>CM061131.1:26392776-26748030 GCA_030789695.1 Scilla litardierei | reverse complement strand
GATCTCCTTGGTCTCGTCACCAAACTTTTCTTATTTAGATCTCGTGGTCGTCATGTGGATCATATCACTCCATACCAATTTGAAGCGGTCCACTATGGTTTTGGAATAAAAATAGGATTTTTTATGGTGAAAGATGGGATTTTGGATGGAAAAGTGGGATTTTTAGGGGGATGGGATTTTTTAGGTGAATAGATGGGATTTGGGGGAAAAGAAGGGGTTTTATTTATAAAAACTAAAATACAAAGGATAAATTTGGCCACAATTCGAGAGGATGCCACTCTCCTAGATTTATCTCCGAGACGAAAGCATAAATCTCCCAAACTAGGGTTTGTAGACACGTGGTACAAATTTCCTCTCAATAATCAAGCATGCCTTCTAATGATCATTCCCCTCTTATTTATAATAAGACTCTCACTAATTACATAATTAGCCAAAATGACTAAATTACCCGTCTTATTTAAACGTATTACTAAATGAGGGTCCTAACATTTCTCTCTCATTAAACTCTTACTAAATAAGGGGCCTAAAATCACTTTCTCATTTAATAGCATGATTTCTCCATTAAACCATTACCAATTGAGGTCTCGCCTATATTCACAGCACCACTCATCCCTTTCACCGCACCCCAATTACATCAATATAATTTTAGAAACTGAAGTTTGGGATATCCATACTCGACCAAACCATATTTTATGAAACTAAATCGTGTTGCCAAACAATAGCTATATGTGCAACTAATTGATGCATAAGGAAAAAGTACGAGAGCCATAAAATTTTAATGTATCTGTATCTTAGACATGTAGATCAACATTAATGCTAGCATCCAAAAAATATGGAGTGAACTTTTTAACCTGGGTGTAGGAACAATTTCACGATTGTGTAGCTAATCTTCATTTATATTTATATTTATATTTATATTTATATTTATATTTATATTTAGGGAAAAAGATTAACATTCGATGCAAAAGAATAGCAACATAATAGTATATTACACTATGGTTTCTAGAAGTGAGTTTTTGAGTTAAGAAAGTTGTTTAAGTGTCATACAATTGCATTTTTCTCCACTGAACCAACGTCCAACCCTTCGATTCTTCATCAAACCCCAACATATACCACCATTCAACTTGTCATAATTGGATAAAATTATGCAGAAAATTAGCAATAAGGCTGCAAGCCTGGAATTTCCGTCTAACTAATGGCACATTCTTAATGAATCCTCTTTTTAACCCATTCCATTATCTATGTCGCAAACATCATCATGATGTACAATTGCAATTCTTTTCACCTCTAAACCAACCCCTCTGCACTCTGACTCTTTGTCGAACCCCGGCTTATACCACCATTCAATTCATCATAATTGGATAAAATTAAGTAGAAAATTAGCAATAAACTGCAACCTGGAATTTCCGGCTAATTAATTGTGTAATCACACCAAGTCCTCTTTTTAACACATTCTCTTATCTACAGACCTCATCCTAATGTATATACTCAAAATTTTATAGACATTAGTTTTTGAGTTAAGCAACGAGCTTAAATGTCTGTAGCTGCACTTGCTTTCGCAGCTTATATCTCATTCTCTTCTTTAACACAATGTTACAGTATAAAAATATTGCATTTGCCCGAACTTTGAAAATTTGGTGTCGTATTATGGACTTTAAGATCGTATTATGGACTTTTAGAAGAAGCGGATTAAAAGTATGTTGTTGCTCAAAATCTCATGTCTCAGCCAATAAAAATAGCACTTGACCTGCATAGGCACCGTTGAAGAATAATGTCATCGACCTTCGTCATATTTTTGCATTTAAGGAAGACAAAGTTCCATTTAACTTAACAATGCATCTGACAACCAGTATTGCTGACTAACTGATTGTGCGATCTACACAATCCTATTTGAGACATATTTTCTTATAGTTACGATTCAATGTAGACGACAAGTTGTATGTAGTCCAGACATATCATTTAAAACATTTTTCGTCCTTTCTTTTATTTTTATTCTCTTCAATAAGCAATCCTTAAGTACATATTTTGAAGTTCTTTCCAAGTTTAACACTATGCAACAAATTGATGTCTTAAAGATATTCTATACTAGCACATAATCAACCATAATCAAACAAACAATTCTAACAAGAACAAAACAATCAATTTCACCTTGCAGTCGTCAATGGAGACCCAGCACACCCTCTAGGGTTCATAACGATCGGAAAGCACCCGCTCCTCAACATGTCGACTACAAACTTCTTCACATCCCGGTCCATGCTCCCTTCTGTCGTCCCTGGCACGATCAACATAGTGGTGTCGAGCCCGTATTCTCTCCCCAAATCAAGATTCTCCGGCCAATCCAATGATATCACCCCTCCATCATCCGTCCTCACACAAACCCTTTGATACCCAATTTCCTCCCATTCCTCGCTCCTCCCATCTTTAGCCAAAATCCTCCCTCTGCTCAAATTCACATAATGCCTCTCCTCTCTCAAAAGTTTCTCGCTTTCCTCCCCATCCTCGAACGATATCGACGGGCACCTGAGGAGGACGAAGCGGTTGAAGGGAGTCGGGCTAGTGCATATGATCCAGTCGGCGATAACGGGTTCCGGGCTTGGGCCCAAGACCCGGTTCCTACTCAGGTAGAGGGCAGCGCCGGAGGCTATGGTTAGGACGGGGGGGATCAGGTCGATTGGATTGGAGGATATTAGGGTTTTGAATATGTCATCGAGAGAGGAGCGGATTCGAAGCGGATACGGACGGCGGTAGCGGATTCGAGTCTGCGATTTAGGAGTACGAATTGAGACGAAAGGGGATCTGACGGAGATCGATTGGATTAGGATCATGGAGGTGGAGAAAACCCCTACGAGGGCGAAAGTGAAACAGCCGATAGTGTTAGAACCTAGAGATGGAAAGTAGGAAGGACGAGAGGTTGATGACGGACGCGGGGTGAGAGGCGAAATTTCATACACACAACATTTGCTTCCCGCACACCCACACTATGGACATCCAGATTTTTTTCGGACAATTTTTGGAAAACAATCAAAAATCAAAATAAATTTCGAGTAAAAATATACATATTTAGACAAATCGATCAATTTCAGCCACCTCAGCAAGTAAGTTTTTCCATTTGGCCAATATAAATATTTAGCGAACTCGACCAATTTCCTCCACCGTAGGGACCATGTCGTTAGGGGTGTGCACGGATACAGGGTATCCAAATATCCGAACGGGTATGTTTCGGGTAGATACACATTGGTTCCGGGTAGATTTCGCGTAGAAAAATTAGGAACCAGTGTGAATCGGGTCCGGTTCCGGTTCCGATTCCCATCTATAAGGAGCGGGCACCCAGAACCGGAACCGATATCCGGACCCGGGTTTAATTATGGTAGAAGAAATGGCCACCAAATGACACTGACAATAGTCTATCATGGAATTGACAGTTAAGTATATAAATTGTTCACAGCATGTATCAATGATTGTAAAAATTTGTTATGTCTTTCTGGCTTTGATCCGAAGTCTGAAAACTGAGTGCCATGGGCAATCGGATCTTTACCGTCTCCTTTGGCATTTGAGAAAACCAATTTGTTTCCTACCGTGGAGCTTCCATGATTGTGCCAATGTCAATAATGCAAAAATGAAAAATGATAACAAACACATTAGGTTATTAGTTTGCAACAAGCACCCGTACAATACACGGGCAACTAAGAGTATCAATTATCGGACATTCAAGTCCATGCCACCAGTATCCCTTCATATTTCCCGTCTAAAAGGATGATGAATGAACTTTATCAACATATTATACGTTCCAAACTGTTCTAACATTTTGAACTTGGCCAAACTGTATTCAAGTTTACTAGCTTAAATCACTTGTTCCATGCCAGATCTATTTTTTAGCCTGTCCAACTTCAATCATGATTTACCATTTTGATTGAATTTTTATTCAATTAGTGTTTTTACCTGGTACCCGGAACCTAACCGGAACCATAGGGTCCGGGTATATGGTCAACTGGGTAGGTTTCAAGTCCAGATTTTAGGAACCGGTCGCTTACTTGGTAGGGTCTGGGTAACTTAAAAAATAGGGTACCCGGACCCGCACACCCCTACATGTCGCTGAGCCCGGCACTGACTAGACGCTTTTCCATTTGACCGTTGATGCCAACCCCGGCCAAATCGATATTGCGATGGGTGCAATTCCATTTGGCATGGGTGACAACCACGACCAATTAAGCGTAAGTGCATGGTCCACCAACTTAGTCGCGGTTGCCAACCCTCGCCTATTCCACAATGCTTGCTTATAGCAAAGCAGCATCGTCGCTTATACGAAAACATGTTCCTCGGCCCCGACAGAGCTGAGACTGGCACGAAATCAGCCCCACTCGGCCGATCGCCCCTGCCCCAATAAAACCGAGACTTGCACGAACTCATTCCTGGTTGGACGGCCAACGTACACGTCTAAACCATAACCTCAGCCACAGCTGGCCTTGCATAACCACGCAAACGTCATGAAGGTGTGTTTCGTGAATATTTCATCACTCAAATTATTGATTTTATGGCGATCTATGGTTTAGCTAGAAAAAGAAATTTGTTGGTGAACTAGGAGTTGTTGCATGTGAGATGGTTAGAGATAATTAGAGAATAAATTTTTGAGAACAAACTGGATAATGTAGAAGAAGAATTTTATGGGATAATGTATGTTAAGTATTGGACTTCTCACTACTTGGTGTTAATGATGAGCAAACATAAATACTTGTGACTAACCCCCTATTTGCAGTTAATCCATTGCCTAAGCATATCTTCAATTAGCAATGGATGTCACTCAAAGATCAATGAAAGCAATAAAAGTGAATTGGATGATCGAAGATGGTGATTGAAGATTCTAGAAGACTTCAATCTCATGCGTTGGATAGAAGAGATAGTTCTTCAAATGTAATCTTCTTTTTCTCTTCTTGTATGTAGCTTAGAAGTAGAACTATGTTGGAGCGCACACAAATCTTCATTTCAGTCATATGAAATCATTAGATCAGTTTTCCTTTGACTCCAATTCAATTTTCCCAAGCATGTGCAAATTGTGATTTCAATAGTCGACTGCTGAACGTTTTACAGTCGACTGTCTCAAAACAGTCGACTGTGGTTTGTTCAACAGTCGCCTGTTATGCACATACTTAATCAGGTGATTTTTGGTCTTTCTAAGCTTTAACTCTTTCAGGCAACTGATGTACATTTTACAGGCGCCTGTCCAAGAGACAGTCAACTGTGATTTGTTAATCAAACGCCTATCTATCTTCAGCCCAAACATCATCTTCATATTCATCTGGCCAGTCAATTACTGTTGTATTTACAGTCGCTTGGCCAAGTCACAGTTGACTGTAAATGCATCAACAGTCGCATGTCCATGATTTCTCTGCAGAATCTGCTCTCTGTAATGTTTAACATTTTAGTGCCGGTCGACTGATATTGTAGTTACAGTCGACTGTCCAATGGCACAGTCGACTGGCAATGCTTCAACAGTCGTCTGTCTTTGAGCCCTCTACAGACTCTGCTCTCTGGAAATTGTCAGGGTTTGTGATAGTCGACTGATGTAGGTTTCACAGTCGCCTGCCCATGGCACAGGTGCTTGTGTGTTCCACATCAGTCACATGTCCTGTCTTCCCAGTATTTCCTGAGATTTTCTCAGCTAACCTATATTGCAGCCAGTCGCCTGTAGAAGGATTTACAGTCGCCTGTTGGATTTACAGTCGCCTGTCTTCTCTTCATCGGTCGATTGTCCACGTGGTAAGTTACCGTTTGAATTCTCACCTATCATCTGACACAGTGCAGCAGTCGATTGTCGCGTGTGTAAATTCTATCCGGTGGGTTTTTCTCCACGGATTTCAAAGGGGGATTTGGGAATTATGTTTGAGGGATTTGAGAAACCTATAAAGGCAGCCTCTACTGTTCCATTGAGAGGTTACTCATTTGATTCACTCATCTATTGAAACCTTAAGCTTTCATTCTCAAGCTCTCAAATCCTAAAACCCTAGAATTCATATCTTTCAATCTCTTGCTCTCCAACCTAGAACCAAAGAGAAATCTTCTAGGAAATTGGTGCTGTCAAGAGAATGGGCTTTCCTCTCTTCCAACAGAGACATTCAACACAACTACACACTTGCTCCTTCAAGTTCTACTTCAAGGCATAGGTGATTGTAAATGTTGCATTTCATTATTTCATAACTTTTGTTATTTGATTAACTCTCGGGTTGTGAGAGTGTTTTGCTTGCTCCGAAGTTGTGTGAGTCAAGGACATCGAGTGTACTTCGATTTCAGTTGTAGGGTTGCTACAAGTGGTTTTAACGGAAATCTCGAGTTAGGGTTCTAACTTGAGTATCTGGTGGTATCCGCGTGGAAAGGACGTAGGATTACCGGGAACAAGTCGGGAGTTGACTTTGAGTAATCCGAACCCTTGAAACATCATTGTGTTTGCATTGTTTCATTTTAGAGTTTATTTTCATTCCGCATTAATTGTTGGTTAGGAATTTAATTGGGTGTAATTATCATTTTATATTATAGAAACACTATTCAACCCCCCTTCTAGAGTTTTCCTCATAGCCAGGTACCTTACAATTAGTATCAAAGCGCTGGTTTATAGCTATGGAATCCAACAACAACAACAACGTTCCTCCACCGAATTCGCACAACAATCACGACCGTGATGGGGCGTCCATCGTCTTCGAAGGACAATCAACGGTTCGTCCTCCACGTTTCAATGGCACGAATTTCGGCTATTGGAAATGCCGGATGTAGACGTTTCTGAGGAGTGCTTCTCTTTGGAGAACCCTCCATAAGGAATACGTCGAACCATCTGAAGAGCATTTTGACAAATGGACGCCCTCCGAGAAGTCTGCCGAAGTCAACAACACCAAGACAATGAACGATCTTCATTGTGCGTTGGACCCAGACGAGTTCAACAAGATATGCACATGTAAGTGTGCATATCAAATTTGGAACCATCTAGTCGTTACCCATGAGGGAACGAATAAGGTAAAATTATCTAAATTACATGTTGTGCAAAATTTCGATATGTTTCACATACAGGATAATGAGAGCATAGCAACGATGTATGGACGTTTTACCGACATCACCAATGAACTCGAAGCTCTTTGGCAAGTCTACACCCAACAAGAGAAGGTGAGAAAGATCATAATGGGAATGACCTCCAAATAGAAACGAAGAGCTATCGACATTGAGGAGGTCAACGACATGAAGAATTACACAGTCATAAATCCCATCGGTACTCTCATGTCTTACAAAGTAAGATGGGAGAACCGATTGAAGATTCGAGCAATGATAAACCCTACAAAGGCCAAGAAGAAAGCCTTAGCATTCAAAGCAAATTCTTCATCATCCGATAGTGAAGAATCAGAAAACGAGATGGACTTGGAGGCAATGGCGCAAATGGCGAAGAAGTTCCAACGCTTCTTTCGCAAAGGTAAATTTCCCTCCAAGAATAAATTTGATTCTACTAACAACACTTCATCTCTTTGTTTTAAGTGTAACAAGCCAGGGCATATCAAGAAGGATTGCCCAATGCTCCAAAACAAAGAGAAGTGGAAGGCCCCAAAGTACGACAAGTCTGACAAGTACATGAAGGATAAGAAGAAAGGACTTGTCGGTACGTTTGATGATTCAAGTGAAGATTCCTCAAGCGAATCCGAGGATGAGAAGGGTGAAATTGCACACAAGTGTTTTGGTGGGCTCCGGAAAGGTGCTCTCTATCAAGTGCAAGAGTCCGTACAAGTAATATAATCTGGGAGTCCAGATGTCGAATCCTCGGGAGGAAATCTGTTGCAACCACAGCTCAAATCAAATAGAAAATATACGTATAGAAACTAAACACTTTAGTGGTGGTGGTGTGGATGTGTTTGATGGTGAATTATGAATACATGAACTCTTCGTGTCTGAAAATATCTATAAAAAGTATGCACATGGTATGGGTTCGTTAGGATCAATGATTCGTATTAATTTGGTTGATGAATATAACACAATGAATTCTCTTTTTGAGAGCAATTCACCGGAAAATATCCAATATAACTCAATGAATTCTCCTTTTGGGAGCAACTCATCGGAAGATACCCTTTTGGGGGTTCAAGCACAATATTCAATAAGATCGTCGCTAAAGTTATAATACGATATGAAACTCTCTTTTGGAGAGATCAAAACTACGGTATGAAACTCCCTTTTGGGGAAATCAAGACTCACCCTTTTGGGGCGATCATCAACTCAATCACTTCTTTTGAAAGATGAAAAAGACGATTTACGAACAAAGATTACAACTTTAACGATGTTTAACGGTTTAGCACAAGGAATACAACCAAATAAACACACATCATATCCCCTAACTAGACATACCATGCACAATAACAATTTAGCTACTCATGGTGCAAGAATAAACAACTTTCATAGAAGAATACATCAATCTAATAGCAAAATACTATGAAAAACACCAAAATACGGGGTAGAAGTTTAGAAATTTATCACCAAATATCTTTGAAAAGACACCAAAACTCTCTGGAAATAAGAAAATAGCCTCTGGAATTTTACAGAATTTTATGGTGGCGAAATACGGCTCCTAGAGCCTCCAATACGCTCAAAATACGCCAAAATCTGATTGTCTATGCCCAAAAACCCTAAATACGCTTATATAATAGGCATTGCGGGTTTACTGTGCGTTAACGGGTCGAACCCCGCTTAAAAACTTAACCCGGAAACCGCTTCAATTCTACGCCGTCGGATCCGAGCGGGATCTCCCCTGGGCTTGCCACGCGTCCAGGCTGCGGATCCGCCCTTCGCTCTTAATCGAATTCGACCCGCATCCGCCAGCTCGAAACCGGATCGATTTCGTCTTCAATCCCAGCCGTTCGCTCGCGATCGTGTGGATGCCAAGCGGCCACGTCGCCATCTAATTTTTGCAGCGGCCCGCTTCATTTCTCTCGAGTACGGTCCGTTGGATTCAGATCCAACGGCCGAAAGCTTGCCGCGTCGTCCGCTTGATTAAGTCGAGAACGCAGCGATCTGCGCTCGTTAATGGCCGTTCGATCTAAATCAAACGGTTGAAGTGCAGCCGCGTCGTCAATCCGCTCAGCGCCGCTTCGGGCCGTTGGATGGGCGATCAACGGCCTCCAAATGGCCACGTAGCCCGCTAGTTTAATCCGTGATGCTTCGATCAGCACCGTTGGATGCGGCGGGAATCCGTTGGATGTGTGACACGTGTCAATCCCGGATTGGTCGGCGACCGTATTTCACGTATTTTGAATGTATTTCTTCATTAAATTCGTATTCTGCATTCAAAAATTCACAGTAATTAGCACATGTCTCAGAAAAATACAAATAAATAGTCGTTGGAATCGTGAGATCGAGACGATGCTAGGAAAAATATAAAAAGTGCAGAAATACTCCATTAATTACTGTTTTGTGCTCAGATAAGGTGTTTTCTCTAATAAACGATGGTGTACAAAATACGAATGCATGAGAGAACAATTTAGCATCACATGAGCACAAAATAGGGCTAAATGGGTGGTCAAATATGTAATATTGAACCCGAATCATGTTTCATGGCCCGGGAAGATCCACTATCCGATGCGAGTGATACCGACATCGATGAACCCGAGGTAACAATGGATGAATTTCGAATAACTAACGAAGAACTATTCTTTAAGTATCAATCTTTAATGCTTAGATATACTAGTTTAAAGAAATTAAATGTTAGCAAACCATCCATTCCATGCATTATCAACAATGACACCATTGTTGATACACTAACACTTAAGAAAACCTTTTTGGTGTCTAAAAATGACATATTAAGAATGAGGTGAATTCCCTCAAATCTCAACTAGATCAAATGTATCCTAAGGGTAATAGTGATCTAGCTTCACAAAATACACAATTGGGTTTAGAAAATGATTCTCTTAAAACCCAAGTGCACAAGCTCAAAGCACGGGTGTCCACATTGGATACCAATATTTCTTCTCTTAAGGAGAAATATGAGCTTATGTCCTCCCGAGTTATGAGATTTAACAAAGGGAAATGACAATTGGATGATTTACTAGCAAACCACATCGTGTTGGACTTGGTTTTGTGGAAGCAAATGCATCCAATACTCGTACCTCCTATAGTTGTGTTACTATTTATTTTGTGAGGCCATCCTCCGGTGCATCCACAAGTGGTGCCAAAAACACTGTTGGTAGCAAACATACCAAGGAAGCCACCACTTCACAATCTCTTTTGTTTGGCAAGAAACCCACTAAGGGTGAAAACCAAAAGAGATGTCATGCTTATATGTACACCAACCATCATCCACGTTGGAAACATCCTACTTCACAAGTGGATACTCATGACACTTTTTATGCTCAACACCCACGGACACGTGCAAACCCACACATGAGAAATACTCATGCACGTGCTCCTACACGCTCATATGCTCATACGCATCATTCTTCCATGTATGCACATCCATCACATGTTATGCATGCCCCATATGCTTCATATAACATACATGTTCCTAAATAAGCATACAACCCATACATGTCTAATGCTTATCCACCTCAATCTTCTTATGCTAGAACGCATGTTCATAGGAAGCACGCACCACATAGAATCAATCAATTGTGCATGCAACTAGGAACATGACTCCCAAAACGTACACAATTCGGGGTCCTCAGAACACTAGCTTAAAGGATATGAATGCTTATGGTGATTCCTATTTTCACGATGTAATAAATAGTGGCAATTGTGTTGGAAAGCGGAAGTCCACTTGGACTTGGCTTCCAAAGGGCTAATCCCATTGGACCCAACAAAAATTGGGTACCATGAGCTTATGGTATATTATGTAGGAACCCAAGAAAAAAAAAGAGAGCAATAAACGTCATATTGTCTCTAAAAGGAAAGGATGGATACTCGACAGCGGTTGCTCTAAATTCATGACGAGTGATACATCATTGCTCTCTGAAGAGATTAGCATCAAGGATGGTGCAATGGTCACTTTTGAAGGTAATCAAAAGGGAACCATCATTGGAATATGTAAAGTCGGTAATCCTTCCAAACCGCTTATTACGATTGTATATTTAGTTAGTGGTTTATGTTATAACCTTATCTCCATTAGTCAACTTTGTGACAAGGGTTACAAGGTTAACTTTGGAGAGAGCAAGTGTAAAATTATAGATTTTGATTCAAATGTTTTATTTACCGGTATTAGGCTTAAAAATATTTATTATTTGCGCTTGCCTAAAACCGTAGAACATTGCTTAGTTGCTAATACAAATGAACAACTATTATAGCATCGCCGTTTTAGTCATGTTCATTTTAAGCACTTATATAATTTAGCTAAGCATGATCTAGTAAATGGTTTTCCGAAAATTACTTTTAGTAAGAAAAATTTTTGTAATTCATGTCAAAGAGGTAAACTTAGTATATCTTCTTTTAAACTTAAAGATGACATAACTTCTAAGATGCCCCTAGCATCACTTCATGTAGATTTATTTGGTTCAACTAGAACCGCCTCTTTAGGTAATGCTCACTATGGATTAGTTGTCGTTGATGACTTCTCTAGATTTACTTGGGTTTCATTCTTAACCAATAAGAATGAAGCTTTTGAAGAGTTTACCATATTAGCAAAGAAGATTCAAAATTTCTTAGGATCCACCAGTATCACTATTCATAGTGATCATGTAGGAGAATTCGATAATGAGTCTTTCACAAAGTTTTGTAAGAACAATGAGATTACTCACAATTTCTCTTTTCATCGAGCACCACCGCAAAATGACGTTGTAGAGAGAAAGAATAGGACCCTAATTGAGTGTGCCCATACCATGCTCCATGATAGTCATCTTAGACTACAATTTTGGGCGGAGGCGGTGAACACAGCATGTTATGTGCTCAATAGGATCCTAGTGAGACCCTGAACGAACAAAACTTGTTTTGAGTTATTTTATGACAAAAAACCACAAGTTAAATATTTTCGTGTTTTTAGTTCAAAATGCTTTATCAAGAACACTTTTGGTAATTTAGATAAATTTGAGTCGAGATCCGATGAATGTATTTTTGTTGGATATTCCACATGTAGCAAAACCTACCGGATATACAACAAAACCTCTTCAACGATCGAGGATTCACTACACGTATCATTTTATGAAGATTTTGATTTTCCTCATGTGATTGATGATAGTGTAGACGTTTTGTGTGATTCCCTTGGTAATGTTAAAATCAATGATTCTATTATTGAGACTAACAATACTAATGAAATTGTTGAAAATGTTCCAAGTGATGCAGGGATTCCCAAAGATTACCCAACCGTTCGTAACCACCCCCATGACCAAATTATTAGAGATGTGTTCGAACGAGGTCAAGAATTGATGAATTCTCTCACTGCGCATTTGTCTCTACCATTGAGCCAAAGAACATCCAAGAAGCGTGCGAAGATAGCTCTTGGATAGTTGCAATGGAAGAAGAAGCCATGCAATTTGATAGAAATAAAGTTTGGAAGCTCGTTCCTCTTCCAAGTGGTCACCAAGTGATTGAGACCAAGTGGATTTTCAAGAACAAGACCGATGAGAACGAGGTCATCACAAAGAACAAAGCAAGGTTAGCATCTCAAGACTATCGGCAAGAAGAATGTATCGAATTCGAAGATTCTTTTGCCACCGTAGATAGATTAGAAGCTATTAGATTGCTTTTATCTTTTGCACCCGATAAAAATTTTAAGTTATTTCAAATGGATGTTAAAAGTGCATTTTAAATGGTATTGTTGATGAAGACGTTTATGTTTCTCAACCACCCGGTTTCCTACATGAAAAATTTCCAAACCATGTTTTCAAACTTAAGAAAGCGTTATATGGGTTGAGACAAGCTCGTGGAGCTTGATATAATCGACTCAAACCCTTTCTTTTGGATTTAGGTTTTAAAATGGATGAGGTTGATTCAACTCTTTTTATTAAAGATTATGAAAATGACATCATTTTAATTGAAGTTTATGTAGACGATATTATATTTGGTTCTACTAACTTTAATTTTTGCCAAGAATTTTCTAAGTCTATGAAGGATGAATTCGAAATAAGCCATATGGATGAGCTCAACTACTTCCTTGGACTTCAAATTCGGCAAATGAAGGATGTGACTTTTATACATCAAACAAAGTACACATGAGAGCTTATCAAGCGATTCGGGATGGAATCGTCTTCAAGCACAAGGACTCCCATGAGTACGACAACCCATCTACACAAGGATGAGAATGGGAAAGATGTAGACGTTCGTCTATATCAAGGTATGATCGGTAACTTACTTTACATAACCGCTAGTAGGCCCGATATCATGTTTTCCGTATGTCTTTGTGCTAGATATCAAGCTAGACCTAAAGAGTCACACTTGATTGCGGTTAAACGAATATTTTTTTACCTCAATCATTCACTAGATTATGGGTTACTTTACCCTAAGTCTAACACATATGCGTTAATCTAATATAGTGATGCCGACTTTGTCGGATGCAAATCCAATAGGAAGAGTACTAGTGGCACTTGCCATTTTCTAGGAAATTGTCCAGTTTCTTGGTTTTCCAAGAAATAGAAATCGATATCACTGTCGACGACTGAAGCAGGATATATTACCGCGGGTCTTGCATGTGCACAAGTTCTTTGGAAGATGTTGGATCCTGTGGATGGCAAACAACACTAGAAGGGGGGTTGAATAGTGTTGTTCAAATAGTAAACTTTTTCGATTGTTAATAAACGTCCTTCTAATGTTGCCTAAGAAACCAAGTAGAGCGATCTACGCTTGGTTCTTAATCAACAAAATAATCTTAAAATACACAGAGTAATTTCACAGCAGGTAGTCGACTCCCTATGATCAGTAGTCGACTCCCAGAGTATTTATAAGCACAGATAAGATTGCAAGTAATAAAAATATTATATTCACAGCGGATAGAAGTAAGTTGATCTTTGCAATAGATGAATAACAATTAGCGAATAATAAAGTAAGAGCAAAGATAAACAAACACAGATAAGCAATCGCAGACACAAGGATTTTTATCCTGGTTCCCCACAACTTTTGGGTATGTCCAGTCCCCGACCAATCCGGTACGAGATTTTTCACTATCTGACTTGGCAAATACAAGTACCTAACTCCACTCGTTAGGATTTCCAACGACCTAGTCTTGACCAGGATTTCCGACTGGCAACACCTAGACTTGTCTAGTGTTCCAACAACAATACAATAAAAATGATATCCAATTCACCACATAAATTGGTGGAGATTGGTTTTACACCCAGATTCTATGGCCAAACAATGATAGACAAAATTGTGTGTGGTGGCTTGATAGAATGAGATCCTAGATCACACAAAGATACGAATGAATTCTTTGTGATCTAGATCTATTGTTTTTCAAAAAACCTTTAAACAAAAATCAAAGAGAAAAGTAATACGGATTTGAAAAATAGTTATCCAATAAAACAAGAATATGATCTTTAAAAAATAATAACAGAATTTTGCAAGATCATAAATAAAATCGAATTGGCTAGAGAAAGAATGAGAGCTTAGAACTTTTAGAGCGTTTGCACGAGAGATTTTGAATTCGATAAATGTTGTTGTGTTTCTCAATGAAAACGGTCCTCTATTTATAGGACAAAACTGAGAATTCGAATTTCAAAATACTTTGACTTTTGACCCAAAAATCCTGGAGAAAATCGCTCAACGATATTTCAAAATTCAAGTCAAAAACGTCAAACTTTGACAGCTGGTAGTCGACTCCCTAGGAGTGGTAGTCGACTCCCAGTGTGTTTCAGGAAATCTTGATTCTCAGCTGGTAGTCGACTCCCTACCTTTGGTAGTCGACTCCCAGAGGAGTTTTTCCTGCGACACAGATAGTCAGACAGGTAGCTAACTCCAGGGTGTATGGAGTTTCACTATGGAATTTATAAGTTGACTAGAGAAAGCTCACAAAAACATTTTGAAGATGATTTAAAAGATATTCAAAAAATATTTTCAAATCGTTTGTGTGTGTGTGTTTGTCTATATGATTTGGCTTTAACAATACCCTAAAAAGACACAACACGCTCACTATAGACTTAGGACACGTCTTCGGAAGCTTGATCAATTTGATGAAGTAGATGTGAGCTTCACTTGAGCTTCTTGTTCTATTTGAGCTTTGAACTTCATTATTTGAACTTAGCCACGTTCGTCCTAGTCTTTGAGCGTAGATTCGTTTCTTTGAGTATGAGTAAAGCTTCGCATATCCTGCACACTTAATTGTAGTGTAGTTAGTACACTAAGTTTCATTTGGTGTGCTCATCATCAAAATCACTTGGGGTGGGATTCAATTTCCATCACTCTCCCCCTTTTTGATGATAACACCCAATGAAAAATGAAGTAAGTTTGAAATATGAAAATACATGAAAGTATACTTACTCCCCCTGCTTTGATGCGGTTCTCCCCCTGCATCGAAGCTGTTAGCAATATAATACATATAATACATATAATACATATAATTTCATTTTTGCATTTCATATCTTTCTCCCCTTTGTCATCAACAAAAAATATCAATGACAAAGTATTAAATCATATGAATCATAGTATGATTAGGAGGGGAATCCAATTCCCTATTCCTGTTAGAGAGGTGTTAGTTTATAAGAGCAACTAATATATTGCATAGAGGATAAGTTCATGGTAGCAAGCATCACACAATTAAAGTTATTACAAACCACAAGTTTTAAAGACATAGTTTTTAAGAACCATTGTTTGAAAACCCATTGTTTTTAAGAGAAGCTAAGGATGACCGCCGTTCTTCTTCAGTTCCTTGATCTCATCAAGTATCCTGACAAGCGTGTCCTCCGTCATTTTGTTGCTTCTCACGATGAGCTCCTTAAGGTCGTCCACCTTTTGGTTAAGGTCTTTAAAACCTTTCTCTTGTGATATCTTCAATTTCCCAATCTTCTTTAGAAGCATTTCTTGAAGGTCAAGAATATACGCCGGTGCTTCTTCTTCTTCTTCTTCTTCGCTTCCTCTTTCTTCTTCTCCTTGTTCTTCCTCCTCAGAATCTGAAACAACAATTTTCTTACCTCTCCTGGAGGATTATGATCCTCCTTCAGCTGCAAGCTTTTCTTCGGGAATGTTCTCATCAAGATCATGGTGTAGATTCATTCTTCCAAGTGCATGAACATCAAAAACTCGAGCCGGTTCTAGAATAGAGGTTTCATGATTCAAAGGCACATTATAGCTAATAAACAAGATAGTGAGATAGTCCCCTTGAGCTAAGGTGGATGATGGTTTATTAGAAGAAGCGGAAGCAAGAATAGAATCCATGATAACTTTGGCCCAATTGATGCAGATGTTACCTAGTATAGCATAGATACATTTGGCATGCTTCTCAGATAGGATAGAATGACTTCCAGATTTTTGAGTAATATTATAGGATAATATATTTGCCAGAATTCTTGCCGGATAGCGAAGATCGCTACATGGAAGTTTAGTCTGGAAACGTCTTCCTGGCAAATACATTCTCTCTAGAATATTTCCTTCAGTCATTTCTATTTTATCAAGCAGCATGCCAGAATATGGAATTCCTAGGGCTTCTCCTAGGGATTTGACAGTAATGGCAAGCTTAGGATCAAGGACTTTGGTTATAAAGCGGCTTTTAGCAAGGTCGTAATCCATATTAGCATAGAATAAGTGCACAAGCCTTGGATAGCAAAGATAAGTATTTTCAGAGTAAAATAGGTTGGCCAAGTTCTGAAAATCTAGTAAGCTATTAATGCCATAATTTATAACATCATCAAGCTTAACAAAACGTTCATGGAGGATGGGTTTCTTAGAGATTTTGATGAAGTGTTCATATGTGGTGTTCTTGAATAGATATGGTAAAATGGTTTCTTTCTCAGAGTCAATTTCAGATGAGGTTTTTCTCTTCTTGGTAAATATTCATTTGAGAGGCATCTAGATAGAGTAAAAACAATATTTTTACAATGCTAGATAAGCAAGAGAAAAAAAAATAATGAAGTAAAGATCATGAAGTAAAAAAATTTTTTACCTTGGGTAATTTGAGAAAGAGATGGAGTTGAAAGAGCTCCAAGCAACCAAGCACCAAGATGAAATTTCAAGAGAGAGAGAGATGAAAGGGGGTAGTCGGCTACCCTAGGGTTTCTCTTGGGGGTTTTTTAACATGGGATGAAAGATGGTGAAGAATGAGGGCCTTAGGATCAAGTGTTGGATGGTTAGGATAGAGTTTTAGCTTATTGGGTATAAGTTGCCTTTGAGGATATGAACCCATTAACTCTATAGAACCCAATAGGAGTTAGTCAAAAACAAACCCAGAAATTCGCATACACACTGGTAGTCGACTCCCTCATGTAGGTAGTCGACTCCCTACTGGGTTGAGTCGTTTTCTCATCCCGAGGGGGTTTTGATCCAAGTCGAGTGCGTTTTCTGAACACGAAATGTTTTAAAAAGTATAACACAAATATGTAAGATCATATAAAGAAAAAAAATATTTATTTAATTAAATTTAAGCATATATATTTAGCAGAAAAAAATTGATACGTGCAAGAAGGCTTTGATGTTGATCCGTTACAAGGCGTTGGATCTTGCTTTCTTCCTTTCATTTCTTTGGAGTACCTGAAAAGAATTAAACGTTTATGGTACTCTTTTTTTTGAGTCCGAGAAGTTAGTCTTTAGGAAGCCAAACCCGGTATGGTTTAGTTCCTTCATGAACAACATATTTATAATTTTTGTTTAAATGTATTTGTTGAACAAAGTCGATAGCGTACCTTTTCCTTTGTTGATCAGATAATTTCTTAGGTATCCAGATGCTCAAAAAATTGTCGTTAGAATGATGCATCCTAGTATGCTTAACCCGTTTCTTGGTATGATGTGAATCATAACCGAGTCCGGTTTTACTAAATGAGGTTTTTTGATCTTTTATTATACTATCTAGCTTTCCTTTTCCTTTGTTGAAATTCTCAATAATTTTCATCGTAGCGTCGTATTTATCTTTGACAGATACGAGATGATTATTCAGATTTTCAACCTTTTCATTTACCAATGAAATATCTTTTTGCAAAAAATCATTCTTTTCTTTAAGGAGACCATTTTCTTTAATGATTTCTTCTTTTTATTTAGTATCCTTTTTAATATTTCTAAGTGTTCTTCTATGTTCTTTTATGAGCTTTTCATGCATTTTGCATAGCTCTTTATATGCTCCCCTATAATACATGTCTTCATCATCACTTGATGACGAATCATTGTCGCTAGATGAATCATGATGCGAGCTTACCTTGGAGGATGCAGATGCCATGAACCACATGTGTGCTGTTTCTCTTCTCTCATTGTTATCTTCTTCTGAGGATTCATCGGATGAGGAATCGTCGCTCTGGTCGAAGGCTGCGTAAGCTTCCTTCTTTGGTCGTCAGAATTTGTTTCTTTCGTTGTTTCGCTTTTCATTATTGTCTTTGTTCTTCCCACGATCTCTGGAATCACGATTGTTTCTCTCCAATGGACAGTCTCTCTTGACATGCCCTGGTTTGTTGCAACCAAAACAAATAATACCGTTAGTAGGTCTAAAAGATCGTTTTCCATACTTACTTGTGATGAACTCTTTAAAGTTCTTTGAGATGAACGCGATATGGTCTTCTTTGTCCGTGTAATCGGAATCGTCCTCTTGGGCTTTGAACGCGAGATTCTTCTTCTTTGGTTTTTCTTCGATCTTCTTGTCTTCTTCAAGCTCAATCTCATATGCCATGAGATTTTCCATTAGTTCTTCAATGGTGAGGTCTTTTACATTATGAGCTTCTCGAATGGCAGTTGTCTTTCCCTTCCATTCGGGTCGGAGAGATCTTAGTATCTTCATTACCTGCTCATATTCGGAAAGTTTCTTTCCTAATCCTGCAAGCTCATTTGTAATATTAGTAAAACGAGTATTCACATCGGTGATACCCTCTCCTTCTTCCATTTTAAAAGATTCAAATTTTGAATGTAAAACATTTATGCGGGATTATTTTACCTTTTCGGTTCCTTCGTGACTTACCTGAAGAGTATGCCATATTTGGTGTGCTGTCTCACATTGGGAGACTCGATTGAACTCATTTCCTGTAACGGCGCAAAATAGTGCATTCATTGCCTTTGCATTGAGATTAGCTCTCTTTTTGTCGTCGACAGACCATTTCCCAAACTCAACGTCGGTAGGTGCGATGTACGGGATTTTAGTAACGGTCCAAGCTTCAATGTCTAATGACTCTAGGTGAGTCTTCATTCGGATCTTCCAGCTAGCGTAGTTGGTTCCGTTGAACAGTGGTGGTCGCATGGTATTCAGTCCTTCAGAGTGAAAGGATGTTGACGCCATCACCTTTGTAGCATCGCTCTGATACCAAGTGTTGGATCCTGTGGATGGCAAACAACACTAGAAGGGGGGGTTGAATAGTGTTGTTCAAATAGTAAACTTTTTCGATTGTTAATAAACGTCCTTCTAATGTTGCCTAAGAAACCAAGTAGAGCGATCTATGCTTGGTTCTTAATCAACAAAATAATCTTAAAATACACAGAGTAATTTCACAGCAGGTAGTCGACTCCCTATGATCAGTAGTCGACTCCCAAAGTATTTATAAGCACAGATAAGATTGCAAGTAATAAAAATATTATATTCACAGCGGATAGAAGTAAGTTGATCTTTGCAATAGATGAATAACAATTAGCGAATAATAAAGTAAGAGCAAAGATAAACAAACACAGATAAGCAATCGCAGACACAAGGATTTTTATCCTGGTTCCCTACAACTTTTGGGTACGTCCAGTCCCCGACCAATCCGGTACGAGATTTTCCACTATCTGCCTTGGCAAATACAAGTACCTAACTCCACTCGTTAGAATTTCCAACGACCTAGTTTTGATCAGGATTTCCGACTGGCAACACCTAGACTTGTCTAGTGTTCCAACAACAACACAATAAAAATGATATCCAATTCACCACAATAAATTGGTGGAGATTGGTTTTACACCCAGATTCTATAGCCAAACAATGATAAACAAAATTGTGTGTAGTGGCTTGATAGAAGGAGATCCTAGATCACACAAAGATACGAATGAATTCTTTGTGATCTAGATCTATTGTTTTTCAAAAAACCTTTAAACAAAAATCAAAGAGAAAAGTAATGTGGATTTGAAAAATAGTTAGCCAATAAAACAAGAATATGATCTTTAAAAAATAATAACAGAATTTTGCAAGATCATAAATAAAATCGAATTGGCTAGAGAAAGAATGAGAGCTTAGAACTTTTAGAGCGTTTGCACGAGAGATTTTGAATTCGATAAATGTTGTTGTGTTTCTCAATGAAAACGGTCCTCTATTTATAGGACAAAACTGAGAATTCGAATTTCAAAATACTTTGACTTTTGACCCAAAAATCCTGGAGAAAATCGCTCAACGATATTTCAAAATTCAAGTCAAAAACGTCAAACTTTGACAGCTGGTAGTCGACTCCCTAGGAGTGGTAGTCGACTCCCAGTGTGTTTCAGGAAATCTTGATTCTCAGCTGGTAGTCGACTCCCTACCTTTGGTAGTCGACTCCCAGAGGAGTTTTTCCTGCGACACAGATAGTCAGACAGGTAGCTAACTCCAGGGTGTGTGGAGTTTCACTACGGAATTTATAAGTTGACTAGAGAAAGCTCACAAAAACATTTTGAAGATGATTTAAAAGATATTCAAAAATATTTTCAAATCGTTTGTGTGTGTGTGTGTTTGTCTATATGATTTGGCTTTAACAATACCCTAAAAAGACACAACATGCTCACTATAGACTTAGGACACGTCTTCGGAAGCTTGATCAATTTGATGAAGTAGATGTGAGCTTCACTTGAGCTTCTTGTTCTATTTGAGCTTTGAACTTCATTATTTGAACTTAGCCACGTTCGTCCTAGTCTTTGAGCGTAGATTGCGTTTCTTTGAGTATGAGTAAAGCTTCGCATATCCTGCACACTTAATTGTAGTGTAGTTAGTACACTAAGTTTTATTTGGTGTGCTCATCATCAAAATCACTTGGGGTGTGATTCAATTTCCATCAGAAGAGACACATACTCAAAGACCATGGTGTCAATTGTGATACTTGTGCTATCATGGTTGATAACCAAAGTGCTATTTGTCTCTCCAAGAATCCGGTACATTACTCCTATACCAAACACATAGATGTGAGACACCATTTTATTAATGATCATGCAGCTAAGAAGTACATCATCTTAGAGCACATTGAAACCCAAAAACAAATCGATGACATATTCACTAAACCGCTTAAAGAAGATTCATTTGTGAGGTTGCGTGGAGAATTATGGATTATGGGTTAATCTGATTTGTAGGAGTTTATAATTTTATGTTATATCATTTTTAAACTCATATCATCATTTTTACTTCTATTCGTTTGATAAATTATGTGTTTCACATATATTTGTTTTCAGAGATGTATTTGAGATTTTGATGATTTGGATTGTTTGGATTGATTTACGAGTTTTGTATGTTAATCTATACTATCATGATGATGATTTCTTGATTAGATTTGTGTTAGTGTATAGGTCCTAGGGTGAGTTGTCTCTATCCTCTGGATTTTAACCTCACTGTGTATTTCTGGACCAGGACAGACGACTGTCATTCCTTCAACGGTTGACTGTCCAACTCTATTTTCTCATATAACAGACTGCATTTTTCGCACAGACGACTGATGAATATTTTACAGTCGACTGTCTTTGCGACAGACGACTGTAATTTGGTCATCAGGCACCTGTCCAAATCTTCAGAGGTCTCTATTTTCATCATCATATTATTGATTCTCTGTCAAACAACTAATGTGTAATGAACAGTAGACTCTGAATTACTCACCAGTCGACTGTTTGTCAACCCAAGCTGATTTCTATCTTTTCCACCAGTCGACTGACGATTGTTCATCAGTCGATTGTCAACTGCTGTGGTGGTTCGTTCACTTGATCTGAGCCGTCGATTTTTTGATTCAATGGCCCAGATTCTTTGGACCCCCTCTTATATCTTCGAGAGCCGTCGATTCGTTTCAGATTTTCTCTCTCATCCGACGATCTTCCCTCGTCTTCCTCCTTCGAAAATCAACTGTTGCTGTCGATTTCTCTCCGATTCGAAGCTCCACTCTTCGATAACTCCTCCCGATCCTTCGATTGCTTTGTCGATTGTCTCCCTCTCTGCTGTTCTCCTCGGATTAGGTTTCCACATCAATTTTCGTTAGTTTGTACCTGAGTCTCTTTCGATCGATCTTCATAGAACCTGCTAGTCCACCATCTTCAGAGGAGTATTTGGGTATCTACGTCGCTGACCATATTCCTTCAGCCACTGTTGCTGAACCCACTCCTTCACATGCTGATCAGCCACCCTCTTCTCCACCATCTGTTTCGCTCGATGATTTCCTCCTCGATAAGCTGTGTGACCAAGTTTCTTCGATCGAAACACAAGTTTTCGACTTGGATCATAAACTCTTGCTTCTCATTGAGATTCAGTATAAGTTGTTCCTATTTCATGGCTTTCCCATTTCGGCCGCCCTCCAGGCCATGTTTCCTCCTTCGGAGGATACTTCCAAGTCAATTGTTGTCCCTCCTCCTCCAGGCTTTGAGCCTGTGCCTTCTAAAGGTTCTGACCCCCGTGCCCGTTCACGTGGAGTCTCCTGCTGTGGGTGCATCGTCGTCCAAGCGAAAGGCTCGTGCGTACCCGATCGGTCGCTCCACCAGCCTGATGTTCCATCAATCTGGTCGCCATTCAGACCAATCCGTCATCCACATTGATTGATGTGATGCTGCTCTGGATACACTCACTCTTAGACCTAGATTTTTTTATTATGGTTGAGAGTTTTGAGTGTCTGTATGTATTTTGATTTTTTTAGTACGTATGGATGATGTCTGTATGTCGATCACACTTTTGGGTATACATGGAGTTATAGATGTATTTTGTACTCCTGTATCTTTGGATTATATATATATACTAGTCATTACCCGTGCCCATAGAGCACTGTTTATTTAATGGCTGAGTTTCCCCCCCACAAATTTCAAGTTCCCACAAATTTCAAGTTTTCCCACAAAATTTCAAGTTTCCCTCCAAATTTAAGTTTTTCCCCAAAATTTAAGTCCCCCCAAAATTGTCATTGCCACATAGGACAAACTTGCCACGTAAGACAAAGCTTTGTCTTAGTAGGATAAGATTCAACATCTTCAAAGGACTGGGAAAAATGGTCGGAAGGGGGAGAATAAAAACTGTCGGTGGGTGTGTGGGGAGGGTCCAGGGGCAAAAATGCAAAAACCGGGGTGGTATGTGCAAAATTTCCCACCACCTCTCTTATCCCTCAAAATCTCATCTCTTATATTTTCTCTTATCCAATTTCCCTGTTTTATATAATAGATATCCAAATTCTCTTATTCAATTTCTCATGTCCAAATTCTCTTATCCAATTTCTCTTGATAACATCCCTCTTTTATACAATAGATATCAAAATTCTCTTATCCACTTTCTCATGTCCAAATTCTCTTATCCAATTTCTCTTATTAACATCCCTCTGTTATATAATAGATATCCAAATTCTCTTATCCAAATTCTCATGTCCAAATTCTCTTATCTAATTTCTCTTGATAACATACTTCTTTTATATAATAGATATCCAAATTCTCTTATCCAATTTCTCATGTCCAAATTCTCTTATCCAATTTCTCTTGATAATATCCCTCTTTTATATAATAGATATCCAAATTCTGTTATCCAATTTCTCATGACCAAATTCTCTTATCCAATTTCCTTGATAACATCCCTCTTTTATATAATAGATATCCAAATTCTCTTATTGGTTGAACGGGAGGACGCGCAAGTGCACGCCTTCCTCCCAAGCGTAGGAGTGTCAATGCAATAAAATAATAACCGGTGAGTACCGGGTTGGATCGCAGAGACAAGTCGTTCTATATTCACAAAATTGATCGATAAAGAAAAATAAAGCGTGTTACAACCACCTCGCTAACGGTGGAAAAGTGTGGGGAAAAACGTGAGGTGAATTTACAATCCTATCCTACGTGGGTAGGGTTAGAGAACCAAAAGTGGAGTTAGGATAGCAAGGCGAGAGAGCATGGGTTGTGGGTTCATTAAGATTAGTGTTAATCAAGCTCTAATTACCCTCATATAACTCAATTGGTTATCCGGTTAAGGAAACTCAATCGGAAAATTTAGTATTCAAAACACAATAATTAGCAATAAGCATGGATACATCATCGTAGCACTAATCAAATTAGGAATATGGATTCATCTCGAATTGTGCCCTCTCGGGACTTAACCAATTAAAGTGTGCCCTAACAATTCATCCAAGATTAACAAGATAATAGGCAAGAGGAAATTAGGGCTAAAATTAGCAACCAAACACAATGAATCATAACCCAAGCAAATTAACACTACCCAATCATACTAAACAAGATGAGAATCTTATACAAAAGCTTCATCCAAGTTCAATACAAAAGTTTCATCCAAGTTCAATACAAAAGTGAGATATCAAATTACAAAAAGGGAAGAAAGGTATCACCCAAGCTTTCACCCTAAATGAAGCCTTCCCTCTACCAATTTGCTCCTACTCCAAGCTTCTCCATCATCCATGGCCTCCAAGCCCTAGCCCAAGCTTTGGGGAAGAAGAAAGCTTCAAAAACCCCCAAATCTGTAAAAAACAGCAAGAAAAACTCAAAAAACGAACTCCTCCCAAAATTCGCATCAGGCTGCCCTATTAGCAGCATTGCGGGTCGGGTCGGGCGGCGGGTCAGCGCCCGACCTGCCCGCATGTTATATTGCACGGCGCTCAGCAACGCGGGCCGGGTCGGAGACCCAGCCCCGGGTTTCGCCCGCCCCGCTTCGGGGCGGGGCGATGCCCATCGAATTTTCGAGCAGACGGCGAGCTGGGCTGGCCCGCACGCATGTTTTTTTAAAAAATTTATTTTTTTTGTAAAACGCGGGGCCCGCTCGCTGAACGGGCCGCCGGCCTGCGGGCCTAAATACTTTTTTTGTTTTTCTTTTTTTAAAAATCCAGAGATATTCCTTCTTGTTTTAATGCTATTTTCTCCTCCAAAAATCCCCCAAAAATATCTAAAAATCCCAGAAAATTCTGGAAAATCTCTAAGACTCCTAGGAGTACCTGAAAAATAGGTGGCACGGTTTGTTTTCGATCGTACGTTGTACGTGCGCGCACTCTTGTTCGTCCACGTATTTAATTTGGACATTTCTTGTATCCGAACCCTATGATGTAATATGCCGTTGCGACCCTCTCGAAGAGTATTAATTTGTGGGACTATTTTGGAACGTCATTTCAAGTGTCGTTCCCCACAAAATAACTTTGTTTGAAGAGGCGTCATGATTTCCACTTTTGTCTTGAGACGTTTTTATTTTTAGTTTCGTCCCTCGTTGCTAAACTCATGATCAGTCTTCTTAGTTTTGTTTCTCTCGTCGGCACGGTCGCCCCTGTATTTTTCTCGTAATTATCGGGTACCGTTTGACCCACTTGTGCACTAGATATCCCATTAATCAACATATATGTCTAATTTTAATATGTATTTTCCCCTAAACTAGTCTCACCCTATTTCCCCCTTAACTGTACACTGCCTGTAATGCCCTGATAGTTACTGCACAAGTACTAGAGGGGGGGGTGAATAGTACTTTAAAATAATCAAGAGCAATTATTCCTAATTATCGTGCAGACTCAACCAACAATGCGGAATGAAAATATTGACAACAATAAAAGACAATGCAAACAATCGATATAACGGGTTCGGATCCACCCAAGTCTCCCCGACTTGTTCCCGGTGATCCTACGTCCCAAACACCCGGATCCCCTCCGGATACTTGAGTTAGAAGCCTCTAACTCAAATTTGCACTATGAAATTCTTGTAGAAACCCTCTACAGGACCAAATCATACACAAATGAAAACGTGACTCCCACAACCCGGGATCACGATCTTCTCTCACAACCGAGAGATAAACTTGCAATATCAATGTAAATGAAACAATGAAATACTTACCAACAAAATCCTATGCCTTGAGTAAACTTACAATATTAGGGCAAGGATGATTTTGAGGAAGAAGATGACACCAAACCATAGCTCCACCAAGATAACCAGCAAAAGGTGGCTAGGGAGAGATTGGTGACTTTGAATCAAGCTCTTGGCTTGAAAGGCTCACAATGAAGAGAATCTCTCTTGAGGAATTAGGGCTCAAGAAGTTGAGTGAGAGATTATTGGGAGAAGAGAGAGCTTAGAAATGAGATTGAATGGCTCCTCTCTTGGGTGTGAAAATGTCTCTAATATCAGCCTTGAATCCCTGGTTGGAAGCACATAACCTTATATACGGTCACAAAATTCGTGGCATTAAATGCCCCAACGGCTCTATTCTGAAGCAGTTTAATCGGTCTAAGAAGGATCACTGACCAATTAGTTTCTCAACTAGTCGGTCGGTGATTCTTCTTGGACCGACTAAGAGGTAGACATCCAATAAAGATAGTTCTGGAGATATAGAACTAGTCGGTCTAAGAAGACTTGCCAACCGACTAGTTTGTCAACTAGTCGGTCGGTGAGTGTTCTTTGACCGACTAAGCAGATGAAATCCAATAAGCTGAACACAAGAGAACTAGTCGGTCTAAGAACAAATTCCAACCGACTAGTTTCACAACTAGTCGGTCGACTGTTGTTCTTTGACCGACTAACGATAAACAGTAGCTCAGGCTGTGAAAATGAAGGCATAATTAGTCGGTCTAAGAAGGATTCCAAACCGACTAGTTTGACAACTAGTCGGTCGGTGAACCTTCTTGGACTGACTAATTGGTCAAGAGTGAATGAGCTGAATTGAGCAAGGAGATCTAGTCGGTTCAAGAAGGATTCTTAACCGACTAGATGACAATCTATTCGGTTGGTCCTTCTTCTTGAACCAACTAAGATGCACTAGAAGCCGCGAAATGAAGCGCGAAGCTTCGGGAAAGTTTCTATGGGCTTCTATGATAATCCTAGCTCTAATAATGTAAGACCTACTCAAGGCTTAACATTCTATGAAAAGAAGCTAGAAGACTATAAAATAAACTAGACGAACCGTCTTCAAAGCTTCAATCCGAATCTCTTGGCTTCAATAATGCTCCTAGAGCTTTAACGAAGCTTCAGGCACACGATCACGTGCTTTGAGAATTCTTGAGATGTCGCTTTTGATGTACGAAGTAATTTGGCGATGATCTCCATAACTGCGCTCACAAAGAGTTAGTTCACGATATTTATGTTTGTTTATCATCAAAACCAAATCCGGGGAATCAATACTCAACATTCTCCCCCTTTTTGGTGATGACAAACCAACATAAATAATAATCAATAATAATGATTCAAATGAAATTTACTTACTCCCCCTGCATTGATGGCATGTTAGTTCCAAATTAAATAATAATCATACGCATCAAGCAGATGAGGAAAGTATAAAATGTGAATCCAATTATTGAAATATAGGATCTAAATCCATTTTTATATCTTCACTCCACCTGAATCTAACACATCAAATTAGATTCACGGTAAATTGCTTTAAATCATCATTTAGCATATTGTCATTATTAATTCTTCACGTTAGTTCCAAATTAAATAATAATCATACGCATCAAGAAGACGAGGAAAGTATAAAATGTGAATCCAATTATCGAAATATAGGATCTAAATCCATTTTTATATCTTCACTCCCCCTAATCTAACACATCAAATTAGATTCACGGTAAATTGCTTTAAATCATCATTTAGCATATTGTCATTATTAATTCTCTCCCTGTCACGCCCCGCTTCCCTAAAATGGAGTCGAGACGTGAGAAGGTCCGCTCAAGCGTGGAGCTGTGAAGCTGCACGCCCGATAAGCGTAAATTTAGTATAAGCAGGTCCCTGTAATTGCAAACGAAACAACAACAATAATAATAATATGAGACGGATATGAAATACCAATCCCACAGTTTGTCCACAAAATATTCAACATCACAGAAAAGCCACCAGGCTAAAAGGAAGAGTCTAAAGGCCCAGAACAAGGCCAAACAAAAATACAAACGTAACAGAGTATCAACTAGGTGCCACGCACCGACAACCTAAGCAATCTAACAAAACTAGATGTAGACACTAAGACTGATCTCCAGTGTCTACGAAGTCCTCGACCAACACGGGCTCAAGCTCGGCGTCCGCAAACACCTCGCCCTTAGCAAGCAACTCAGGCTCAGGGTCTAACATGCGTCACCCAAAAGAGAAAGGGGCACATGTCAGCAAGTCTGAAAGGCTTGAGCAAGGAAACTGAAAGTAACTAACAACCTAGCACTTATAATATTTAGCAATGACATGGCAGTTAAGTATGATGTGACAGTTTAAAAGGGAGAGACAAGCACGCACGATGTAGCAAAAGCTACCAAATCACTAATTCACGAATCACTTATCACGATTATCACTTATCACGATTATCACTTATCACTAGAGATTTCGCCTGCTGGCCGGAGTGGCGGATCAGGCCAACTCGAGGCTCAGGTGGCCGCTTATCTCTTACCCCACCCATATGTGTCGAGCGTTGGGGTTTCCAACTAACTGAGCTCGCTTCTGGATCACGAGCCAGGAAGTGTATTTGGCATAGGGGTGCACCTAGCCGGTATCCGAGCGTTGGGGTTTCCAACTACAGGGCTCGCTTCTGGAACACGAGCCAGGAACATGCTATTGTAGCGTGTGCTACGCAATCACGATGAATAATCACTATGCAATAACATGAACAGATATTTGCGTACCGTTAATTGAATTTAAACGTGACATACAAGCATGATGAAGGTGACGGACCAAGCTTCGTTGTCAAGCTAGGTCAATGGCGCCTAGACGGCTATCCTTTCACCGTCTAGTCTCTTTTACGCTAAAGCAAGGAAATGGCCTAAGACATGGCCCAAATCAAGAGATGCAAGTTTCACTTGCCTGATACCGGGGTTGACGAGCAATGAAGATCGTCACACAAGCTAACTACGGAATAAATCGCTGTTATGGCAAAACAATCATTAGAACAATGATTCTAAATCGATTTCTTATTAGAATCCTAACTTTCTAATAATCCATTTTATTAGGGTTTCACAATGTCAATGGGGGTTATGCTAAAACTAAAGGAATCGAGTATTACCGTGAAGAGGCGGATGAGCGATGCCGAGCAACCACGGCAACGGAAGAACGATCCGGCTCAGATATGGAAATGAGGGGAAAATCTGGAGAAATGGGTTTGGATGTGGATTTTGGGGGTTTGATGAAGGTTTGGGGAAGATGGAAGGTGGGTTGTGACAAGGGAGGGTTTGGATGATGGAGGATGAGCTTGGAATGAAGGTTTGAGGATTTGGGGAAGATGGGGGCTCAATGGGGGAGAAACTAGGGTTTTAGGTCATGAGGAAGAAGAAGAAAAGTTTGGAGGGGTATTTATAGAGTTTGGTGGCGGCTAGGGCAAAACTAGGGTTTCATGTACTGTTTAGTCGGTCAAAGAACAACCACTGACCGACTAGTTTGACATCTAGTCGGTCGGTTGACCAACGCAGACCGACTAAGTGTAAACAGTAACCCAACCGAAAATTAGGATCTAGATTTAGTCGGTCAAAGAACAACTACTGACCGACTAGTTTGACATCTAGTCGGTCGTTGAACGTTCTTAGACCGACTAAGAGTAAACAGTAACTAGTGTCAAAAATAGTTAATGAGTTAGTCGGTTAAAGAAGCATTGCAGACCGACTAGTTTGCAACCTAGTCGGTCAACCAACGTTCTTAGACCGACTAACGACAAACAGTAACTCCTGAACATTTAACAAAGCTCACTAGTCGGTTCAAGAAGGTTTTCCGACCGACTGGATCGTCATCTAGTCGGTCGGTGCCCCTTCTTATACCGGCTAATGAGCACCAAAAGTTCCGAAATGGAGCGCGAAGCTCCGGGATGGTTTCCTAAGTCTCCTAGGCTCGTTCTAACTCTAAGATATCGACGTTATGAAGCCCGTCACGAATGACTTACTTCAAACACGCCGACCGACGGAAGAATCTAGAGAATCACGACGAAACGAACGAAAATGAAAACTACGGAGACGGAAATGGAAATCACAAAGAAGGGAAAGCAACAATTAATATTATATATATAATAAAATCCATACATGAAAATCCAGTCGTTACATCCTCCCCAACTTAAGAAAAATTCCGTCCTCGGAATTCCCAACACTCACGTGTCCGGAAACAAAAGTGGGTAGCGCTCTCGCATCTCATCTTCTCTCTCCCAAGTAGACTCACCCGGTGAACCGTATCGCCACATCACCCGAACGAGATCAACGACCTTGTTCCGAAGTGACTTCTGACGCCTGTCCAGTATCCGCACCGGATGCTGGTCATACGTCAAATCTGAGCGAACGGCAATCTCCGAGAAATCCACGGCATGAGACGGATCGCTGATGTATCGACGAAGCTGCGACACATGGAAAACATCGTGAACTCCTTCCAAGGATGGCGGCAAGGCTAAGCGGTAAGCTACCTCGCCAACCCTCTCCAGAATATCAAACGGTCCAATGTATCGCGGGCTCAACTTCCCTCGCTTCCCAAAACGAATCACTCCACGATTCGGGGAAATCCTCAGAAACACATGATCGCCCGGCTGAAACTCCAAAGGACGACGTTTAGCATCCGCCCAATGCTTAAAACGGTCCTGAGCAATCCTCAACCTCTCCCGAATGTTCCTAACAACATCCACGGCCTCTACAATCATCTCAGGTCCCAACAGCTCCTGATCGCCAACGTCATCCCAACTCAATGGCGATCGACATTTCCTTCCATACAAAGCGACGAAAGGCGCCATGCCAATAGACGCCTGGTAGCTGTTGTTGTAAGAGAACTCTACCAAGTGTAGATGGTCCTCCCACGAACCCTTGAAATCCAACATGCACGCTCTCAGCATGTCTTCCAAAATCTGAATCGTCCTCTCGGACTGGCCATCCGTCTGCGGATGGTACGCCGTGCTGAAACTCAGACGCGTACCCAAACTTTTCTGCAAACTCTGCCAGAACTGAGATGTGAATCTCGTGTCTCTGTCCGACACGATACTCACGGGGACCCCATGAAGTCGCACGATCTCCTCCATGTATCTTCTCGCTAGCGCCTCAGTGGACTGTCCTACTCGGAATGGTATAAAGTGCGCGGATTTGGTCAATCGATCTACGATCACCCAAATCGCGTCATTCTGCTTCGGACGCCGAGGTAGTCCAGTCACGAAATCCATAGTGATGTGTTGCCATTTCCACTCTGGAATCGGAAGTGGTTGTAACAACCCGGCCGTACGCTGATGCTCCGCCTTCACTTGCTGGCAAACCAAACACTTGGCTACACTCCGAGCCACACTCCTCTTCATGCCATGCCACCAAAAGTTCAGACGAAGATCCTGGTACATCTTGGTCCCACCAGGATGCACAGAATACGGTGAACTGTGTGCCTCCACCATCAACTCCTCTCTAATATCCCTAGCTGGCACACACAACCTGGCTCCAAACCTCAGTGAGCCATCCTCATGAATCAAAAAGTCAGTCCGCAGACCAACTTCAACCTACCCTCGAATCCTTACCAATTTCGGATCCCCGGCCTGACTCGCCTTAATCCGATCCACAATCGTTGACTGCACCCGCATGTACATCAACGAAGAAGCCTCCCCGGGAAGAACAATCTCTACATTGGACCCGCAAAAATCCTGCTGCAACCTCCACTGCGAAGTCAAAATCATCACCGCTGGAAGCCTACTCAAAGCATCTGGCACCACATTCACCTTGCCAGGGTGATACTGCAAATCAATCTCGTAATCTGCCATAAGCTCCAACCATCGACGCTGTCGCATGTTGAGCTCCTTCTGGGTAAAAATATACTTCAAGCTTTTGTGATCGGTGAAGATTTTTACTTTCTCACTCAGCAAGAAGTGCCTCCAAATCTTAAGAGCAAACACAACGGCAACCAACTCCAAATCATGCATCGGGTAATTCTTCTCATGAACCTTGAGCTGACGTGACGCATAAGCCAACACATGTCCATGCTGATGCAAAACACAACCGAGACCCTTGCCAGAAGCATCGCAAAAGATCTCGAATCCTCCACTGCGGTCAGGCACAACAAGGACAGGAGCAGACGTCAAACGCTCTCTCAGAACACCAAAGGCATGCTCACAGTCACCCGACCAAACAAAAGCAACATCCTTCCGCGTCAACCTGGTCATCGACTCGGCAATACGGGAAAAATCCTTAATGAAACACCGATAGTAACCAGCAAGCCCAAGGAAACTCCGAATCTCAGATGCTGACGACGGAACAGGCCACTCTCTGATGGCCCTGATCTTCTCAGGATCCACTGAAATACCATCTCCAGTCACCACATGCCCGAGAAAAGCAACTCTGTCCAACCAAAACTCGCACTTCAAAAACTTAGCATACAACCGATGCTTCCTCAGAATCTCCAACACCGTCCTCAAGTGCGAGGCATGCTCCTCCTCCGACTTCGAATAGATCAGAATGTCGTCAATAAAGATAACGACAAACTTATCCAAAAAGTCATAGAAAATCAAGTTCATCAGATTCATGAAAATTGCGGGTGCGTTAGTTACGCCGAAAGGCATAACCACAAACTCATAGTGCCCATACTTCGTCCTGAACGCTGTCTTCGGCACATCATCCTTCTTCACCTTCAACGGATGATAACCACTCCTCAAATCCAACTTAGAAAACACCCTCGAACCTCCAAGCTGATCAAAAATATCATCGATGCGAGGCAACGTGTATTTATTCTTAATGGTCACCGCATTCAACTCCCGATAGTCCACGCACATGCGACGCGAACCATCCTTCTTCTTCACCAACAACACCGGTGCTCCCCACGGAGACACACTGGGATTAATGTAACCCTTCTGCATAAGCTCATCCAGCTGCTTCCGCAATTCCTCCAACTCTGCTGGCGCCATACGATATGGTGCCTTCGAAATGGGCTGCGCACCTGGAATAAGATCGATAGAAAACTCCAAAGCTCGATCAGGTGGCAATTCAGACATCTCCTCGGGGAAGACGTCATCAAAATTTCGCACCACAGCTGGCCTCTCCAACTCCACCTGCATAGCCACAACCTCCACTGGTCTGGTCCGAAATCTGACAGGACCAAGCGAACTGCTACCACGGCTGAACTCAAACACTGGGTGTCCGGGAATCTCGAACACCACCTTCTTCTTTCGACAGTGAATCGTGGCATAGAAGCTCGCAAGCCAATCCATCCCAAGGACCGCATCGTAGTTGGTGATGTCGTGGATAATGAAATCAGCACAAAGCTCACGTCCATAAACCACCAACGGGCAAGAATTGCACCCACGATGCACCGAGACCACACCGTTCCCTGTGACGATATTCTTACTCTTAGGAAGAGAGGACGTCGACAAGGAATGCTTCTCCACGAAGCTCCGGGCCAAAATGCACATCGACGCGCCTGAGTCAAAGAGGACTCGGGCAGGGAACGTGCAAACCAAAACCACACCTAACAAACAGTCTAATCAATCAAATCTTACTCTAGCAACATTCATACACAAGCAGCCAACATAATGTAACAATCAACTAATTAAGAAAGGTACAGCTAGATTGGAAGTTACCTGCAATGACCTCATCCATGGCCAAAATCTCCTCCTCGGTCATCAGAAATGCCTGCCTCCTCGGCGGAACAGCCCGTCGAAAAGCATGCCCTTGTGGAACAAGGGGTACCCCACGACCAGCGGGCACGGGGGCTCGCTGTTGCAACGGCGGGGCAGCAATAGGTGTCCTCTAAGGTTGCTTCAACTTCGGGCACTCCCTGAGGGCATGGGCAGGATCTCCACAGGCCATACATTGCCCCAAAAAGCTCCTACACGATTCCTTGATGTGGCCCTCCTTGCCACAGAAATGGCAAACCTTCTGAACAGGCCCTCCCGGCCTCTTAAACTGAACAGGCTGGTTCGGCCTGAATCCAGGTCTAACCACAGCTCTCGCCTGTTCCACAGGCCTCTTCCCAGCACCAAGAATAGACCCCCTCCTCTGGTTCACAAGCAGCTCCTGCCTCTTGGCTGCTACTAAAACCTTCTGATAAGATTCCCGGTCAGAAGAGGTCACAAAACTCTGGAGCTCCGAAGCAAGTCCCTGTAGGAACCTCTGAGCTCTCTCCTCAGCGTCTTGCACCATCTTCGGTGCAAACTGACTCAGCCTCATGAAGTCTTGGTGGTACTGGACCACCGACGAGCTTCCTTGCTTCAGATCGATAAAACGCTGCAGCATCTCTTCCCTGGCAGCTTTTGGGAAGAACTCACCATCAAATCTGTCCTTGAAGGTAGCCCAGACGATCGGTTCCACCAACATCTTCTCTTCAGCATCCCACCAATTTCTGGCGTTATCCTTCAGCTGGCGCTTCGCCAAGTCAACCCAACTAACTTCGTTGACCTTAGACATCTTCAGATTGTCCTCGATATTCCTCATCCACTCATCAGCAGCTAGTGGACCTTCGGTCCCATCAAAATATACAGGATCCCTCTCTCTGAACTGCTTCGCTCCAGGCTCAGGGCGAGGGGCTTCCACTACCCGAGCAGCTCGAGCCACCGGATCATTCTGCACCTGCAGAAGCACACCCTGCTGAACCTGCATCATCTGCATCATCATCCTCATCATCTCTCTGCTAGTGGCCTCCTGCTCAGGCTCCTTGTCATGAGGGAGCGCACCACTACCACCACCACGGGTGATTCGCCTTCCTGCCATCTAATGACACAGAAAACGAAACAATTAGACTCATAGCTTAGGGCTCAGACGTCGAACTTATTTGTTGGACAATATTATATTATTATCGTTATCCCGATAATTGCGGTTACAGAAAGGACCTGCATGGGCCACCACTAAAACATGTCACGCCCCGCTTCCCTAAAATGGAGTCGAGACGTGAGAAGGTCCGCTCAAGCGTGGAGCTGTGAAGCTGCACGCCCGATAAGCGTAACTTTAGTATAAGCAGGTCCCTGTAATTGCAAACGAAACAACAACAATAATAATAATATGAGACGGATATGAAATACCAATCCCACAGTTTGTCCACAAAATATTCAACATCACAGAAAAGCCACCAGGCTAAAAGGAAGAGTCTAAAGGCCCAGAACAAGGCCAAACAAAAATACAAACGTAACAGAGTATCAACTAGGTGCCACAAACCGACAACCTAAGCAATCTAACAAAACTAGACGTAGACACTAAGACTGATCTCCAGTGTCTACGAAGTCCTCGACCAACACGGGCTCAAGCTCGGCGTCCGCAAACACCTCGCCCTCAGCAAGCAACTCAGGCTCAGGGTCTAACATGCATCACCCAAAAGAGAAAGGGGCACATGTCAGCAAGTCTGAAAGACTTGAGCAAGGAAACTGAAAGTAACTAACAACCTAGCACTTATAATATTTAGCAATGACATGGCAGTTAAGTATGATGTGACAGTTTAAAAGGGAGAGTCAAGCACGCACGATGTAGCAAAAGCTACCAAATCACTAATTCACGAATCACTTATCACGATTATCACTTATCACTAGAGATTTCGCCTGCTGGCCGGAGTGGCGGATCAGGCCAACTCGGGGCTCAGGTGGCCGCTTATCTCTTACCCCACCCATATGTGTCGAGCGTTGGGGTTTCCAACTAACTGAGCTCGCTTCTGGATCACGAGCCAGGAAGTGTATTTGGCATAGGGGTGCACCTAGCCGGTATCCGAGCGTTGGGGTTTCCAACTACAGGGCTCGCTTCTGGAACACGAGCCAGGAACATGCTATTGTAGCGTGTGCTACGCAATCACGATGAATAATCACTATGCAATAACATGAACAGATATTTGCGTACCGTTAATTGAATTTAAACGTGACATACAAGCATGATGAAGGTGACGGACCAAGCTTCGTTGTCAAGCTAGGTCAATGGCGCCTAGACGGCTATCCTTTCACCGTCTAGTCTCTTTTACGCTAAAGCAAGGAAATGGCCTAAGACATGGCCCAAATCAAGAGATGCAAGTTTCACTTGCCTGATACCGGGGTTGACGAGCAATGAAGATCGTCACACAAGCTAACTACGGAATAGATCGCTGTTATGGCAAAACAATCATTAGAACAATGATTCTAAATCGATTTCTTATTAGAATCCTAACTTTCTAATAATCCATTTTATTAGGGTTTCACAATGTCAATGGGGGTTATGCTAAAACTAAAGGAATCGAGTATTACCGTGAAGAGGCGGATGAGCGATGCCGAGCAACCACGGCAACGGAAGAACGATCCGGCTCAGATCTAGAAATGAGGGAAAAATCTGGAGAAATGGGTTTGGATGTGGATTTTGGGGGTTTGATGAAGTTTTGTGGAAGATGGAAGGTGGGTTGTGACAAGGGAGGGTTTGGATGATGGGGGATGAGCTTGGAATGAAGGTTTGAGGATTTGGGGAAGATGGGGGCTCAATGGGGGAGAAACTAGGGGTTTAGGTCATGAGGAAGAAGAAGAAAAGTTTGGAGGGGTATTTATAGAGTTTGGTGGCGGCTAGGGCAAAACTAGGGTTTCATGTACTGTTTAGTCGGTCAAAGAACAACCACTGACCGACTAGTTTGACATCTAGTCGGTCGGTTGACCAACGCAGACCGACTAAGTGTAAACAGTAACCCAGCCGAAAATTAGGATCTAGATGTAGTCGGTCAAAGAACAACTACTGACCGACTAGTTTGACATCTAGTCGGTCGATGAACGGTCTTAGACCGACTAAGAGTAAACAGTAACTAGTGTCAAAAATATTTAATGAGTTAGTCAGTTAAAGAAGCATTGACGACCGACTAGTTTGCAACCTAGTCGGTCAACCAATGTTCTTAGACCGACTAACGACAAACAGTAACTCCTGAACATTTAACAAAGCTCACTAGTCGGTTCAAGAAGGTTTTCCGACCGACTGGATCGTCATCTAGTCGGTCGGTGCCCCTTCTTATACCGGCTAATGAGCACCAAAAGTTCCGAAATGGAGCGCGAAGCTCCGGGATGGTTTCCTAAGTCTCCTAGGCTCGTTCTAACTCTAAGATATCGACGTTATGAAGCCCGTCACGAATGACTTACTTCAAACATGCCGACCGACGGAAGAATCTAGAGAATCACGACGAAACGAACGAAAATGAAAACTACGGAGACGGAAATGGAAATCACAAAGAAGGGAAAGCAACAATTAATATTATATATATAATAAAATCCATACATGAAAAACCAGTCGTTACATCCTCCCCAACTTAAGAAAAATTCCGTCCTCGGAATTCCCAACACTCACGTGTCCGGAAACAAAAGTGGGTAGCGCTCTCGCATCTCATCTTCTCTCTCCCAAGTAGACTCTCCCGGTGAACCGTGTCGCCACATCACCCGAACGAGATCAACGACCTTGTTCCGAAGTGACTTCTGACGCCTGTCCAGTATCCGCACCGGATGCTGGTCATACGTCAAATCTGAGCGAACGGCAATCTCCGAGAAATCCACGGCATGAGACAGATCGCTGATGTATCGACGAAGCTGCGACACATGGAAAACATCGTGAACTCCTTCCAAGGATGGCGGCAAGGCTAAGCGGTAAGCTACCTCGCCAACCCTCTCCAGAATATCAAACGGTCCAATGTATCGCGGGCTCAACTTCCCTCGCTTCCCAAAACGAATCACTCCACGATTCGGGGAAATCCTCAGAAACATATGATCGCCCGGCTGAAACTCCAAAGGACGACGTTTAGCATCCGCCCAATGCTTAAAACGGTCCTGAACAATCCTCAACTTCTCCCGAATATACTTCAAGCTTTTGTGATCGGTGAAGAATTTCACTTTCTCACTCAGCAAGAAGTGCCTCTAAATCTTAAGAGCAAACACAACGGCAACCAACTCCAAATCATGCATCGGGTAATTCTTCTCATGAACCTTGAGCTGACGTGACGCATAAGCCACCACATGTCCATGCTGATGCAAAACACAACCGAGACCCTTGCCAGAAGCATCGCAAAAGATCTCGAATCCTCCACTGCGGTCAGGCACAACAAGGACAGGAGCAGACGTCAAACGCTCTCTCAGAACACCAAAGGCATGCTCACAGTCACCCGACCAAACAAAAGCAACATCCTTCCGCGTCAACCTGGTCATCGACTCGGCAATACGGGAAAAATCCTTAATGAAACACCGATAGTAACCAGCAAGCCCAAGGAAACTCCGAATCTCAGATGCTGACGACGGAACAGGCCACTCTCTGATGGCCCTGATCTTCTCGGGATCCACTGAAATACCATCTCAAGTCACCACATGCCCGAGAAAAGCAACTCTGTCCAACCAAAACTCGCACTTCGAAAACTTAGCATACAACCGATGCTTCCTCAGAATCTCCAACACCGTCCTCAAGTGCGAGGCATGCTCCTCCTCCGACTTCGAATTAATCAGAATGTCGTCAATAAAGATAACGACAAACTTATCCAAAAAGTCATAGAAAATCAGGTTCATCAGATTCATGAAAATTGCGGGTGCGTTAGTTACGCCGAAAGGCATAACCACAAACTCATAGTGCCCATACTTCGTCCTGAACGCTGTCTTCGGCACATCATCCTTCTTCACCTTCAACTGATGATAACCACTCCTCAAATCCAACTTAGAAAACACCCTCGAACCTCCAAGCTGATCAAAAATATCATCGATGCGAGGCAACGTGTATTTATTCTTAATGGTCACCGCATTCAACTCCCGATAGTCCACGCACATGCGACGCGAACCATCCTTCTTCTTCACCAACAACACCGGTGCTCCCCACGGAGACACACTGGGATTAATGTAACCCTTCTGCATAAGCTCATCCAGATGCTTCCGTAATTCCTCCAACTCTGCTGGCGCCATACGATATGGTGCCTTCGAAATGGGCTGCGCACCTGGAATAAGATCGATAGAAAACTCCAAAGCTCGATCAGGTGGCAATTCAGACATCTCCTCGGGGAAGACGTCATCAAAATTTCGCCCCACAGCTGGCCTCTCCAACTCCACCTGCATAGCCACAACCTCCACTGGTCTGGTCCGAAATCTGACAGGACCAAGCGAACTGCTACCACGGCTGAACTCAAACACTGGGTGTCCGGGAATCTCGAACACCACCTTCTTCTTTTGACAATCAATCGTGGCATAGAAGCTCGCAAGACAATCCATCCCAAGGACCGCATCGTAGTTGGTGATGTCGTGGATAATGAAATCAGCACAAAGCTCACGTCCACAAACCACCAACGGGCAAGAATTGCACCCACGATGCACCGAGACCACACCGTTCCCTGTGACGATATTCCAACTCTTAGGAAGAGAGGACGTCGACAAGGAATGCTTCTCCACGAAGCTTCGAGCCAAAATGCACATCGACGCGCCTGAGTCAAAGAGGACTCGGGCAGGGAACGTGCAAACCAAAACTACACCTAACAAACAGTCTAATCAATCAAATCTTACTCTAGCAACATTCATACACAAGCAGCCAACATAATGTAACAATCAACTAATTAAGAAAGGTACAGCTAGATTGGAAGTTACCTGCAATGACCTCATCCATGGCCAAAATCTCCTCCTTGGTCATCAGAAATGCCTGCCTCCTCGGCGGAATAGCCTGTCGAAAAGCATGCCCTTGTGGAACAAGGGGTACCTGATCACTCCTTATTTTACACCTTTTTCCCGCATGTTTGCATGCCATTTAGATCGGCCAAATCATGTTTTTCACGATATATCGACGATATTGCGATGCTTTTCACGATTTGTTGTTTTTGTCGCATTTCAGGTGATTTGGCGCGATTTGGAGTGATCTCGAGATGCGCTTACTCCATACGGTCACCGACGACCTCCCCGAGGGGTATTTTGCTGTTGGAGAGGAGCGGAAGAAGAACGGACGTCGCATGAGCGACGAGGAGGCCAAAACAAGATGTTTGGGCATGTTTTGTGTCCCACTCGGCCGAGTGGAGGAGCCACTCGGCCGACCAGTGAGACACCGCTCGGCCGACCAGATCAGACACGATTCATACGTGCACTCGGCCGAGCGTCGGAGACCACATCGGCCGAGTGACGAGACCCCGTCCGCCCGAGTGGCGCCCAGACGAAGCCATTCAAAAATCGCCATGTTACTGTTTTTCGGCCGCCTGAGCTTCAGAAGACCCACTCGGCCGAGTGGATAATCCCGACCGCCCGAGTACCAAGAAGCCATCGGCCGAGTGACGACAACTCACTCGGCCGAGCCGCCACCGAAGTGAAGACCCCTGAAGATCGAGACTTGCTGGAAATTTACAGGGTTTTCACTCGGCCGAGCGACTTTTGTCACTCGGCCGAGTGCGACGCGCTGCCTGTAGCGAAAATTGCGGAAAACAGGCTGCGCAGGGGTATTTTGGTCACAGTTTTTGGACGATTTTGGGGGGTATTTAACCCCTGTTTTTACCCTAGTTTAGAGAGCTTTTCTCTTAGATCTTTTGTAGCCTTTTAGATTAACTTTTTAGCTTTATTCTTGAGATTGGAGAGGAGATGAAAATTGGATTTTTGTTGGATTAATTGAAGAACTCCATTGGTTTGCTTCTCTCTTCTCTAAAAATTCTATTTTTATTGCACATCTCAATATTGTGATGAATCCTATTGCTTATTTCATTGATTATTTTTGTGATCTTGCTATGAATTGTGAGTAGTCGCCACGTCTTGGGGCGTGGGGATGAACCCTACAAGCCCTATTTCATGATTGTGATGAATTGGTAGGAATTTTGCTAGAATTGCTATTAGGGATTAGATTGGGATCAATTTACTACGGATGGCTAGGAGTTCATACCGATTGGGATTTGCAAGAGATTGGATCCCAATTCGATAGGAAACCCTAGAAATCCGAATTGGGTTGGAAATCGAATTTCCGTAGTATCGGTTTGCAAGTGATTGGACCGATACTAGGGTTTCCGGTTCCAATTCCATGCCAATTCCCGTTTGCAAGAGATTGGACGGGTAGGAACTATCCCAATCTAGGTCGTGGGCCGAGTTTGCAAGAGATTGGGCTCGGTGCGCGATTGAACGATGATGTTGATCCTAATGCTAGCTTCCCTAGGCTAGGGTTTGCACGAGATTGAACCCGAACCTAGGATAGCTATAGGCCGGTAACAGCGCGAGAGCGTGAGCTTGGTTCTACATTCAGTTGCAACTAGTTCATCCAAAATCTTAATCTAGCAATTTTGATACCGATGAACCACATTTACGAAAGACGGTGAGTAGCGGGAATTCCCCATTCCCTAGACGTTCTTTATTTGATTTGATATTTCCGTACTTTGTCTGACGATTGTGACAGGATCGCTAAAGGCAAATTTCTCTCTTCTTAAATAGCCAGGTTGATTGGAACAAGCACGGTCATTCGTCCTCCCTGTGTTCGATAACCCGCTCGCTGCTACACCGTGCACTTGCGGTAAAACTACAACCGTTCTTTGGGGTTACATCCCGGAGCGATCAAGTTTTTGGTGCCGTTGCCGGGGAGGGCATTTTGACGGTGTTCGTCATCGACCACCCGGTTACTTCTTCTTTCTCTCTTTCTTTACTTTCTTCTATTTGCATATTCTCCCTGTATTTTGCATAAGGTCTTTACAGGAAGAATGGAGGATGCAATGTCAACAATATAACTCAGTCAGGAAGACTATGACTCCTTCACAGACCTCCTTAAGGAGCTTGTCGATGAGGTCCACGCTACCGGAGCTTTTGCTATCGACGTCAAGGACCCTGACGAGCAACTGTTTGCTAGTTTTGTGATGGACCAAGTCTCACCGGAGGGGACTATCGGAGGCAACGTCAGAGTTGATGTGATGGACGACAAGCTATATTTCGAAGACGGTAGAACAAGTGTCGAGGATCACTATACTCCGGGAGGATCTTCAGAGCAAGCCATCGTTCAGGGAGTTACACCCCATGACACTTACCCTTGCTTCTACGAGTCGTCTGATGTGTTTCTTAATTCCAGGAACGAACTGGAGCCAAGTGAAAGCTCTGATGATGCTAGCACAGAATCGGAGCGCGCCTATTTCGATGCATTGTCCTCACTAAGTAGTGAGTCTGACTCTTCACAAGAGAGCGCGCCACCTGAGCACGAGCTAGACCCGGCTGACAAGGAAGAAGCCAAACTCGCACGAGTTGATGAAGTAGAAGGAGCGGCGCCTCTTCAGGTAGAACTTAAACAATTACCTCCGAATCTAAGGTACGCCTTTTTGGGTAACAAATTAACTTTCCCGGTGATAGTAAACTCCCACCTCACGCCGGACCAACTTGAAAAACTCCTAGATGTTTTTAGGAGCCACAAAGATGTCCTTGGCTACACTATCTCCGATCTAAAAGGGATAAGCCCTAGGCTTTGCACGCATAGGATCCATCTGGAGGATACAGACGCCACCTCCATAGAGCCTCAAAGGCGGTTAAACCCTAATATGAAGGAGGTGGTTAAAAAGAAAATCCTAAAATTGCTCGACGCCGGTATTATTTATCCTATCTCTGACAGTAGATGGGTTAGCCCCGTTCACGTCGTCCCCAAGAAAGGGGGGATGACTGTCATAAAAAATGAAAAAGGTGAGCCCATATCTACGCGCACCGTCACGGGATGGCGAATGTGCATTGACTATAGGAAACTCAATAAAGCCACCCGAAAGGACCATTACCCATTGCCCTTCATTGATCAAATGCTTGAACGCCTTGCAAAACATAAATACTTTTGCTATCTAGATGGGTATTTGGGATTCTTTCAAATCCCTTTGCACGAAGATGACCAAGAGAAGACAACTTTCACTTGTCCCTATGGCACCTATGCCTACCGTAGAATGCCGTTTGGCCTTTGTAATGCTCCCGCCACCTTTCAGAGGTGTATGACATCCATATTTTCCGATTACATTGAAAATATTATGGAAGTTTTTATGGATGATTTCTCGGTTTATGGAAGTGAGTTTGACTCTTGCTTGGAAAATCTTACTAAAGTCCTAAAAAGGTGCCAACAAAACAATCTCACTCTCAATTGGGAGAAGTGTCACTTCATGGTCACGGAAGGTATAGTTCTCGGACATCTTGTCTCTTCGAGAGGAATTGAGGTAGATAAAGCAAAGATTGAGGTAATCGAGAAACTCCCTCCTCCTATTAATGTCAAGGGCATTAGAGGCTTTCTTGGTCATGCGGGGTTTTACCGCCGCTTCATCAAGGATTTCGCCTCGATTGACCGACCGCTTACTTCCTTGCTCGCTAAAGATATTCCTTTTGTTTTTTCAGGAGAATGCTTGCAAGCCTTCAACACCTTGAAGGAAGCACTAGTCTCCGCGCCCATCATACAACCACCGGATTGGAGCCTTCCTTTTGAGCTAATGTGTGATGCTAGCGACCAAGCCATTGGAGCGGTGTTGGGACAAAGAAAAGATAAGAAGCTTCATGCGATATACTATGCGAGCAAGACATTGGATGACGCGCAGAAAAACTACACAACTACCGAGAAAGAGCTTCTAGCGGTCGTCTATTCCATAGAGAAGTTTCGCTCCTACCTCCTCGGTTCCAAGGTGATTGTCCACACCGACCATGCGGCATTGAAGTATCTTTTAAACAAGAAGGAGGCCAAACCTCGGTTGATTAGGTGGATACTCTTGTTGCAAGAATTCGACTTAGAGATCAGAGAAAAGAAGGGTACGGACAATGTCGTGGCGGATCATTTATCTAGGCTCATTCGCGACAAGGAGGATGTGAGTTTGCCTATCGACGACACTTTCGTGGATGAGAGGCTATATGCCATAAGGACCGGAGAGGTCCCTTGGTACGCGGACTTCGTCAACTACTTGGATTGTGGAATTAAACCGCATGGGATGCCCACGCATCAAAAGAGGAGATTTCTTCATGAAGTTCGTAACTATTTCTGGGAAGATCCATACCTCTTCAAGATATGCAAGGATGGCGTCATCCGGAGGTGTGTTTCTAAAGAGGAGGCGACATCCATCATTTTGTATTGCCACGGTCTACCATGCGGAGGACATCATGCCGCCTCTAAAACTACCGCTAAGATTTTGCAGAGCGGGTTCTTCTGGCCGACAATGTTTAAAGACACCCACGACTTTGTAAAGGGGTGCGATAGATGCCAACGGACCGGGAATATCTCCAAGCGCAATGAGATGCCAATGAGGCCCATCCAAGAAATTGAGCTTTTTGATTGTTGGGGAGTAGACTTCATGGGACCATTTCCGTCGAGCAATGGCAACAAATACATCCTATTGGCCGTCGACTATGTCTCCAAATGGGTGGAAGCAATCGCCACCCCTACTAATGATGCAAGGGTCGTCTCCAAGTTCTTCAAGCAAAATATCTTCCCGCGCTTCGGAGTGCCTCGTACCTTGATAAGCGACGGGGGGAGCCACTTCATAGAGAACAAGTTTGAAGCCATGCTAAAGAAGTACGGAGTAAACCATAGAGTTGGCATGGCATATCACCCCCAGACAAGCGGCCAAGTGGAAGTCTCAAATAGAGAGATCAAGCAAATTCTTGAGATGACCGTGGATCGGTCTAGAAAGGATTGGTCGATGAAGCTAAACGATGCTCTATGGGCATATCACACGGCCTTTCGCACCCCCATCGGTACCACACCGTTCAGACTAGTTTATGGGAAGGCCTGCCACTTGCCGGTAGAGTTGGAACACCGCGCATATTGGGCCATCAAGACCTTTAACTACGACTACAAGAGTGCGGCGGTGAGGCGACTCTTGGACATCAACGAACTTGATGAAATAAGGAGAGACGCCTACGAGAGCTCGAGAATTTACAAAGAAAGGACCAAGATTCTCCACGATGCCCGCATTACCGTCACAGACTTCAAGGTAGGAGACAAGGTCTTACTCTATAATTCCCGGCTCCGACTATTTCCCGGAAAGTTGAGGTCACGTTGGTCCGGACCTATCACCATTAAGAACATACAACCGGGAGGGGCCTTCGAGTTGGAAAGCAAAGATGGGGCCTCGTTCAAGGTAAATGGTCAGAGACTCAAGCATTATTCCGAGGGAGTCCCAACGGGAGAAATCAATAGAATATATCTACTTAAGGGACGGCCGGATGATCTTTCATACCTCCATGATGAGGTAATTGAGGAGGCGACCCCCCACTTGATTGGCGCTCTATTCGATGAAGATTTCGAGGAAGGCCCGGATTTAGGCCAAGATGAGAAGATAGATGATTCCCCCGACCTCTCCGCTGAAAATGATGAAGGCGACGCTGATGTCACAAGGATTTGAGAGCTCTGCAAGCTCTCGAAATTAAAGTCTCCAAAGAAAGCTCCGCCGATACGGAAATCGGCGTCACCGGTGAAGCCGTTGACCGGGGCAACCGCTAGCTTGGGGGAGCCTCCCCCTAACACAATTCGAGACGAGAGACCGCCGCGGGAGAACACGCCGCCACAACTTCCGAATCCAAGCGTTCTCCCCGGAAAGTTTGATGGGTGCATCTCATATGCACCAAACATCCCGCGTTAATTGAAAATCATAGGGGGTCGAGCTCACGACCTTAAACAAGCGCTTGTCGGGAGGCAACCCGATGGTTATTGCTTTATTTTTACTTTTTCTTTATTTTTGTTTTAGAAATTTTTAGTGTTTTGAGTCGTTCGCCCAAAAATTTCGTGATAACGGGTCCTATTTTTCTTGACAGGAGAGGAGATAGGTAAATCCATCATGAGGAGGATGAACAAGACGACGAGGAGCGCCCCAGGAAGACGCTCGATGCTTAGGAGTAAGATGAAATCGACTGGAGGAAGAAAGACGGAGTTTAGAGCCCAAACGAAAATAAACAGCAGAAAACAAGGCTCACTCGGCCGAGTATACTAGTCACTCGGCCGAGTACACAAGTTCGTCCGGCCGAGCCGCTCACGAACGAGGGAAGTCTGCTGTACCCAACTCTCTGTTTATTTTCCTAATTTCAGTATAACTGCTACTCGGCCGAGTATATATTTTCACTCGGCCGAGTAAAACGGATACGCTCCTAAGGCGAGTCTTGCCGAGTAGCTTGAGCCACTCGGCCGAATGGACTTACTCCACTCGGCCGAGGCTGGCAAAGCCACTCGGCCGAAGCGTAAGCGGGGAGGATTTTCCATTGATCCCACTCGGCCGAGTGACCTAGTCACTCGGCCGAGTCGTAACTTTTACTATATAAGTGGCCGAGGGGGGACACGTTTTTCGAAACGCAAAAAAAAACCCAAATCGCCCGACCCTTCAGCTCCCCTCGCCCGCTCGCCTCGCTCGTGCCCTCACTCGCCCGACCACCGGTCGCCGCGCCGCCGCTCGGCCAGCCACCGCCGGCCGAGCACCGCCGCGCCTCGCCTGAGTCGCCGCCGGCGGCCACCACACCGGCCACCTCCGGTATCGCCTATTTCGCCTTTTTCTCCTCTTTTTGTGTATTTTTTGAGGATCCACGCGTTAAACGAACCCCAAACCCAAATTGATTTCTATATCTATCTATTATACCCCTAATGCTCCATACGTTTTGAATATTACTCGCTGATATCTCCATTTCATGCGCAGGTTGTTTCTGGGAGCTTAGGGGAGCCCAGGGGAGCTTCTACGGACTGAATTGGGCTTCGCGGAGGCGCTGTCTTCGCACGCTTCCATTGCTTAGCACTCGCGGCGTGTCGGGGTATACTCTTTCCTTTATTTTGCACACGCCGCACTTTTTACACTTTTCGGCGCGCGCTCGGGGCCGATATGCCGCCCCGGACACGGCCGCGGTCGAAGAGAGCTTCCGCCAAGCGGAAGCGGTCGGATGACGCCGGCCCCTCCCACGAGTTGGAGGACTCTCCTCCGCCTTCTCCCACACACCCCATCCACCCAGCACAGCCTGCAGGCCCCGCACACCCCGCACAGCCTACAGCGCCCACACAGCCCGCACAGCCACTCCCTGTCGCTCCACAGCCACCACCTCCGGCTCCACTGATCGGGCCGCTCGGGATTACGTTCCGAGACGACGCACACCGCGTCGTCTTCGAGCGTATCTCCCAGCGCTTGATCGTACCCTCCAGGTTTGCACACCTTGCCGACCTAGGACGCCTGGGGGTACTAGAGGGGATGCTCACATTGTACGACAACGTGGGATGGCGAGATTTCTTTCAGGTGTCGGCGGACACGTTTACCCGTCCGACACTTGAGGTACTTAGTTCGATCGCCCGGACCGACGAGGGATGCTCGTTTCGGTTCATGGACCGGGAGTGCCAGGTCACTCTCGGTATGATGAGAGCATTTTTCTCGTGGCCCGATGTCCCCGGAGCCGATCGCGGTTACAACCCCACCCATATCCCCCCACCTTCCTTCGACGCCGGTGCCTTCTGGGCCAGGATTACGGGTCTCCGCGCTGCCTTTGACCATAGTAGGGCCAATGCCTCGGCCATTGTGCATCCCTGCCTCCGTATTGCTCAGCGCCTTATAGCGACGACCTTTTTGTTCAGATATGAGCCGGGCACGATGTCTACGCCAGAGCTCTACATGCTCTACGCGATGACACATCCCAGAGCTCTATCTAGGGATGGCGATGAGCTTGTCCCCGCTGTCGTGATTGATGTCGCGGCTTGGTTTTTGGACTGCATCATTGTATCGGTGGGCGCTCGCTCACCGATATGCTGCGGCGGCCTGATCACCTTGCTTGCCCTTATGACCGGCGAGGACTTCCCTGACGACCTGCGACGAGCACCGGGCCCCGCTTCTTTGTCGATCGATGTTATGGCCCGGATGAAGATGCTTCGTCCGCACGGTGAGCGTCACTGGGTCTGGTTGCACGGCCCTTACGGTGCCGATTACATGATTCTTCCGAGCCCAGCTCGGACTCAGATTGCACCAGCCCACGTGGACTGGCTCCCTGCGATGGATGTTCTCATCCCCGCTGCTTACGTGCTCGAGGCCGAGGAGGCCGAGCAGGCCCACGCTGCCCACGCTGCCCCCGCAGACCCTGTCGCCCCTACCGAGCCTGCTGCCCCTGTTGACCCCATGGCCCCTCAGCCTATACCTGATGTTTCCGCTGCTCCTGACACCTCTGTCCCCACCTCTGTCGGTGTCGGGAGTACCTTAGCTGAGCCCACCTCCACTGCTCCCGAGGCTGTCACCACCACCACTGGCCCTCTGTCTGCTGAGCCTGTTTCTTTTGCCCCACCCGAGCGCCCGCCGACCGTAGTTGAGTGCGGAGAGCCCTCTGTCTCCACTGCTGCTGTATTTTCCGAGAGTGTCGTGGCGTCTGTCCACACTTCTGTGCCACTGACCTCTCTGGCCGCCTCGCTGCCACTTTTGCACTCTTCTTTCGCTACTGCTGCCTCCACTTCTCACCAGCCGGTGCCCCGGCCTCACACTGAGGCCAGGCCCACATTTGCGAGCGCAGCGCCTTTCGTTCCCTTCCCCGCTGAGCCCGTCACATACGCGACCCGAGTACGCCAGCCCCGCCCTGCACAGCCCCGACCGGTGCGTCCCTCTGCACCACCTCCCCCCGACACTGTACTTCAGAGCATTCGTGCTCTAGAGGGGGCGGTGAGTGGCCTCAGAGGCGACCTTAGGACCCTGTCCTCCACCGTCTCTGCGATGGCTGGCCGCTTTGATCTGCTCCCGCAGATTCACTACTGTCTTACCCAGGTCCTGGAGCGTCTCCCCCGTGTCCCCGTACCCACACAGCAGGTTCCCACCCCCGCTTCCACCCACACTTGGCCTGCTTCCACTTCCACACCCACACCCGCTCAGCAGCCTGCACCACCACCACCACCTCCTCCGCCTCAGGACAGAGACGGCGCAGCACCACCTTCTTAGGCACCCTTGATGCCATCTATTATTCCTGCCGTTGTGCTGCCCGTTTCTGCTGGGTCCTGTTGCATTTTTGTCCACCCCCCTCCCCTCACTTATTTTGGGATTCTCATTTCGACCATATCTTTATATGTCTTTTTTTGGGAGAGAGGGAGAGTTTTTGGTGACACATCTATATATCTGTATCACTCCTATCTGTGCATGCATCATGTTCGCATCATATTTTCGTTTCTTTATTTTTCGTTTATTTTCCTTTTTTCCCCATCATGCATGCATCCTCACTTACCCCTCACATTACTTGTATCTCGGTGTGCCACACTTTGCACATTGAGGACACTGTGCCATTTAGCTTGGGGGAGTGAGTTCTCACGTTCTTTTTCGACTTGCCACCTTTATTTTTAGTTTTTCACACCATTCTTCGCTTTTGCACTTATTTTTCATCATTTTTCTTTTATTTTGCCATGCATCACGTTTTTCTTATTTTTCTGTGTGCCGCATTGTAAATAGTTCTATTTTTCCTTTATCTTTATTTTTTTTCCCTTTTCATCTCACGCTAGAGATGACTTTTCTGTGATGATGATGACGTGGAGTTAGCTTATCCTATATGCATGCTTTATTTGTCATGTCTTAGATTTTATTTCTGATATCATATGCTATGACTTGCCTTGCATCTAGAGATAGTAACCCACACTTTTTTCACATGAAAATGGATGAAATTTTATTATTAGCTGAGTCTGAATATTCATATGTATGCTATCACAGAAAACACACCAAGATTCACGCATTGAATGCCTATATCTGGAGTACTGATTTCTTTTCCTATATCACTTCTATATGCATGAATTGTACATTTCACTTCAGGATGATTGAATGATGTTAGCTATGATAAATCTGGATTAGTTAGCTTTTTTGTGATCGAAACTGAGTAGATTAGATTACCCTGCTGAAGTTGTCGTGCATGTCTTATAGAGTGAACCGAGAGATATATTCATTTCTTTCTCCACAAATCTTGAACATCATTTCTCTACTTTTAAAATCATTGGTGAATCTCCCCTTAGCGATTCTATTATATGGCATTTTCCCCGCTATTAATTCCTAGCTCCAAATTTCTTATTCAAAAAAAAAGAAAAAAAAAAGAGAAAAGAGAAAATATTCTTGTATATCATTATCTCTCTTTGAGTTGGGATCGTTGTGTATATATGATATTGCTTCAAAAAAAGAAAAAAAAAAGAAAAAAAAAGAAAAAGAAAAGAGGAAAAATCCTCAATAAAAGATCACATCTCACTTTCTTTCTTTCTTCTCTCTTTTCGTGTTCGTTTTTATTACTTTTGGAGCTTTATAAAAATGGGGATGTAAATATTTTTTTATGCCACCACGCCTATAGATAAGCTTGGGGGAGAGAACCCATTGATGTGTGAGAGAGTGACTACTTGACGTTGCACGACAACCTAGGCTAAGTAATATTCTATACTCAATGAGATTATTTCTAGCTTTACGAAGTCCAGAAATCTAAGCCTAGCACTCATTTCATGAAATCCATACTTTTCTATTCTCTCTATTCTATAGTGTGATACTCTTATACTCCTGATAGAAAGCATTCAATTGAAAAGTGTGTGCTCTGTGATTTGTATACCGCTTTAAATGATTCAGACGATGTTAATTATAAGATTATTCCGTTTTTCATGATTATATTGTTGTTCGTGGGTTTTCTATTTCTATTTGCACTATTATACTATGATATCAAAATAAAACTCTTAGACATGTGTTTTTCGTTCAGTGCATGCTATCTGAGTAAGCGGAACCCACGTCCTGAGAAAATGATCTAGCAGCTTACCTCTTCGCTTCTTTCTTTCTTCTTTATTTTTATTTCGTTTTTCATTCTTCTCCATTTTTCATTTTTCATTTTTTTCGCCGTTTTCATTTTCCGAATCCACCGGGTTCTCCTTTTACTTATCTTCCTCGAGGACGAGTAAGAGGTAGGCTTGGGGGATTTTGATCACTCCTTATTTTACACCTTTTTCCCGCATGTTTGCATGCCATTTAGATCGGCCAAATCATGTTTTTCACGATATATCGATGATATTGCGATGCTTTTCACGATTTGTTGTTTTTGTCGCATTTCAGGTGATTTGGTGCGATTTGGAGTGATCTCGAGATGCGCTTACTCCAGACGGTCACCGACGACCTCCCCGAGGGGTATTTTGCTGTTGGAGAGGAGCGGAAGAAGAACGGACGTCGCATGAGCGACGAGGAGGCCAAAACAAGCTGTTTGGGCATGTTTTGTGTCCCACTCGGCCGAGTGGAGGAGCCACTCGGCCGACCAGCGAGACACCGCTCGGCCGACCAGATCAGACACGATTCATACGTGCACTCGGCCGAGCGACGGAGACCACATCGGCCGAGTGACGAGACCCCGTCCGCCCGAGTGGCGCCCAGACGAAGCCATTCAAAAATCGCCATGTTACTGTTTTTCGGCCGCCTGAGCTTCAGAAGACCCACTCGACCGAGTGGATAATCCCGACCGCCCGAGTACCAAGAAGCCATCGGCCGAGTGACGACAACTCACTCGGCCGAGCCGCCCCCGAAGTGAAGACCCCTGAAGATCAAGACTTACTGGAAATTTACAGGGTTTTCACTCGGCCGAGCGACTTTTGTCACTCGGCCGAGTGCGACGCGCTGCCTGTAGCGAAAATTGCGGAAAACAGGCTGCGCAGGGGTATTTTGGTCACAGGTTTTGGACGATTTTGGGGGGTATTTAACCCCTGTTTTTACCCTAGTTTAGAGAGCTTTTCTCTTAGATCTTTTGTAGCCTTTTAGATTAACTTTTTAGCTTTATTCTTGAGATTGGAGAGGAGATGAAAATTGGATTTTTGTTGGATTAATTGAAGAACTCCATTGGTTTGCTTCTCTCTTCTCTAAAAATTCTATTTTTATTGCACATCTCAATATTGTGATGAATCCTATTGCTTATTTCATTGATTATTTTTGTGATCTTGCTATGAATTGTGAGTAGTCGACACGTCTTGGGGCGTGGGGATGAACCCTACAAGCCCTATTTCATGATTGTGATGAATTGGTAGGAATTTTGCTAGAATTGCTATTAGGGATTAGATTAGGATCAATTTACTACGGATGGCTAGGAGTTCATACCGATTGGGATTTGCAAGAGATTGGATCCCAATTCGATAGGAAACCCTAGAAATCCGAATTGGGTTGGAATCGAATTTCCGTAGTATCGGTTTGCAAGAGATTGGACCGATACTAGTGTTTTCGGTTCCAATTCCGCGCCAATTCCCGTTTGCAAGAGATTGGACGGGTAGGAACTATCCCAATCTAGGTCGTGGGCCGAGTTTGCAAGAGATTGGGCTCGGTGCACGATTGAACGATGATGTTGATCCTAATGCTAGCTTCCCTAGGCTAGGGTTTGCAAGAGATTGGACCCGAACCTAGGATAGCTATAGGCCGGCAACAGCGCGAGAGCGTGAGCTTGGTTCTACATTCAGTTGTAACTAGTTCATCCAAAATCTTAATCTAGCAATTTTGATACCGATGAACCACATTTACGAAAGACGGTGAGTAGCGGGAATTCCCCATTCCCTAGACGTTCTTTATTTGATTTGATATTTCCGTACTTTGTCTGACGATTGTGACAGGATCGCCAAAGGCAAATTTCTCTCTTCTTAAATAGCCAGGTTGATTGGAACAAGCACGGTCATTCGTCCTCCCTGTGTTCGATAACCTGCTCGCTGCTACACCGTGCACTTGCGGTAAAACTACAACCGTTCTTTGGGGTTACATCCCGGAGCGATCAGTGCCCCACGACCAGCGGGCACGGGGGCTCGCTGTTGCAATGGCGGGGCAGCAATAGGTGTCCTCCAAGGTTGCTTCAACTTCGGGCACTCCCTGAGGATATGGGCAGGATCTCCACAGGCCATACATTGCCCCAAGAACCTCCTACACGATTACTTGATGTGGCCCTCCTTGCCACAGAAATGGCAAATCTTCTGAACAGGCCCTCCCGGCCTCTTAAACTGAACAGGCTGGTTCGGCCTGAATCCAGGTGTAACCACAGCTCTCGCCTGTTCCACAGGCCTTTTCCCATCACCAACAATAGACCCCCTCCTCTGGTTCACAAGCAGCTCCTGCCTCTAGGCTGCTACTAAAACCTTCTGATAAGATTCCCGGTCAGAAGAGGTCACAAAACTCTAGAGCTCCGAAGCAAGTCCCTGTAGGAACCTCTGAGCTCTCTCCTCAGCGTCTTGCACCATCTTCGGTGCAAACTGACTCAGCCTCATGAAGTCTTGGTGGTACTGGTCCACCGACGAGCTTCCTTGCTTCAGATCGATAAAACGCTGCATCATCTCTTCCCTGGCAGCTTTTGGGATGAACTCACCATCAAATCTGGCCTTGAAGGTAGCCCAGACGATCGGTTCCACCAACATCTTCTCTTCAGCATCCCACCAATTTCTGGCGTTATCCCTCAGCTGGCGCTTCGCCAAGTCAACCCAACTAACTTCGTTGACCTTGGACATCTTCAGACTGTCCTCGATATTCCTCATCCACTCATCAGCAGCTAGTGGACCTTCGGTCCCATCAAAATATGTAGGACCCAGCTCTCTGAACTGCTTCGCTCCAGACTCAGGGCGAGGGGCTTCCACTACCCGAGCAGCTCGAGCCACCGGAGCATTCTGCACCTGCAGAAGCACACCCTGCTGAACCTGCATCATCTGCATCATCATCCTCATCATCTCTCCGCTAGTGGGCTCCCGCTCAGGCTCCTCGTCATGAGGGAGCGCACCACTACCACCACCACGGGTGATTCGCCTTCCTGCCATCTAATGACACAGAAAATGAAACAATTAGACTCATAGCTTAGGGCTCAGACGTCGAACTTATTTGTTGGACAATCTTATATTATTATCGTTATCCCGATAATTGCGGTTACAGAAAGGACCTGCATGGGCCACCACTAAAACATGTCACGCCCCGCTTCCCTAAAATGGAGTCGAGACGTGAGAAGGTCCGCTCAAGCGTGGAGCTGTGAAGCTGCACGCCCGATAAGCGTAAATTTAGTATAAGCAGGTCCCTGTAATTGCAAACGAAACAACAACAATAATAATAATATGAGACAGATATGAAATACCAATCCCACAGTTTGTCCACAAAATATTCAACATCACAGAAAAGCCACCAGGCTAAAAGGAAGAGTCTAAAGGCCCAGAATAAGGCCAAACAAAAATACAAACGTAACAGAGTATCAACTAGGTGCCACGCACCGACAACCTAAGCAATCTAACAAAACTAGACGTAGACACTAAGACTGATCTCCAGTGTCTACGAAGTCCTCGACCAACACGGGCTCAAGCTCGGCGTCCGCAAACACCTCGCCCTCAGCAAGCAACTCAGGCTCAGGGTCTAACATGCGTCACCCAAAAGAGAAAGGGCACATGTCAGCAAGTCTGAAAGACTTGAGCAAGGAAACTGAAAGTAACTAACAACCTAGCACTTATAATATTTAGCAATGACATGGCAGTTAAGTATGATGTGACAGTTTAAAAGGGAGAGACAAGCACGCACGATGTAGCAAAAGCTACCAAATCACTAATTCACGAATCACTTATCACGATTATCACTTATCACGATTATCACTTATCACTAGAGATTTCGCCTGCTGGCCGGAGTGGCGGATCAGGCCAACTCGGGGCTCAGGTGGCCGCTTATCTCTTACCCCACCCATATGTGTCGAGCGTTGGGGTTTCCAACTAACTGAGCTCGCTTCTGGATCACGAGCCAGGAAGTGTATTTGGCATAGGGGTGCACCTAGCCGGTATCCGAGCGTTGGGGTTTCCAACTACAGGGCTCGCTTCTGGAACACGAGCCAGGAACATGCTATTGTAGCGTGTGCTACGCAATCACGATGAATAATCACTATGCAATAACATGAACAGATATTTGCGTACCGTTAATTGAATTTAAACGTGACATACAAGCATGATGAAGGTGACGGACCAAGCTTCGTTGTCAAGCTAGGTCAATGGCGCCTAGACGGCTATCCTTTCACCGTCTAGTCTCTTTTACGCTAAAGCAAGGAAATGGCCTAAGACATGGCCCAAATAAAGAGATGCAAGTTTCACTTGCCTGATACCGGGGTTGACGAGCAATGAAGATCGTCACACAAGCTAACTACGGAATAGATCGCTGTTATGGCAAAACAATCATTAGAACAATGATTCTAAATCGATTTCTTATTAGAATCCTAACTTTCTAATAATCCATTTTATTAGGGTTTCACAATGTCAATGGGGGTTATGCTAAAACTAAAGGAATCGAGTATTACCATGAAGAGGCGGATGAGCGATGCCGAGCAACCACGGCAACAGAAGAACGATCCGGCTCAGATCTGGAAATGAGGGAAAAATCTGGAGAAATGGGGTTGGATGTGGATTTTGGGGGTTTGATGAAGGTTTGGGGAAGATGGAAGGTGGGTTGTGACAAGGGAGGGTTTGGATGATGGGGGATGAGCTTGGAATGAAGGTTTGAGGATTTGGGGAAGATGGGGGCTCAATGGGGGAGAAACTAGGGGTTTAGGTCATGAGGAAGAAGAAGAAAAGTTTGGAGGGGTATTTATAGAGTTTGGTGGCGGCTAGGGCAAAACTAGGGTTTCATGTACTGTTTAGTCGGTCAAAGAACAACCACTGACCGACTAGTTTGACATCTAGTCGGTCGGTTGACCAACGCAGACCGACTAAGTGTAAACAGTAACACAGCCGAAAATTAGGATCTAGATTTAGTCGGTCAAAGAACAACTACTGACCGACTAGTTTGACATCTAGTCGGTCGATGAACGTTCTTAGACCGACTAAGAGTAAACAGTAACTAGTGTCAAAAATATTTAATGAGTTAGTCGGTTAAAGAAGCATTGCCGACCGACTAGTTTGTAACCTAGTCGGTCAACCAACGTTCTTAGACCGACTAACGACAAACAGTAACTCCTGAACATTTAACAAAGCTCACTAGTCGGTTCAAGAAGGTTTTCCGACCGACTGGATCGTCATCTAGTCGGTCGGTGCCCCTTCTTATACCGGCTAATGAGCACCAAAAGTTCCGAAATGGAGCGCGAAGCTCCGGGATGGTTTCCTAAGTCTCCTAGGCTCGTTCTAACTTTAAGATATCGACGTTATGAAGCCCGTCACGAATGACTTACTTCAAACACGTCGACCGACGGAAGAATCTAGAGAATCACGACGAAACGAACGAAAATGAAAACTACGGAGACGGAAATAGAAATCACAAAGAAGGGAAAGCAACAATTAATATTATATATATAATAAAATCCATACATGAAAAACCAGTCGTTACATCCTCCCCAACTTAAGAAAAATTCCGTCCTCGGAATTCCCAACACTCACGTGTCCGGAAACAAAAGTGGGTAGCGCTCTCGCATCTCATCTTCTCTCTCCCAAGTAGACTCTCCTGGTGAACCGTATCGCCACATCACCCGAACGAGATCAACGACCTTGTTCCGAAGTGACTTCTGACGCCTGTCCAGTATCCGCACCGGATGCTGGTCATACGTCAAATCTGAGCGAACGGTAATCTCCGAGAAATCCACGGCATGAGACGGATCGCTGATGTATCGACGAAGCTGCGACACATGGAAAACATCATGAACTCCTTCCAATGATGGCGGCAAGGCTAAGCGGTAAGCTACCTCGCCAACCCTCTCCAGAATATCAAACGGTCCAATGTATCGCGGGCTCAACTTCCCTCGCTTCCCAAAACGAATCACTCCACGATTCGGGGAAATCCTCAGAAACACATGATCGCCCGGCTGAAACTCCAAAGGACGACGTTTAGCATCCGCCCAATGCTTAAAACGGTCCTGAGCAATCCTCAACCTCTCCCGAATGTTCCTAACAACATCCACGGCCTCCACAATCATCTCAGGTCCCAACAGCTCCCGATCACCAACGTCATCCCAACTCAATGGCGATCGACATTTCCTCCCATACAAAGCGGCGAAAGGCGCCATGCCAATAGACGCCTGGTAGCTGTTGTTGTAAGAGAACTATACCAAGTGTAGATGGTCCTCCCACGAACCCTTGAAATCCAACATGCACGCTCTTAGCATGTCTTCCAAAATCTGAATCGTCCTCTCGGACTGGCCATCCGTCTGCGGATGGTACGCCGTGCTGAAACTCAGACGCGTACCCAAACTACTCAGACCCGTACCCAAACTACTCAGACGCGTACCCAAGCAAGACGAGCCAAAGAAGAAGGCTATTGCTTTCAAGGCCGCTCCATCCACATCCACATCAACCGATGATGAAGACTCGGAAAACGAGTTGGACTTGGAGTCCTTGGCACTCATGGACAAGAAGTTCAACCGTTTCTTTCGAAAAGGTAACTATAAGAACAAAGCTAAATTTGGTTCTTCTAACGCCTCCTCCTCTCCTTTGTGTTTCAAGTGCAATAAGCCAGGACACATGAAAGCGGAGTGTCCTCTAAATAAGCAAAAGGAGAAGTGGAAGGCGCCGAAATTCGATAAGTCCAAGAAGTACAAAAAGGGGTACTAAAGGGGACTTGTTGGAGCAACATTCACCGACTCCGAGGATTCCTCAAGCGGAGAGTCGGACGATGAGCAAGTGGAGCAAGCGCACATGTGCTTCATGGCAAGAGAGGAGCATGATCAAGGATCTTCCTCTTCCGATGATAGCGACAACGAAGGCGATGAGGTAACTATGGATGACCTTAGGAATGCTAATTCCCAATTATGGTCTAAGTATACTAAATTAGTAAATAGGTATACTAAAGTAAAAGATGACTTAGCTAGCATTCAAACCTCGCCTAAAACTATCATCACCAACAACGACACCGTTGTTGAAGAGTTGAAGAATGAGATTGTTAATCTCAAGACTCAACTTGAACATGTTAGCATTGAGGATCCGGAAGAACATAAGATAGAGGATTTGACTTCTCAAAACTCGACTTTGAGTATTGAGAATGAGAATCTTAAATCTCGTGTTTATGTGCTCACATCGCAAGTATCCAATTTGGATACTTCTATGCGTTCTCTCACCGAGAAATATGAGAACACATTAGGCCGAATTAATAAATTCAATAAGGGTAAGGACCATTTGGATAAAATCCTAAGTGACTTACTTCCGGCCAATCACCACATTGACTTGGGGTATACGATGGGAAGTTCATCCAAATCGGCCACTACTTTTGTTAGGCCAACTTCCGGTGACTCAACGAGTGGTAGCAAATACTCTATTGGTAGTTCTTCTACCAATGGTGCTTCCACCTCGTTCACACCCTCTTTCGGAAAGAAACCCACTTTGGGTGGACCTCCAAAGAAGGGGCATGCTTATATGTACACCAATACTATGCCACGTAGGAACACACGTCCTACTCCACCGGCTCACACATATGATGATTTCTATACTACACGTTCACGGGCACGTGCACACCATGTGAGACACCCTCACGCACGTGTTCCTTCACATGCATATATTCACCCACATCATCGTATGAATAACTATCCACATGCACCATTCCATCATGTTACTTATGCCTATCCACGACATGCATTACGTAGAAACCAACAACGCATGCATGCACCCAATAGGATGAGGGCTCCCAAGATTTTCACTATTTGGAGCCCAAAGGACACAAGCATGGATGAAAAACAAGTTTACATGAATGCTTATTTTTCAGATGTTGTGCATAGTAGAAATTATGTGGGAAAGTCTAAGTCCAATTGGACTTGGCTTCCAAAGGTTTAATCTTTTGGACCCAATGACCTTGGGTACCATGATATGAAATTTTTTATCTTTAGGTACTCAAGGAAAAGAAAACGAAAAGGAGCAACAAATTTAAATTTAGCTCCAAGGGGAATTGGATACTCGATAGCGGGTGTTCAAAACACATGACGGGTGACGCTCAATTGCTCTCCGGAGTGGTTCACATTGCAAATGGAAACCGCGTCGTATTTGGAGGCAACGAGAGCGGAACCATCATAGGTGTTGGTAAAGTGGGTAATCCTTCTAAACCCCTTATATGTGATGTTTACCTTGTTAAAGGATTAAACCATAATCTCATTTCAATAAGCCAAATTTGTGACAAAGGTTACAAAGTTAGCTTTGCGAAAGGAATGTGCCATATTTTAAATAAGAATACTAATGATGTATTATTTTTCGGCACACGTCATAAGGATATATATATCCTAGATCTTCCAAGATCACATGAACAATGTCTTATTGCCAACACAAGTGAACAACACTTATGGCATCGACATTTTGGTCATGTGAACTTTGGAACACTATTTAAGCTTTCCAAGTTAAATTCTATTAGAGGCTTCCCTAAGCTTGTCTTTCAAAAGAAAAGCTTTTGTGACTCGTGTCAACGAGTCAAGCTTCCAAAATCTTCATTTAGACCTAAGAAAAGCATTTCTTCTAAACGGCCAATAAAGCTATTACATCTAGATTTATTTGGGCCAACTAGAGTTGCTTCATTAGGTAATGCTAGATATGGGCTTGTCATCGTTGATGACTTTTCTAGGTTCACTTGGGTATTTTCATTGTGTAATAAAAATGAAGCTTTTGAAAACTTCACAATTTTTGTTAAGAAAGTACAAAATCTCTTAGGAACCACCATTGTCACTATTCGTAGTGATCATGGAGGTGAATTTGAGAATGAGTCTTTTGAGACATTTTGTGATGAATTTGGTATTACACACACCTTCTTTTTCCCTCATGCACCTCCTCAAAATGGTGTAGTTGAGAGAAAGAATAGGACGCTAGTGGAGTGTGCTCGCACTATGCTTGATGATAGCCAACTTGGCCATCAATTTTGGGCGGAAACGGTACACACCGCTTGCTATGTGTTTAATAGAATACTTTTGAGGCCCGGCACTAAACAAACTTGTTATGAATTGTTGTTTGGTAGGTTGCCTCAAGTTAAACATTTTCGTGTTTTTGGTTCAAAATGTTTTATTAAGAACACGTATGGTAGTTTGGACAAATTCGATCCAAGATCCGATGATGGGATTTTTGTTGGATATTCTTCGCGTAGCAAAGCCTACCCGATATTCAACAAACGAACCTCAATGATCGAGGAATCGCTTCATGTGTCATTTAATGAAGGATTTGTTCCAACTAGAATTACTAATGATGATGACTCTATGGAAGTCTTATGTGATTCAATTGGTAATTCTAACTCTAATGATTCTAATGATTCTATTGATTCTATTGAGACTAACCCGTCTAATGAAGTTGTTGAGAATGTTCCTAGTGATCAAGGTATTCCCAAACGGCTTCATACCATTCGTGACCATCCTCATGAGCAAGTCATTGGCAATATCCATGATAGTGTCAAGACGAGATCGCAAGTGAACTACTTCGCTCGTTGTGCCTTTGCCGCCTCAATAGAGCCAAAGAATGTTAATGAAGCATGCGAAGATAGCGCTTGGATCTTAGCCATGGAGGAGGAACTCATTCAATTCGAGAGGAATGAAGTTTGGGAGCTTGTTCCATTGCCATCGAAGAACCACACCGTCATAGGGACAAAGTGGATCTTCAAGAACAAAACCGACGAAAACCAAGTCGTCGTCCGGAACAAAGCTCGGTTAGTTGCTCAAGGCTACCGTCAAGAGGAAGGTATTGATTTCGAAGAATCCTTCGCTCCGGTAGCTAGATTAGAATCAATTAGATTATTATTGTCTTTTGCACGCCATAAGGATTTTAAATTATTTCAAATGGATGTTAAAAGTGCATTTTTAAATGGAGATGTTGTTGAGGAAGTTTATGTTTCTCAACCTCCGGGGTTTATTAATGAAAAATTTCCAAATCATGTTTTTAAACTAAAGAAAGCGCTTTACGGTTTGAGACAAGCTCCTCGAGCTTGGTATGATCGTTTAAAGAATTTTCTTTTGGATTTGGGTTTTAAAATGGGAGAAGTTGATTCCACATTATTTGTTAAGTATTCTAATAATGATATAATTTTAGTTCAAATATATGTTGATGATATCATTTTCGGTGCTACTAACTTTGCTCTTTGCGAAGAGTTTTCTAATGTGATGAAGGATCAATTTGAGATGAGCCACATGGGTGAGCTCAAATATTTCTTAGGTCTCCAAATTCGCCAAATGGACGATGCAATCTTCATCCACCAAACGAAGTATACGGTGGAGTTGCTTAAGCGATTTGGAATGGAGAATGCCTCCGGGAAAAAGAGTCCAATGAGCACGACTACGCATCTTGATAAGGATACGGGCGGTAAGGATGTAGACATTCGTCTATATCGAGGTATGATAGGTAGTTTACTTTATCTTACCGCAAGTAGGCCCGATATTATGTTTGCCGTATGCGTATGTGCTCGTTATCAGTCTCAACCTAAGGAGTCTCACTTAGTAGCGGTAAAACGTATTTTTCGCTATCTAAGTTACACTTTAGATTTTGGATTACTTTATCCGAAATCTAGCACATATGAGTTAATCTCATATAGTGATGCCGATTATGCGGGTTGCAAATCCGACAGGAAGAGTACTAGTGGCACTTGCCATTTTATAGGAAATTCCCTTGTCTCTTGGTTTTCCAAGAAGCAAAATTCCGTATCACTTTCAACCACCGAGGCAGAATACATTGCCGCCGGTGCCGCATGTGCTCAAGTTCTTTGGATGAGACACACACTTAAAGACTTTGGTATAAACTGTGATACTTGCCCTATCATGGTGGACAACCAAAGTGCAATATGTCTTTCCAAGAACCCGGTACACCATTCCCGTTCAAAACACATAGATGTCCGACACCATTTCTTAGATGATCATGTTGCTAAAAAGGACATCATATTAGTGTACGTTGAAACCCAGAAGCAAATCGCCGATATTTTCACGAAACCCCTAAAGGAGGACTCCTGTGTGCGGTTACGTCGAGAATTGGGGATTATGGGTGAATCCGAGATATAGGGTTCATTTTTATTCAATATTCTTGCATGTTATACTATTCGTTATATTTGCTCATGCTTGAAGTATTGAAATTTTTTGGATTTTTGTTGAATTTTCGGAATTTTCGCTCGCTTTGTGCGTAATCGTCAAATTTCTGTTTTTCGATGTTTAATGGGGTAGTATAATGATTAATGAGAGTGTTTTGATGTTTCATCCAAGTGTGATTAGGAGAGAAATCTAATTTCATTGATTTTCAATTTTTGGACCTCTTTAGTCGGTTCATGTTCAATGACCGACCGACTAGATTGAGATCTAGTCGGTCCGAAAATGAACACAGACCGACTAATTCTTGTCAGTTAAATTGGGTTCTACCACTGTTTGCAACTAGTCGGTTCAAGCTCATTGACTGACTGACTAGATCGTAATCTAGTCGGTCAGTGCTTGAACTGTGACCGACTAGTTGTGACGGGGGCAATTGTGTCTTTTGGCTTCTAATCGACTAATACCCTCATCCAACCGACTCCTTCCGCGATTAGTCGATCAAAACCCTCTCTCTCTCTCTCCTGCTCAAAACCCGCGACCCTTCTTCTCCTCCTCTCTCTCCGTCGTGTCCGGCCGTTTTCCGACCATCCCCGCCGTCGCCGACCGTCGCCCTACCCTCCTAGGTGATCTCTCCTCCCTCCCCTAGCTATCTAGGGTTAGTTTTCAGCTCTAGGGTTAGGGTTTCTGGTTATTTCGATTCCTAGGGTTGTGCTAGGGTTCTTGATTTCGGCTAGGGTTTCTTCGTATTGATCTCTCTTGCGTCGTGTCGTGCCTCGATTATGGCTCGTACACGTATCCCGATCACTCCCTCTAGCCCCTCGCCGATGACCGTAGAACCTACCCCTACGGATCCCGTTCAACCTTCACGAACCCCTCCGAAACGCCGATCTAAGACTACCCAACCCTCATCGTCTTCGCCTCCTCTCAAGAAGAAGAGGACGACGACTGCCAAGCCTAGAGCCCAACCCAAGCCAAAGCCCAAGCCCAAGCAACTTGCATCTCCCTCCTCTTTTCATACTCCTACCGATTCCGATTCCGAGTTCATTCCCGAGCCTGAGACTCATTGGGAACCCACTCCTCCTACCCATCCTGAGTCTAGCTCCCGACCTCGTACATCTACCCGTAAGCCTAAGGGAAAGGCTCCGATGCCGGTAGGCGGTGTCGATATCTCGTTGTGTCACGATGACCCTATGTGTCTCGTGGCTTACAACCGTATCGAACATTGCCCGCTGCTTCTGGAGCATTTCGTCCAGATTAGTGACTTCATAGGGCTAGCTGATCTTCTGTCGTCTTCGGGTCTTATCGATTACCTTCGATATGATCCTAAGGCGAATCCTCACCCCTACCCTCGTTTAGTCAAACTATTCTATGCCAATAGGATCCGGGGTCAGTACGATGCGACCCACTCGATTGAGACGACTGTTTTGGGGACTCCTATAGTCCTCACAGCAGAAATCTTGGGAGAGATTTTCGGTATCTCCTCGTCTGGCCTCCTCCCCTCAGACATTTCTATTGATGATATTTCTTCCCTTGATCAGACCATCCTTTCTGAGATTTTCCATCAGATTCCTCCCGCCATGATTGGCGTACCCTCCAAATCCTTCAAGCCAAATGCATGGGTCCTCAATTTGATTCTGAAGTCGTGCTTGCTTCCCAAGTACGGCTCCTCATCTCTTCCATCCCAGCCTTTTCTGAAGTTGATCTATGCTATTTTCATGGGGAGCTCGATTAACTGGGCTCGCATTATACTCGATAAGATGGACTCTTTCGAGTGTATTCGCAAGACCACGAAGTCGGCTCACATCCTCTTCCCGTGCTTAAGGGGTGTGCATGCTAATCCAACATTTATAATGAAGATTTATATCATGTAGGTTTTAAACTCCCTCATAAACTATATCTGAAGACATTTGTTTAACAATATTTAATGCTTTCAAATCACTGACGCATAAATAAAGTGGGCTGCAGGCTTATAATTTGAGAGTGCACCAACTTTCATTCTCAATCACATGCAACAAGCTCTCACCCACTCCTCCTATTTAAACAAACCATCCTTGTTTTTCATCACTTCCGTGTCACACTTCCTCGTGACGATGAGCGTCCACTTGGTCCTCCCCTGAACGCAACGGCCGTCAAGAAGTCTCTTGCGGCGCTCCGTCACGTTCAGAGGACGACACCTTCAGCGTTTGCCTCTGCCTCTGCCTCAACTGCTTCCTCTGCCACTCTTGCCGATGTCGTTCGTTCGATCCGTCGTTTGGAGTCTCGTCAGGCTCGTTCTGAGGAGATTCTCAGCCGTATCGCTCGACACCATGGTATTGAAATCCGTCCGTCTTTTTTCTGACGAGGATGAGTTGGACGAGGAGGACATTGAGGAGCTTTGTCGTGTTTCCAATTGTGCCCCCGAGGGCACTTCTGGTGCTGCTGCTGCTTCGTCTGCTGGTGCCCCCGAGAGCACACCTGTTGCCACCGCTCCTGTGGTGAATACTACCACTGGTGTTCTCGAGGCCACTACCGTCGCTGCTCCTGAGATCGTCTCTTCTGCCGTGCCTGAGACTTCTGCCGTCGCTCCAGTTGACCTTCCAGTTGATCCAGTTACCACCACTTCTCCTGCAGAGCCTGCTGCTGCTGCAGATCCTGCCGCTTCCTCTTGAGCTTCCTTGAGGACTCTCCGATGCTCCTTGGATGATACATCTAGTGTGAGAGAGTTTTGGTTAGGATAGAGTGGGGTTCTGGATTATTTTGATGTACTTTGATGATGTTGTATGTTGCATGACAATCTGATATCTGTTTGATATGATGATGTATTTTGTGCCCCGATCGTTGGATCGATGTTTTGTGTGTCAGTGATGTTTATTTTTGATGTACTCTGGTTCATACTTATTATATATATACATCGCAGTTGACATTTCATTCTTTTGTGCACAACTTATAATTTCTTTTATGTCTCTGATGTTTGATTTCGTCGCTCGACGAAAATAACTTGGTTTAATAGAACTTTGTTTTATGGAAACATAGAATTGTTTTCCATGCACTAAATTAACCAAGAATGTTGATATTGGAGAGTATATTCCATAACTCAATCCGTAAAATTGATTTGAGTTTTGATGATTTCGTTTTACGACTTTCGACTATGGTTTCATTGACACGCCTTGATTTTACTCGTATTTTTCTTTGGTGTCACGTGAACCGTCGTCGTTTTCTACGACCCCCGTGCTTTTATTTGAAGCCATTGTTGTCGTTGATCTCCTCCCGCTCTTTTTGCTAATGCCAAAGGGGGAGAGATATAATAATAACGATGTGCTAAATGATAATTTAAAGCACTATTCCAGGAATCTAATTTGATATGTTGGATTCAGGGGGAGTTAAGATATATAAATGGATTTTCAAATCCGATATTTCAATAACCAACTTTTCGTATTCGAAATTTCAATAATCGATTCTCATTTATATACTTTACTCGTCTGCTTGATGCGTATTATTATTGTTTAATTTGGAATTAACGTGTCATCAATGCAGGGGGAGTAAGTAAATTACATTTGAATCATTATTTTTGATTATTATTTATGTTGGTTTGTCATCACCAAAAAGGGGGAGAATGTTGGATATTGGACTCCCCGGATTTGGTTTTGGATGATGAACAAACATAAATATATCGTGAACTAACACTTTGTGAGCGCAGTTATGGAGATCGTCAACAAATTCATATGAATATCAATTACGACGTCTCAAGACTTCTCAAAGCACGTGATCGTATGCCTAAAGCTTCGTTGAAGCTTATGGACCATTTTAGAAGTCATGAAGATTCGATTGAAGCTATTGAAGACGGTATCGTCAAGTTTTATTTATAGTCTTTAAGCTTCTTTCGTAGAATGTTAAGCCTTGAGTAGGTCTTACGGTTTAAATCTTCATAACGCTCATATCTTAGCTCTAGGATCTTAGTAGAAGTCCATACAATCTTTCCCGAAGCTTCGCGCTTCGATTCGTGACTTCTTGTGCATGTTAGTTGGTTCAAGAAGAAGAACTGACCGACTAGATGGTGATCTAGTCGGTCGGCAAAGCTTCTTGGACCGACTAGTTTCTGTCAGTCAATTCTAAGCTCTTTACTGTTTACAGTTAGTCGGTCTTAGTTGACTCACCGACCGACTAGTTTGTTAACTAGTCGGTCAGTGATGCTTCTGTAACCGACTAGTTGAGCTTTCACTGTACATGCACATTTGAGCCTGAGCTACTGTTTATCTTTAGTCGGTCTGTGTTCATTGATCGACTGACTAGTTGATGAACTAGTCGGTCAACTTTCCTTCTTGGACCGACTAGTTGAGTTTTACTGTACATGCCAATTTTCACCTAACTTACTGTTTATCGTTAGTCGGTCTATGCTCATTTGGCGACCGACTAGTTGGTGAATTAGTCGGTCAACATCTGTTCTTGGACCGACTAAGTCTATTTGTGCTCAGACTTCAGTTTTATCTGTTAGTCGGTCTCAGTTGAGTAACCGACCGACTAGTTGTGAAACTAGTCGGTCAGCTACTCTTCTTGGACCGACTAGTTCCTTTAGTATGTGCTTCAACCTTTTGGCTGTTCTTCCATTAGTCGGTATACGTTAATTGACCGACCGATTAGTTGATGAACTAGTCGGTCGGTAGTTGTTCTTTGACCGACTAGTTGGGTTCAAAAAAGAGCCGTTGGAGCATTAATTGAAACGTTTTTCTTTCTCTCTCTCCTCTAACCTATATATACTTGATGGGCTGCATTCATTGCAGTCAAGGCTGATATTATTGCAAGTTTAGAGATCAAGAGAAATCATTCCAAGCTCATTCAAAGCTCTTTCATTCCATTCAATAATCTCTCCTCACTCTTACTTCCAAAGATAGATTCATTGAGTGTGAAGCCTTCCAAGCCAAGTGCTTGATTCTAGGTAACCAACATCCCCATAGCTCTCCATCGCTGATCTACATCTTGGAGCTAGGGTTTGGTGCCACTTCTTCTTCCTCAAAATCATCCTTGCCCTAATTCGTAAGCATTACTTAAGGCATATGTATTTTGTCGGTAAGAAGTTTCTTATTTCATTTCAATTTCATATTGTAAGTTTCACTCTCGGTTGTGAGAGTGTGGTTGTGATCCCGGGTTGTGGGAGTCACAAATTACTTTGTGTATGATTTGACTTGTGGAGCTTTTTCACAAGTATTTCATAGTGAAAATCTTGAGTTAGGGTTTCTAACTCAAGTATCCGGAGGGGATCCGGGTGGTTGGGACGTAGGATCACCGGGAACAAGTCGGGGAGACTTGGGTGGATCCGAACCCAGTAATATCGTTGTTTGCGATTGTTTCTTTGTTGTCTAACATTTACATTTCCGCATTTTCCGCATTGTTTGGTAGAGTTTGCAAGTAATTAGGAATTAGCCTCTTAATTATTTTAAAGTACTATTCACCCCCCCTCTAGTACTTGTGTAGTAGCTTAGCAGGGCATTACACAAAAGTCCTCCGCTTTCTTTGGGAGAATTTTGCTGACAAGTGCCCTTTTCTCTTTGGGTGTCACATGTCAGGTTTTGAGCCTGACTTAGTTACAGAGGACGACAGGTTGCTGACGTTCAGTTCGAGGATTCCAGTCCTACCCTTAGTCTCAGCCGGTGACTCTCTTTACCTTTGTTTCGGCCATGCTTTAGGCCTATTGTTCAGACTTATACTTTTGTGACTATTCTGTGATGTTGGAATAATTGTTGGATGTTTCGTTGGTGGATTGTTCTTTTATCTTCTTCATTATTATTGTTGTTGTTTCGTCGCAATGCAAGGACCTGCTATTGTTTGTAATTTTTACAGACGTTTATCAGACTGCAGCTTCACAGCTCCACGTCTGAGCGGACCTCATCATGTCTCGCCTTCCATTTTAGGGAAGCGGGGCGTGACAGGTTTTGTTGGTGGCCCATGCAGGTCCTTTTTGCATCTGCAAAATATCGGAACAACAATAATGATAAACAACATCCAATTAAATATTCGGAACATCCAAGTCATGATTAAGTCTAATCTGAACATTTTCCTGTCTTAGATGGTAGGAAGACTTAGGTAGATGTCCAGGTTTGATAGTCAGGATGCCTTTGTCAAGATTTAGTTGTACTCGTCATAGGTTGCCTTAGTAGTCTCTCAACCAGCCCTGACCATATTAGACTACTAGGACTTTTCTTTTAGCCGTTCGTTGAGTCCATTGATTTTGGGCCCAGCAAAACGTAATCTTGTTACTCTTAAGACCCCACCCCGAGACCTCTTTTATAGTCTAGTCTATTAGAGAGTCTATTGTTAAGTTTCTCTTGACCTTTAGTCAACCCGATAATTAGAACCCCTGATTCTATCATTTTCCTGATCATTACACTTTTGTGTTATCGACCGTAGAAATCTGGCGTGCTCCCCGGCTTGCTATCCGCAAATGGCCGGGGACCCGCGTGGGGGTTTAGATATTTGTAACCGCAAGCGCATGGTGTTGTAGTGTGGCTTGGGGGTCGAACACAGGGAGGCTAGGATGTGCTTGTGTCAAGGAGGACCATGATCACCCCGTGGGTGAGCTAGCCCGAATCGGTAGATGGGTTGTCACGGTATAGGAATGCAAGGTATGAACAATAAGAAAATAAACCCGGGACTTTGGTTTCCACTCCAACGAGCGACTCTCGCCGATACGGCCTTCGGGTAGGATAGCGATCGGAATTAGGGTCTAATGGTGAGACGTTGCCTCCGAAAGTGGTACCGGCATCCCATGGGCCCGATATTCCGGTCGGTGCCTAGGATGATACACCGGAATTCCCGGATTCGATCAGTGGGCACTCCCGTGTCCATTAACACTGATCGATTCCAGGAGCACTAAGCTCACAACGATAACTCCCAACGTCTCATCCTGCCGCTCCCGCGTGCTAGGATTCGGTGTCTACGCTAAGGGCGTGAGCTATGGCTAGGGAGTCAACCGCCAAGTTTATTCCCCCTTGGCCCAACGGTCAAAGGCGGTCTTTTTCCCACCGATGACAATGAAACACCCCGCGTAACCGTTAGCTTCCTAATCCCTATCGATTTCCTAACCCTATGGACGCATCGGGAAGAGCCCCCGAAGGGGTTTCCACCAAAATCCCAGATTTGGGAACTACTCACAAAAATTCATTAAAAAGCGATCTAAATGAAAATGAACCGTTGGAATCATAATCAGACGATTGGAATGCGGAAGTAATAGAGTAGTTAAGACAATACTAAAATTTGAGAAAGATCCGAAAACTTACAAAAGAACAGTAATTACAGCCGTCACAATAGGAGAAAACAGTAAAAACTAGTAGCTCTCCCGTTTCTGGAACCCTAGGGGTTCTATTTATAGACTCTCGTGTCACCCGATCGGTTGACAAGTCAACCGATCGGGTGATCCGTTACAGATAATAGACAGAAAACGACGAGCTTTCACCCGGTCATATGAACCGGTCGGTTGAGTTCTTGGAGTGACCGGTTGGATCTTGGCGCCATCGGGTGAAGTGATCGGTTGGGTGCCCGTGTCTTCAGCTCTTAGCATCAGCTACAGATGAACCGATCGGGCGAGAGTCACCCGATCTGTTGGAAATTGGCTCGAGAAGACAGAGAGTTGGCCCCAGTTGAACCGGCCTGTGAACCGGTCGGGTGACTTCCACTTGAGCTCCGGCTGAGATCGGGTGATGCACGCGTGCATCACCCGATCGGTTGGAGATGACCAACCGACCGGGTGAGGGGCTGAAAGATGTATTCTTTGACGTTTGACCCCCCTGAATCACGCGTGACTCCTCCCGCTGCTCCGGGGACTTGAGATATCGTCGTTAAACGTCCCCTACGCGGTCAATCTCCTGCAAACATGGAGAAACAAAGAAAAGTGAAAGAAAACGAGAAAATATGAGAAAACGAATAAAAGACGGCGAAAAACACGGAGAAACACAAGAAAACGTGCGTGAATATATGAAATATAAACGCACGTCAAAATCCCCCAAGCTGAACTCTTCCTCGTCCTCGAGGAAGACGAGTGAGAGTAGGAGCTCGGAGGGGAATTATAGAGAGAAAGAGAGAAAAAGAAAACTCTAAATCCTAGATCGTCCGTCAGAGCCAACAAAATCAAAAACGACACACCAAGCAAGCAAACGTCAAATCACATCACTAAACCTAGGAAAACGAGTCCCAATAAGTGTCGTGGGCCCACGCGGTGAAGCGCGTGTGAGTGCGGTCATGTGCTAGCAAATGGTGTCGCTTTCTACAATGTGCTATGAGCTCATATACGCAAATCCAGGAAATGACCCAAATACCGATTCGAATTTGAAATTGCGGCGAATATTAGTTCGAGCATGCATGAGAAGAGTATAAGAAGTGAAACGTATCATGCGTTGGGGACTCCACAACTAGGGTTAAGGAAATCACGACACTATAGCCTAGATACTAGCTAAAAAGTTCCTAAGCCAAGTGTTTTCGAAAACGATGGGGGTTGAGATGATGTGGAGTAGAACACTCGGTGCAAATTCTCGCCTTCCCTTTATTCTCGGTAGGTAGGAAAAATATTCACACTAGAAATTTTTTTAGGTTTTGGGCATTTATATTTTTTTTGGCTTTTTGGCTATACAAAAATTTTCTTTTCTTTTCTTTTTGGGTTTTTCTTTTCTTTTCTCTTTTTTTTGGATTTTTGGGTTTTTGGCTATACACATGTGTACTCTCCCAAGTGGGAGAACGGTACACGACGAGGGGATTTGCACCAAGTAAAACAAAAAAGAAGTCGAAATCTAAACACTTGGGCAGAAGGAACTATTCTCGCTAGATAGAGCATAGGCTAAATGGGTTATCCTAGTCCTTAATTGTGGAATCCCGACGCATGCGAATTGAGATATACGATATAAATATAGCATGCTTATAGTAGAGGCAAATACCGCATATTCAATTCGAAGCATGATAATCTAGGGGTCATTCCTGGACAGGTATATAAAATAAAATCACAAAGTAGAAGCACACCAAATAGCTAGGCACGACGCACGACTCACAAAAAGCTAAGTGGACCCACGATGCGTGAAATGCAAGAGAACTCGAAATCCTAGGGTCAGTGAGTGTGATTATCGATGCCATGCTAGATGTGTGTGATTTTGTGGCGATTCATCATAGGGTTCATCTCTAGGAGAAAGAGCTAAAAAGAAGAAAAGAAAAAGAAAAAGAAAAAATTAAAAATAAAAAACACGATGAAAACGACACAAAAACGAAAAAGAAGGACTCAAATGACGCACACAATGCGACTCCCCCAAGCTGAAGTTTGCATTGCCCTTACTGCAATATGAGTGAGTACGGGAGGGCAATGAAGATGGGGGGGAATACGCACCGACACAAAAAGAAGTGAAAACGAGGAAAACACAAAGACGAAACTGAAAATAAAGAAAGATCAAGATCAAAATCAAACGACACAAAAATAGAAATAGAACCACACGACACGACACTCAAAAGGGGAAAAACAAGCATACACACAAAAATGAGAAAAACAACAAAACACGACGACACACCAAAATAGACGTCCCCCAAGCTAGACATGACAGTGCTAGCAAATAAAATGTGATCGTGAAATGCAGAGATATGTCAGGGGGAGTCAATCGGATTCGCTGGTGCTAGAATGGTTGGGGGAGGGGGAGGAGGGTGGGGAATAGTGAATGGGAGAATCCTCAGAGGAAGAGGAGGGTGTGCTTATGGGGGAAGGAGGGGCGACAGGCTGGAGCACGGGTGGATCGATGTGCACCGGGGGGCTGTGGTGGAGAAGGATCGTACCAGGCGGGCCGACAGTTGGGTGCCAATCGGGAGGATCCAAGGGTGGCAGATGCACTAATGGAGAATACAAAGGATCGGGGTAAAACTCCCAAGGCAGACGAGATGGGGTGTAGGGTACCCGCAAAGGGGCTAGAGGTGGCAGGATCGCGAAAGGTGCGCAGGCGGGGCCATAGAGGTAGACAGCACGGTCTTCACCGAAGGGAGTGGGCATATTGATATTGATCAAGTAATCGAGATCAATACTGCTACGTCCAGGCAAAATAGGGAGGTCGGGTGGCACTCTCAAAACACAGCTGACAATAAGGGTGATCATCCCACCACAACAGATGGATCCGGAATTGGCGCGGCTAACAACAAAAATTTCGTGGATGATCCAATGAGCGGCATTTATGGGCATAGGGATGTGCCCGAGGATCCTGTCATCGGACATGGCATAGAGAAAGAAGAGCTCATCCCTAGATACAGTGGACACATCCACGCGGGCGAAAACAGTGTTGGTGAGGATGCAATGGGCGAGGCGGTAACACGGGTGAATAATGTAGGAGGCAGGAGCCTCGGGTGGAAAGGTGGTGTACCGGGTAAATCGTTGCCAAACACCATCAGCCCGAAATTGAGAGTAGATGTCAGTTCGATCGTGGGTGGAATGTTCAGCATTAAGATCTGGGTGACGGAGATTGAGGATATTGTTCAACTCGATGAAACCCAGAGAAAAGTCGCAGTTGAAAGCGCGGAAGGAGAAACCCCCATCAAACAACTTGAGGGAACTGAGGAATTCAAGCGTGAGATTTTTGTGTGTATGAGCGTGGATGTAAGAGAGGGTATGGCACCCGATACAGTTGAAAATTCTGGCGACGCCGTTCGAAAGCCCTAGAGCTTCGAGTGTGGGGCGATCGGCGAAGAATGTAGGCCTCATCGGGCGATGAAGTAGTGCTCGCAAACGGTCAGACTGTTCTTCCGTAGACGGGTTTATGCCAAGGAAAGAGGGGGAAAAGGGGCCGTAGAGCGGATCACGGCGCGAAGATGATGCAATCTCTTTCCCTTTCTTAGACATGGCGACCATGTGGGTGGTGAAAATGAAAGTGGAGGCGTGCCTACGATGAATATAGAGCAAGTGAAGCAGGTACAACATCAATTTAGGATATTACAGATAAAGTAAGAGATGTGTAGAGTGGAAGAGTGTTACCCATCGATGTAGCAAGATCAAGCTCCCGGGGGACTCGCGTAGTAGGAGGAAACAATTCGGGAAGCCGCCGCTCGCTGATCCGACAAGAAACAGATTTTCGAAAATTTTGGGGCTAGGGTTAGGGTTAGGGTTTGGGTGTTTTGATGATGGAACGTCGACGATGGCAAGGTGGCGGGGGTGGGGAAGTATGGGAGTGAGAGGGGATGAGGGTTTAGGGGCAGTATGTTGGCTGGAGAAGGTCGATTCGACAGTTGGAGAGCGTGTAGCCGCGTGAAGGGGATTTTCGGGGGTCGGGTGGCTGTCATCGTGCGGTAGGTGTATTTATAGGGGCGAAACTGAACCGATCAGGTGAGTTCTCACCCGATCGGGTAGGCAAATTTCGAAAGTTTCCTGTCGGCCAACAGCTACAGGTGAACCGACCGGGTGAACAGTCACCCGATCGGTTGACCGTTTCCCAAATTTTTCCCGAGAATTGTAGGGTGCTCACCCGGTCGCCTCAACCGATCGCGCTCTAACTCAACCGATCGGTTGATATTTCCCAAAAATTTTCCGAGACTTCTCCCCAGATCACCCGGTCTGTCACCCGGTCTCTCCATTCTTCACCCGATCGGTTCATTTGGGGACAGATGCGGCTTGTATCTGATACATCCCAACCGATCGGGTGGGAACTCACCCGATCGGTTGAGGTCTTGTTTTCTACAAAACCCAAGAATCGCCTGAGTTCCTTCACGGAAGTTGTTTCGGTTGGATTTATTTATAAAAATAGAGAAAAATAAAGTAGAAAAAAATCCTTAAAACGAAGCATAAGTTTAGAACATGGGTTGCCTCCCATGAAGCGCTTTCGTTTAACGTCGTTTAGCTCGACGCCTCTAGCGGTGGTCAATTTGGATCCGGAGGGTTAGAGGAAGAGTTGTCGCTCGTTGGGGATCCGACCGGAGAGAATTCTGGTTCTCCAACTGCATAGTGTTTCAGACGCTGTCCGTTGACTTTAAACGGCTCATCCCTTCCCATTATCTCGATAGCCCCATGCGGGAAAACCTTGGTGACGCGGAACGGTCCCGACCATCTTGACTTAAGTTTTCCAGGAAAGAGCTTCAGCCTTGAGTTAAATAGGAGAACTAAGTCCCCTTCTTTGAATTCCCTCTTCAAGATTCACTTATCGTGCCACTGCTTCAGCTTCTCCTTGTAGATCTTGGCGTTCTCATTGGCATTGGGCCGGATTTCGTCGAGCTCGTTGAGTTGTAACTGCCGGTGCACTCCTGCCTTCTTGGTGTCGAAGTTCAGATTCTTAACTGCCCAATATGCCTTATGCTCCAATTCCACAGGAAGATGGCAAGCTTTCCCATAGACAAGCCGGTAGGGAGTTGTGCCGATAGGAGTTTTAAATGCCGTCCTGTAGGTCCAAAGCGCGTCAGGAAGCTTTGATGACCAGTCCTTTCTAGAATTAGCCACCGTCTTTTCTAGTATGCTTTTAATCTCCCGGTTAGAGACTTCCGCCTGACCGCTGGTCTGCGGGTGGTAGGCACACCCTACCCGGTGTTGTACCCCGTATTTTTTTAAGAGGGCCTCGAATTTCTTCTCTATAAAGTGGCTCCCTCCGTCACTGATCAGGACACGAGGTACACCGAACCGCGGGAAGATATTGCTTTTAAATAACTTGGCCACCATTCTGGAATCGTTGGTTGGACTGGCCATCGCTTCAACCCATTTCGACACGTAGTCTACAGCCACCAAGATGTACTGGTTCCCCGAGGAGGAAGGGAAAGGTCCCATGAAGTCCACTCCCCATACATCGAAGATTTCTATCTCTAGGATGTAGTGTTGAGGCATCTCATTCCTTTTGGAGATATTCCCAGCTCTTTGGCATTTATCGCAGGCTTGGACATAAGCATGTGTGTCCCTGAAGAGTGTAGGCCAGTAGAATCCGCTTTGGAGAATTTTTGCGGTGGTCTTGTAGGTGCTTGCGTGCCCTCCACATTGCTGCCCATGGCAGTGGGAAATGATGGAGGTTGCCTCAGTTTCAGGGATGCATCTTCGTATCACCCCATCATTGCAGGTTTTGTATAGGTGGGGGTCATCCCAATAAAATTTGCGGACCTCATGGAAAAATTTCTTCTTCTACTAAAAGCTCACTGATCACTCCTTATTTTACACTTTTTTACCGCATGTTTGCATGCCATTTAGATCGCCCAAATCATGTTTTTCACGATATATCGACGATATTGCGATGATTTTCACGATTTGTTGTTTTTGTCGCATTTCAGGTGATTTGGCGCGATTTGGAGTGATCTCGAGATGTGCTTACTCCAGACGGTCACCGACGACCTCCCCGAGGGGTATTTTGCTGTTGGAGAGGAGCGGAAGAAGAACGGACGTCGCAGGAGCGACGAGGAGACCAAAATAAGCAGTTTGGGCATGTTTTGTGTCCCACTCAGCCGAGTGAAGGAGTCACTCGGCCGACCAGTGAGACACCGCTCGGCCGACCCGATCAGACACGATTTATATGTGCACTCGGCCGAGCGACGGATACCACATCAGCCGAGTGACGAGACCCCGTCCGCCCGAGTGGCGCCCAGACGAAGCCCTTCAAAAATCTCCAAGTTACTGTTTTTCGGCTGCCTGAGCTTCAGAAGACCCACTCGGCCGAGTGGATAATCCCGTCCGCCCGAGTACCATGAAGCCATCGGCCGAGTGACGACAACTCACTTGGCCGAGCCGCCCCCTGAAGTGAAGACCCCTGAAGATCGATACTTACTGGAAAATTACAGGGTTTTCACTCGGCCGAGCGACTTTTGTCACTCGGCCGAGTGCGATGCGCTGCCTGTAGCGAAAATTGCGGAAAACAGGCTGCGCAGGGGTATTTTGGTCACAGTTTTTGGACGATTTTGGGGGCTATTTAACCCCTGTTTTTACCCTAGTTTTGGGAGCCTCTCTCTTAGATTTTTTACAGCTTTTTAGATTAGCTTTTTAGTTTTATTCTTGTGATTGAAGAGAAGATAAAATTGGATTTTTGTTGGATTAATTGAAGAACTCCATTGGTTTGCTTTTCTCTTCTCTAAAAATTCTATTTTTATTGCATATCTCAATATTGTGATGAATTCTATTGCTTATTTCATTGATTATTTTTGTGATCTTGCTATGAATTGTGAGTAGTCGCCACGTCTTGGGGCGTGGGGATGAACCATATAAGCCCTATTTCATAATTGTGATGAATTGTTAGGAATTTTGGTAGAATTTCTATTAGGGATTAGATTGGGATGAATTTACTACGGATGGCTAGGAATTCACATCGATTGGGATTTGCAAGAGATTGGATCCCAATTCGATAGGAAACCCTAGAAATCCGAATTGGGTTGGAATCGAATTTCCGTAGTATCGGTTTGCAAGAGATTGGACCGATACTAGGGTTTCCGGTTCCAATTCCGCGCCAATACACGTTTGCATGAGATTGGACGAGTAGGAACTATCCCAACCTAGGTCGTGGACCGAGTTTGCAAGAGATTGGGCTCGGTGCGCGATTGAACGATGATGTTGATCCTAATGCTAGCTTCCCTAGGCTAGGGTTTGTAAGAGATTGGACCCGAGCCTAGGATAGCTATAGACCGGCAACAGCGCGAGAGCGTGAGCTTGGTTCTACATTCAGTTGCAACTAGTTCATCCAAAATCTTATTCTAGCAACTTTGATACCAATGAACCACTTTTACAAAATACGGTGAGTAGCGGGAATTCCCCATTCCCTAGACGTTCTTTATTTGATTTGATATTTCTATACTTTGTCTGACGATTGTGACAGGATCGCCAAATGCAAATCTCTCTTCTTAAATAGCCAGGTTGATCGGAACAAGCACGGTCATTCGTCCTCCTTGTGTTCGATAACCCGCTCGCTGCTTCACCGTGCACTTGCGGTAAAACTACAACCGTTCTTTTGGGTTACGTCCCGGAGCGATCAAGTTTTTGGCGCCGTTGCCGGGGCTGAGCCCACCTCCACCACTCCCGCGGTGTCGGGAGTACCTTAGCTGAGCCCACCTCCACCACTCCCGCGGCTGTCACCACCACTCCCACTACCACCACTGGCCCTCTGTCCGTCGAGCCTCTTTGCTCCGCACTCCCCGAGCGCCCACCTACCTTTGTTGAGAGTGGGGAGCCCTCGTTTGCCGCAGTCGTGGAGACCATGGCTAGCATGATCTCCGCTGGGGTTGCGCCTTTTGGACCACACACTTCCACCCCAACGGTAGTCACCTCTGTCTCCACCCCTGCTGTATTTTCCGAGAGTGTCGCGGCGTCTGTCCACACTTCTGTGCCACTGACCTCTCTGGCCGCCTCGCTGCCACTTTTGCATTCTTCTTTCACTGCTGCTGCCTCCACTTCTCACCAGCCGGTGCCCCGGCCTCACACTGAGGCCAGGCCCGCATTTGCGAGCGCAGCGCCTTTCGTTCCCTTCCCCGCTGAGCCCGTCACATACGCGTCCCGAGTACGCCAGCCACGCCCTGCACAGCCCTGACCGGTGCGTCCCTTTGCACCACCTCCCCCCGACACTGTACTTCAGAGCATTCGTGCTCTAGAGGGGGCGGTGAGTGGCCTCATAGGTGACCTTAGGACCCTGTCCTCCACCGTCTCCGCGATGGCTGACCGCTTTGACCTGATCCCCCAGATTCACTACTGTCTTACCCAGGTCCTGGAGCGTCTCCCCCGCGTACCCCCACCCACCCAGCAGGTTCCCACCCGCACTTCCACACACACTCAGCCTGCTACCACTTCCACACCCACACCCACACCCGCTCAGCGGCCTGTCCAGCCACCACCACCACTTCCGCCTCAGGACGGAGACGGCGCAGCACCACCTTCTTAGGCACCCTTGATGCCATCGATTATTCCTGCCGTTGTGCTGCCCGTTTCTGCTGGGTCCTGTTGCAGTTTTGTCCACCCCCCTCCCGACACTTATTTTGGGATTCTCATGTCGACCGTATATTTATATATCTTTTTTGGGAGAGAGGGAGAGTTTTTGGTGCCCCGTCTTTTTATCTGTATCACTCCATTCCTGCATGCATCATGTCCACATCATATTTTCATTTCTTTATTTTTCGTTTATTTTCCTTTTTTTTCTTCTTGCATGCATCCTCACTTGCCCCTCACTTTACTTATCTCTCGGTGTGCCACACTTTGCACATTGAGGACACTGTGCCATTTAGCTTGGGGGAGTGAGTTCTCACGATCTTTTTCGATTTGCCACCTTTATTTTTAGTTTTTCATTCCATTTTTCGCTTTTGCACTTGTTTTCATCATTTTTCTTTTATTTTGCCATGCATCACGTTTTTCTTATTTTTCTGTGTGCCGCATTGTAGATAGTTCAATTTTCCCTTTATCTTTATTTCTTTTTCATCTTATGCTGGAGATGACTTTTCTGTGATGATGATGACGTGGAGTTAGCTTATTCTATATGCATGCTTTATTTGTCATGTCTTAGATTTTATTTCTGATATCATATGCTATGACTTGCCTTGCATCTAGAGATAGTAACCCACACTTTTTCCACATGAAAATGGATGAAATTTTATTATTAGCTGAGTCTGAATATTCATATGTATGCTATCACAGAAAACACACCAAGATTCACGCATTGAATGCCTATATCTGGAGTACTGATTTCTTTTCCTATATCACTTCTATATGCATGAACTGTACATTTCACTTCAGGATGATTGAATGATGATAGCTATGATAAATTTGGATTAGTTAGCTTTTTTGTGATCGAAACTGAGTAGATTAGATTACCCTGCTGAAGTTGTCGTGCATGTCTTATAGAGTGAACCGAGTGATATATTTATTTCTTTCTCCACAAATCTTGAACATCATTTCTCTACTTTTAAAATCATTGGTGAATCTCTCCTTAGCGATTCTATTATATGGCATTTCCCCCGCTATTAATTCCTAGCTCCAAATTTCTTATTCAAAAAAGAAAAAAAAGAGAAAATATTCCTGTATATCATTATCTCTCTTTGAGTTGGGATCGTTGTGTATATATGCTTTTGCATCAAAAAAAACAAAAAAAAAAGAAAAAAAAGAAAAAAAAAGAAAAGAGGAAAAATCCTCAATAAAAGATCCCATCTCACTTTCTTTCTTTCTCTTCTCTTTTCATTGCCTTTGGAGCTTTATAGGAATGGGGATGTAAATATTTTTTTATGCCATCACGCTTATGGATAAGCTTGGGGGAGGGGATCCATTGATGTGTGAGAGAGTGACTACTTGACGTTGCACGACAACCTAGGCTAAGTAATATTCTATACTCGGTGAGATTATTTCTAGCTTTACGAAATCCAGAAATCTAAGCCTAGAAATCATTTCATGAAATCCATACTTTTCTATTCTCTCTATTCTATAGTGTGATACTCTTATACTCCTGATAGAAAGCATTCAATTGAAAAGTGTGTGATCTGTGATTTGTATACCGCTTTAAATGATTCAGACGATGTTAATTTTAAAATTATTCCGTTTTTCATGATTATATCGTTGTTCGTGGGTTTTTTATTTCTATTTGCACTATTATACTATGATATCAAAATAAAACTCTTTGACATGTGTTTTTCATTCAGTGCACGCTATATGAGTAAGTGAAACCCACGTCCTGAGAAAATGATCTAGCAGCTTACCTCTTCGCTTCTTTCTTTCTTCTTTATTTTCATTTCTTTCTTCTCCGCTTTTCATTCTTCATTTTTCTTCGCCGTTTTCGTTTTCCGAATCCACCGGGTTCGCCTTTTACTTATCTTCCTCGAGGACGAGTAAGAGGTAAGTTTGGGGGATTTTGATCACTCCTTATTTTACACTTTTTTACCGCATGTTTGCATGCCATTTAGATCGCCCAAATCATGTTTTTCACGATATATCGACGATATTGCGATGCTTTTCACGATTTGTTGTTTTTGTCGCATTTCAGGTGATTTGGCACGATTTGGAGTGATCTCGAGATGCGCTTACTCCAGACGGTCACCGACGACCTCCCCGAGGGGTATTTTGCTGTTGGAGAGGAGCGGAAGAAGAACGGACGTCGCAGGAGCGACGAGGAGGCCAAAATAAGCAGTTTGGGCATGTTTTGTGTCCCACTCGGCCGAGTGAAGGAGTCACTCGGCCGACCAGCGAGACACCGCTCGGCCGACCCGATCAGACACGATTTATATGTGCACTCGGCCGAGCGACGGATACCACATCGGCCGAGTGACGAGACCCCGTCCGCCCGAGTGGCGCCCAGACGAAGCCCTTCAAAAATCTCCAAGTTACTGTTTTTCGGCTGCCTGAGCTTCAGAAGACCCACTCGGCCGAGTGGATAATCCCGTCCGCCCGAGTACCATGAAGCCATCGGCCGAGTGACGACAACTCACTCGGCCGAGCCGCCCCCTGAAGTGAAGACCCCTGAAGATCGATACTTACTGGAAAATTACAGGGTTTTCACTCGGCCGAGCGACTTTTGTCACTCGGCCGAGTGCGATGCGCTGCATGTAGCGAAAATTGCGGAAAACAGGCTGCGCAGGGGTATTTTGGTCACAGTTTTTGGACGATTTTGGGGGCTATTTAACCCCTGTTTTTACCCTAGTTTTGGGAGCCTCTCTCTTAGATTTTTTGCAGCTTTTTAGATTAGCTTTTTAGTTTTATTCTTGTGATTGAAGAGAAGACAAAATTGGATTTTTGTTGGATTAATTGAAGAACTCCATTGGTTTGCTTTTCTCTTCTCTAAAAATTCTATTTTTATTGCATATCTCAATATTGTGATGAATTCTATTGCTTATTTCATTGATTATTTTTGTGATCTTGCTATGAATTGTGAGTAGTCGCCACGTCTTGGGGCGTGGGGATGAACCCTATAAGCCCTATTTCATAATTGTGATGAATTGTTAGGAATTTTGCTAGAATTGCTATTAGGGATTAGATTGGGATGAATTTACTACGGATGGCTAGGAATTCACATCGATTGGGATTTGCAAGAGATTGGATCCCAATTCGATAGGAAACCCTAGAAATCCGAATTGGGTTGGAATCGAATTTCCGTAGTATCGGTTTGCAAGAGATTGGACCGATACTAGGGTTTCCGGTTCCAATTCCGCGCCAATACCCATTTGCAAGAGATTGGACGGGTAGGAACTATCCCAACCTAGGTCGTGGACCGAGTTTGCAAGAGATTGGGCTCGGTGCGCGATTGAACGATGATGTTGATCCTAATGCTAGCTTCCCTAGGCTAGGGTTTGCAAGAGATTGGACCCAAGCCTAGGATAGCTATAGACCGGCAACAGCGCGAGAGCGTGAGCTTGGTTCTACATTCAGTTGCAACTAGTTCATCCAAAATCTTATTCTAGCAACTTTGATACCAATGAACCACTTTTACGAAATACGGTGAGTAGCGGGAATTCCCCATTCCCTAGACGTTCTTTATTTGATTTGATATTTCTATACTTTGTCTGACGATTGTGACAGGATCGCCAAAGGCAAATCTCTCTTCTTAAATAGCCAGGTTGATCGGAACAAGCACGTTCATTCGTCCTCCCTGTGTTCGATAACCCGCTCGCTGCTACACCGTGCACTTGCGATAAAACTACAACCGTTCTTTTGGGTTACGTCCCGGAGCGATCACTCACATTGTGGGGGACGATGGCACAAGCCAGATAATTTGCGATGTCGGCGTACCAGGGGGTCCAGGAGGAAGAGACAGAGAAGAGATGCTCGTCGGGGAGTGAATCATCGATGGGTGTAGCATTTAAATCGAGAGCGGGCATCCTGGACAGGTGATCGGCAACAACATTCTCCGCCCCCTTCTTGTCTCTGATTTCCAGGTCGAATTTCTGGAGGAGGAGAATCCATCTAATGAGACGTGGCTTAGCTTCTTTCTTGTTCAATAGGTATTTAAGAGCCGCGTGATCCGTGTGCACGATCACCTTGGTGCCAATGAGATATTACCGGAATTTATCCATGGCGTAGATCACCGCGAGCAATTCTTTTTCCGTAGTAGTATAATTTCTTTGGGCGGCATCAAGGGTTTTGCTCGTATAATATATGACATGAAGATTTTTATCCTTCCTCTGCCCCAAGACCGCACCAACCGCATAATCACTAGCGTCACACATCAGCTCAAAGGGTAGATTCCAGTTCGGTGGCTGTATTATGGGCGCGGAAATCAAAGCTTGCTTCAAAGTGCAGAAGGCCTCCATACACTCCTCGCTGAAGACGAAAGGCACGTCCTTCACGAGGAGTTGGGTCAGCGGCCTGGAAATCTTCGAGAAGTCTTTTATGAAGCAGTGATAGAATCTCGCGTGTCCTAAGAAACCACGGACTCCTCGAAGATTGAGCGGTGGTGGGAGCTTTTCAATCACTTCAACTTTAGCCTTGTCAACCTCGATTCCCCTCGAAGAGATGACGTGCCCCAGCACAACTCCCTCTTGGACCATGAAGTGGCACTTCTCCCAGTTTAGGACTAGTCCCTTTTCCTGGCATCTCTCCAGGACCTTAGTTAGATTGCTGAGGCACGAGTCAAACTTAGTTCCGTAGACGGAGAAGTCGTCCATGAAAACCTCCATGATGTCTTGGGAGTAGTCGGAGAAGATAGCGGACATGAGGCTTTGGAATGTAGCAGGGGCGTTACAAAGTCCGAACGGCATTCTTCTATAGGCATACGTCCCGAATGGGAAAGTGAAAGTCGTCTTCTCCTGGTCATCGTTATGAATAGGGATCTAAAGAAATCCTGAATACCCATCCATGAAACAGAAATAATTATGCTTCGCCAGTCTCTCGAGCATCTGGTCAATAAAGGGAAGAGGGTAATGATCCTTCCTCATAGCCTTGTTCAGCTTTCTATAGTCAATGCACATCCTGTACCCCGTGACGGTCCTCGTTGGTATTAGCTCGTTCTTTTCGCGAACCACCGTCATTCCTCCTTTCTTGGGTACGACGTGCACTGGGCTAACCCAGCGACTATCGGAGATAGGGTATATAATACCGGCATGTAGAAGACTAACAATCTCTTTCTTTACAACTTCCATCATTATGGGATTCAACCTCCGCTGTGGCTCAATCGAGGAGGCTTGCTCATCTTCAAGCAGAATTCTGTGTGAGCAGAGGCCTAAGCTAACCCCTTTTAAATCCTCAATTGCATATCCGAAAACTCCTTTAAATCTTTTTAAAACACCAAGAAGTTTGGTCAATTGGTCTTTGGGCAGTGAAGAGTTGACTATGACCGGAAGGGTCGAGCCAGCTCCCAAATATTCATATTTAAGCCCCGGCGGTAATTCTTTCATCTCAACTTCTTGAGGCCCCGACGCATACTTCTCAAGCTGAGCATCCTCAAGGGAAAGGAGTTCTTCGTGGATTTCTCGTAAGCCAGCATCGGGAATCTCACCCTCGGCCGCGGTTCCGCATGACAAAGTTTTGCAAGGTATAGTGGGAACGATCGAGGAAGGCACCGGGTCTCTTTCAGGCTCATAATAATTGTTCGGGAAGAAGGCTTGTAGGTGAAAACAGGTTTCAATCGTTGATGGTTCCCCACAACTGTTTCTAGCTTCCTCATTGTCCAAAGATTGGGGACGCTCAATAGAAGTCTGCAAGGGGTAGATTGATTCCTGTCCAACGTAGCCTACAAATCCGGTCAGATGGTTCTCCTGGCAAAACTCCGCTGACAACTCTTCTTCACTAAAATTGGGACCAGGGTTGTCGATATACGCCACTTCACCATGAGGAAAGAGAGCTGCTGTGGCAAGGTGGCCTTGCGTATCTCGATATTTCCTCTGACTTTCCACGGCGGCAGACAGGAGGGATAGTATATTCGAAGTATTCAGCGATTCTGTTAAACTCTGCGCCAAACAGCGGATATGGTAAGAGTGATCCCAGATGTCTCCTGAAACTGCATGCAACATCCTCGCCGTGGGCCAGGATCTCATACAAAAGGGGAGAGAGGGAACTGCACAAGTGGCAAACACGTCAAAAGCACGGGTTGCATAAATGGGAACCGAAAGTTCCGATGGAAGCACGACGATTCAGTCAATTAGCACTATACAATTACTATCCACAGTATGTCCAAGTGAAATTGAAAAGTGTAGAGTGCGAAAATTATCGCGAGGTAGGGATAAGAGCTAGACACTAGGGTTCAAGAGATCCTGAAATAACAAGCACGTTGCCTCCCCGGCAACGGCGCCATAAACTTGGCGTGCTCCCCGGCTTGCTATCCGCAAATGGCCGGGGGACCCACGTGGGGGTTTAGATATTTGTAACCGCAAGCGCACGGTGTTGTAGTGTGGTTTGGGGGTCGAACACAGGGAGGCTAGGATGTGCTTGTGTGAAGGAGGACCAGGATCACCCCGTGGGCGAGCTAGCCCGAATCGGTAGATGGGTTGTCACGGTATATGAATGCAAGGTATGAACAATAAGAAAATAAACCCGGGACTTTGGTTTCCACTCCAACGAGCGACTCTCACCGATACGGCCTTCGGGTAGGATAGCGATCGGAATTAGGGTCTAATGGTGAGACGTTGCCTCCGAAAGTGGTACCGGCATCCCATGGGCCCGATATTCCGGTCGGTGCCCAGGATGATACATCGGACTTCCCGGATTCGATCAGTGGGCACTCCCGTGTCCATTAACATTGATCAATTCCGGGAGCACTAAGCTCGCAACGATAACTCCCAACGTCTCATCCTGCCGCTCCCGCGTGATAGGATTCGGTGTCTACGCTAAGGGCGTGAGCTATGGCTAGGGAGTCAACCGCCAAGTTTATTCCCCCTTGGCCCAACGGTCAAAGGCGGTCTTTTTCCCGCCGATGACAATGAAACACCCCGCGTAACCGTTAGATTCCTAATCCCTATCGATTTTCTAACCCTATGGACGCATCGGGAAGAGCCCCCGAAGGGGTTTCCACCAAAATCCCAGATTTGGGAACTACTCACAAAAATTCATTAAAAAGCGATCTAAATGAAAATGAACCGTTGGAATCATAATCAGACGATTGGAATGCGGAAGTAATAGAGTAGTTAAGACAATACTAAAATTTGAGAAAGATCCGAAAACTTACAAAAGAACATTAATTACAGCCGTCACAATAGGAGAAAACAGTAAAAACTAGTAGCTCTCCCGTTTCTGGAACCCTAGGGGTTCTATTTATAGACTCTCGTGTCACCCGATCGGTTGACAAGTCAACCGATCGGGTGATCCGTTACAGATAATAGACAGAAAATGGCGAGCTTTCACCCGGTCATATGAACCGGTCGGTTGAGTTCTTGGAGTGACCGGTTGGATCTTGGCGCCATCGGGTGAAGTGATCGGTTGGGTGCCCGTGTCTTCGGCTCTTCAGCATCAGCTACAGATGAACCGATCAGGTGAGAGTCACCCGATCGGTTGGAAATTGGCTCGAGAAGACAGAGAGTTGGCCCCAGTTGAACCGGCCTGTGAACCGGTCGGGTGACTTCCACTTGAGCTCCGGCTGAGACCGGGTGGTGCACGCGTGCATCACCCGATCGGTTGGAGATGACCAACCGACCGGGCGAGGGGCTGAAAGATGTATTCTTTGACGTTTGACCCCCCTGGATCACGCATGACTCCTCCCGCTACTCTGGGGACTTGAGATATCGTCGTTAAACGTCCCCTACGCAGTCAATCTCCTGCAAACATGGAGAAACAAAGAAAAGTGAAAGAAAACGAGAAAATACGAGAAAACGAATAAAAGACGGCGAAAAAACACGGAGAAACACAAAAGAAAACGTGCGTGAATATATGAAATATAAACGCACGTCAAAATCCTATCGTAGCTCTTCATAGATCGTATCCTAGTCGTATTCATCACGCGATCATAATCTTTGCCATCGATACACGTGATCGCTTCCTGACGATTATCATTAATCTTGCGAATCTTCTCCGTTGCAATTCTCGATTCCTTCAAAGTTATTTTCGATTTTCCTTATTAAAAGTTTTCACTCAGTTTAAATTTTGTTTTTTAAAAAAAAACCCCTTCTTATATATTTAAATTCCTTACTTTTCGGTTGAGTTAAAATACTTTCTTAGATTTTGAAGTTGTCTTGGTCGTGAATTTTTATTACAATCTCGAGCCATTTTCTAGCCTATATCTATCGTATTTCGGTTTTAAAACCTTATTACCATTTTTGATAATTCAATATATCTTTCCTTCCATTTCTGTACTACTAAGTTTATTATTAAAATTTTCACTTATCGTACTTACTTTTAGAATGTTTTCTAAGCTAAATAGAACTTCAATATATCTTTATATAGAAGAACTATGTTCATCGTGCTCATATTTCAAAATTTTAGTATAAACCTATTTTCATTTACAACCCGATCACTGCCTCACCCTACTCATTATTTCCTTGTCTCAACACTTTTTCCGTGTTTTAAAATTTTTACCGTTGGCTCGCCATTTCTGCATATTTTTAGGAGTATATATATGATACCACATTTTACATGTTTCCTTCTTTCTTCTATTTAATTATTTAGGACAATATTTTTGTCTCACCCAGCCAACTATCTCCATATCCTCGCCTATCTTCTGAACCCGTTCATTCCGATCTTGTTCGTTCAACTATTTGATCTTGGTTTTCTCTCCCTTGCTTAGTCACCCTACTAATGTTTGCCGTTGCTTAGGTCGACTCTAATTTAGTAGTGGGCCTTTGGTTTTGGGGATGTAGTCGTGGTGCATGTATATAAGTAGAGTGTGTGGACTCGTGTGTGTGAACCCGGGCGTATCACTCACGTGTGAGTGTACTCCCCTGTAGTTTATTAATGATGCCTCTTGTGTGATATATACATACTCAGTTTTATACATGATATACATGAAGTTGTATGAATGATAGTGTTTATATATAATTGTGTGGATAGCTATACCACGTTAGGTACGTTTATATGTAATAGATTTAGTGTTGGAATATCTGCTAGTAGAGTATGTGGTAAATGTTTCAAATAGTATACTGGTAATTCATGTGTATGTTAAGTGTAATAGTATAGGTGTACTTATAGATAAGTGTGTAGGCCTATTATATGACATATATGTTAGTACGTGTGAGTGTGTGCTCGTACGCAGATATGTATTGTGCTTAGACGTAAGTAGTTATGTATTTGTTGCATGAGTATATATGTGATATACATATGGTAGTAGGATTATAATTTTGTTTGGTATTGCTTACTTTTACGGGATGTTGTGTGTGAGTGTATACCATGAGGTATACACGATTATTGCATGTCTTAACCATGTATGGATAAGTAGATGTGTTGGTATACTAACTATAGGTAGAGGGATATGGTGTGAATATATATTACGTACATTTGACTAAACGACGAATGCATGTATTAGAGAGTGTATTATAATTATACGTGTGCTAATATTTGTAATTTATTATATGGTGAAAAGTGATTGCATTATGTGGACTTTACTTGACTAAATATAGTGATTGATATTATGATATGTATGTGATTATGTTAGTGGCTGAATACATATTGGAGTGGTATTGGTATATGTATAGATACCGTGTTATGTATATAGAGTTTTCCTGATATGGGTTTTGGAGTCTCACTTAAGCTTGAGTGGGTATACTAAGTATATTGTTACATATGTCTGTGGATTGCGTGTAGTACTATGAATGTAGTAATGGATGATGTATGTATAGCGATATGATTGGTTGTGTCTGGTTGTGTTACGCACATGATTGTGGGTGACTATACCATTATATAGTTACAGGTGTTGGTCTTGTGGAATAATTAATTGCTAAGATTTTATATGTTTAAATGTATACGGGGTAGCTAATTTGGTGTGCAGATGTGCTAAGTATATAGTGGTATGAGTGGCATGTTAAAAAATGGTATATTAGCGTGTGTGCGTGTGCACCATACACTGGAAGTATGTGCTTAGTCATAGGTATTGGTGACTATGGTATGTGTGGTGTGCCTTAAATATAGTTATAGGACTGTATGTGATGTGAATATATGGTGAAGTATATGCGTGCATTTGAATAACTATATATTTGTGAAATTATAGTAGTGATGAATGTATATTAGATATAGTAAACATGATTTAATATTGTATGGTGTGATTACATGTGTTGATATGTTTGGTATTGGATGTATACTAGGAGATATAGGGGGTAGTATATCCATGTTTGTTTGTTCATAGGTAGTTATATGTACGTGAGTCCTATGAATGTATTTGCTAGTGTGAACTATATTCTTATGTAGGTACCTGTATCATGGTTAGGTGATAAGTGAGTGATAGTTATATAAGTGATGTGCGTGACTATATGAATGATTGAAGTACGTGTATGTATTAGACTGTCTATGATATGTATAAGTATAGAGTGTGCATATGTATACATGTTTGTAGTATTAATGTTTGACTATCTAGTGCATATATAAGCACTTGTAGCTACTATACCTGGTTGAAATAATATGATTGGGGTAGCTACTAGAGTGACTAGAGATATTTAGGAAGTCCGAGGACGGATTTTATTCTAAGGTGGGTAGGATGTCACGGTCTGTTTTCGATCGTACGTTGTACGTGCGCGCACTCCTGTTCGTACACGTATTTAATTTGGACATTTCTTGTATACGAACCCTATGATGTAATATGCCGTTGTGACCCTCTCGAAGAGTATTAATTTGTGTGACTATTTTGGAACGTCATTTCACGTGTCGTTCCCCCACAAAATAACTTTGTTTGAAGAGGCGTCATGATTTCCACTTTTGTCGTGAGACATTTTTATTTTTAGTTTCGTCCCTCGTTGCCAAACTCGTGATCAGTCTTCTTAGTTTTGTTTCTCTCGTCGGCACGGTCGCCCCGGTATTTTTCTCGTAATTATCAGGTACTGTTTGACCCACTTGTGCACTAGATTTCCCATTAATCAGCATATAGGTCTAATTTTAATATGTATTTTCCCCTAAACTAGTCTCACCCTATTTCCCCCTTAACTGTACACAGCCCTCTCACTTTCTCTCTCCCAATTACCCTCAATCTACCAAAACCCAAAGTTGTTTAGCAATATGAGGGATTCTCATCTTACGTAACCACAAAAATCTGATTTGGCTATTCATCACCAAACTACTATCCAATATCTTATCTCCACTCACTTCTAACCCTTAGGTGCACCCTGAAAACAAACACCACTTAGCAACCCAATTCATTTAGACCCGCAAGAAGCCCTAGGGCTTTTTCTCCTTGCGTGAAACCCATCTTTGCGCCGCCAGACATTTCATCTTCTACCCTCTCACCTCCCCGACCATCCTCCCCTCGGCCTTGTCCCCCGATGATATCACGCCGGCAGCAGGTCTCCTAGCACACGAATGACGACAAGCCGTCGGTGCACGACACTGTGCCACCCATGCTCTGCCCTACAGTGTGCCCTTTGCGCGACTGTCGCAGCGACAACACCGACCACGACACCGGACAGCGCTGCCTGGAGCCGCACGGCGGCGACGCTGCACGGCAGACCCCCCTCCATCGGAAACCGCCAGTGTAGCAGTCCCTAGCGCCGCCAGGTGCCGGAGATCGTCGGTAACGGTGCCGCAGGCCTCCACTTTCGCAGCAACAGCGGCAGCGAGACTCCCTCGCGCGGCAGCGACGTTCTCTTAGCATCGTAGCGACGCACAGCGACCCCTCGCGCAGCGGCAGCCCTCCCTCGCGCCGTTACGATGTCCTCTATCTGCTGTCCACGCGTGTCGACGTCTCGTTGGCCGTGGATATCTCGCGTCAACCCCCGGAAGCTTTGCAGGATCATCCCCCTCGCTGCGGTTAGTAACGTTCACGATAACACGTTTTACAACTTTTGTTATTAGTCTTGATCCGTAAATATTTAATGAACGGACTTATTGATATGGTGTTTGCTAGCTAGTAGCCTTAATGAACGATGATCAACTAGTGGACATGATATATTGATGATAACAAGATTGTTAGTAGGGCTGATAACGTGTTAGCCTAGGTTGCTAGTTTTAATTGTTGTGTATTTTCGTACTAGCTACGTGACGTATTTATAACGTTAGTAATTCAACGTTCATTAATATTGATGTGTTACCCATCTTAGGATAGAAAACTTAATTAAAATCGGATCTTTAGACATTTTAGAGTTGACTAATAATTCTAATCCGTAGTTACGAACTTATTCGTGCACGTGTTTTATTACAGAGTATCCGTCGTTCCGTACCGTTCACACTGCCGGAATCCAACCCTTGACATTGCTACCCGACGTCAGAGTAGCTCTCGCATCGTGTTGAGGTAAGTCTCTATCCATAGGAACCCCATACCACGCTAGTTAATCAACTTAAAAATCATAGCTTCCGATTATTTTGTAACTCACTAATCAGGATACTAAAATTGGGACTGTAGGCTGGACTGCTGAACTGAACACGTAGGTAGACTCAGACTGATTGAGCATGATCGTGACTTAATTATTTTTCAGGCAAGTCTTAGGCCATTTTGTACAGTAGGGTAAAAGAGACTGGGCAGTGAAATGATAGCTGCCTAGACGACACTTTTGATCTAGCTTGACAACGAAGCTAGATCCATCACTTCTTACCATGCTTGCATTCATACTACCATGCCATGTTTAATTTCAATTAACGGTGCGCAAATTATCTGTTCATTGCCATGTCATTGCATGCATCCAATGTTCATCGTGATTGAGTATCACACGCTTCACTTATTGTAATGATTGAGGCTAGGCACCTGCTTTGCTTGCACAACCCTATACCAAAAACACTTCCTGGCTCGTGATCCAGAAGGTGGACGCCAGTCCATAATAAAAAACACTTCCTGGACTCGTGATCCAGAAGCGAGCTCACGTACTTGGGAAACCAAGGCTCGACACACTTGCGAGGGGTAGGGTTAAGCTATCACACATCGTAGAAGGATGCCTGATCCGCTCCTTCAGCTGTAAGGAGTAAACCCTGTGCACATCGTGAAATGATAATGTTCGTGAAATGATAATGTTTGTGACTCGTGATAACAGTGTTTTTCGTAGCTTCTGCTACGACGTGCATGCATGTCATCATGTCATCTTAAATTCTTGCATTCTTTAAATGTCATTTCATTATTAGAACGGCTTGTCACTCTTTTATAATTTTTATCCTTGCACAAAAGTCCTCCGCTTTCTTTGGGAGAATTTTGCTGACAAGTGCCCTTTTCTCTTTGGGTGTCACATGTCAGGTTTTGAGCCTGACTTAGTTACAGAGGACGACAGGTTGCTGACGTTCAGTTCGAGGATTCCAGTCCTACCCTTAGTCTCAGTCGGTGACTCTCTTTACCTTTGTTTCGGCCATGCTTTAGGCCTATTGTTCAGACTTATACTTTTGTGACTATTCTGTAATGTTGGAATAATTGTTGGATGTTTCGTTGGTGGATTGTTCTTTTATCTTCTTCATTATTATTGTTGTTGTTTCGTCGCAATGCAAGGACATGCTATTGTTGGTAATTTTTACAGATGTTTATCAGACTGCAGCTTCACAGCTCCACGTCTGAGCGGATCTCATCATGTCTCGCCTTCCATTTTAGGGAAGCGGTGCGTGACAATAGGAGAAGGAGGAATATGTCCATTTGATTATAAAATGAATATCATGACTATTATAAAACAATATTGGCTTCCAATAATCATATAAATTAATCCATTGATCAAATAATTCTCAAAAATTGACAATATGATCACAATGATACTAGGAGCATATGAAAAATATCAGGAAGCCAATAAAGATGATAAAATCTATATTTTGTGCCAAGAATGAGAATAAGCCCTAAATGAAACATAAAGCGAGATTACGCCCAAAAGAGCGAGATTAAGCCTAAACTTTAGTACAAAATGGGAGTAGTTAGGGGGTACAAAGATACACTTTTCGCTCCGAATCACACCCCCCAACTAGCTTTTTGCTAGTCCCTGGCAAAATATGCGATAAATTCGGATTAAAGTGAAAAACATGCACCAAACTCAAGATATCCCATGGCATACCCCAAATGATATTTCCAAATGATTTCAAAGCCAATATACCCAATGTATGAAAATAAACAACTAATGACATTCTCCTCAATCCAATTCAAAGAAAAGTGATGTAATAAGCACCGTATCGCATTTATCGGGATATATCACAAATGACAAAATTTCTAACTTTCATGAAAATGGCCAAAACAAAAGAAATTCCTCTAAGTGGTGGGGTGAGTACTTAAAGACAAGCAATACGTTTAATTTAAAGACAAGCAATACCCAATGTTATAGTCAAGCGTGGGGTGAGTACTTAAAGACAAGCAATACGTTTAATTTAAAAGAGCTATAGCATTTAAACATTCTCAGCAATTTGCAACCTGCAGTAATTTAATCATTTGATAGCAATTTGCAAAGTTATTAGCAACCTGTAACAATTTAACACTTGATAACAAATCTGTAATGTTGTTAGCAACCTGTAGAAGAAGAGGTTAAAGTAATATTTAATTATCAATTTATTCTAGTGCTTAGTCCTTGTCCAAAGTACGAGATATGACTAACATGCGCCCCGTGACGAGAGCTAATCCATGACGCTACTCACCGACCACATAGGGCGACGGTAAAGCACTAACCTCCATTAGTGGTGAAGGTATTTATCGGATGCATCCAGTCCCTCCGTAACACTTATGACCATAGACTACCACAATCCCGCGGGTCAAGTCAAGTGTCGGGTCAAAGTACGTGTACTATCTATTTTAAAATTCAATCATATGAATTTCATCAGTTGTTCAGTCTGTTCTATTAAATTTACATCGTATTAGAAGTGTATGATGTCTCATCAGTCCATTCAATAATCTCAACTAATTTCACATTTTTGGTGATATAGTTAAACAATTATATAAAGCGTTGAAACGTGCAATCATTTAAAGAAACGAGTATAAAAACGGTTTTAACTAAGCAAATGATGATAAATTTAAAATATTTTTCTAAGGCTAGTAGGTATTTTTGAGATTTTAAAATATTTAACAGGAATTTTTCTTAACTTATATGGCCCAAAAACTAATTTAGAAACGAGAAAACGAATGGATAGTTGTGTAGATTGATCTAAATTGATTAGGATAAGATGCAATAAGACATGATGAGATGTGATTTTAATAGTTTGATAGTTATGGTGAATGAATTTATGAATTGTCATGATGAAGAATGAGTTGGGAACAAGATAATTGTTGATTGTAAAAGGTGATGCATACTAGGCGTATTTGTACTTGTTGTCATATATTAGTAATTGGTATAGCATCGTCGTATCAATTGCTTGATATAAGAATAAGATTGGAGTGGGATGATGGCGCAATTATGGTAATACACGTTAGATTATACAATGAACAAGGGATGACATATTACGGATAAGACAACTTATGAGAATGTATAGTTTTTGGAGAATTTAGTTATAAATGAGATTGTACCTTAAAGGTTTCCCAGGAAATGTTACTACTTTAAAAACAAATGATTAATGAAGAAGTGAGGAAATTTTGCAGAAGGTATTGATTGAGGATCGATAGTTAGTATTTTCTCTCGAAGATTGCTTTGTATAAAGTATTGAATTGTCTGAAGCAAGTTTTATGAGGTACATATCTAATGGAAACGTTGGATCTATAGTTTAGTTTTAGGGTATGCTTACAGTTGTGGTATTATTCAGCAACGAGACGAGAAGTGATAATTCAATTTAGGAACAATTGATTGAAGCTATGGGTTTAGCGACCAGTGTGTTAGAATATGGGAGTTGCAGTTAAGATGTACACACGCGCGGGCGCGCACACACACACAAGTATTATTCACTCACCCTTGTCCCTGCACATCGTGGGTAGCCGTCACTGGCTTTTTGCTTGCCCATTGATGGTTAAGGCCATTGATGGTGCATAGTCATCTGTAACCCCCCCTTTTGAAATTTAACCTTTACCTCGTCACTTACATCACTTCCTACTTGTCTCATTTCTTCGTCTGAAGTATTTCATCTCATAGTTTACCTCATAAGAATTCATGGATGCTTAGGTATTATCGACATCTGGTTATCGAACTCAAATCTTAAGAAATTCCAAGGACGGAATTTTTCTTAAGGGGGGGGGGGGGGGGGGTAGAATGTAACGACCGTCATTTTGATTAAACACATTTTATTCTTATCTTATCCTTGTCGTATTTTTTTGTATTCGTAGCTAAGGCGTATACGTATTACGTACTCGTACTACGTATGCTTATTAGCTATAATTATTTTTAAAATCAATATCTTATAATTTCATTAATGCTAATATTTCAAATCTGATTTTCGGATTCAAATTCTTTCCATTTTCAACGTGGGAGACTTTTATTCCCTCTTAATTAGCTATAAATCCTCACCCTAATTGCCATTACTCCCTTGTTTCTTTCCTTTTCCTCCTAGTCTTTAAATCTCTTTTATTTAATCTTAAACCCTTCCATTTTTGGTTATAAACCCTCACTATTTTTCAAACCTAGCCGCAATCTCCTTTTACTTTTCATTGTTTTCATTCCAAAAAAATGAAATCAACACATGGCAAATCACTTACGCACCCAAGCCGAACAAAAAATAAAACTGAAACCAAGCCCTCTACTCACAGCCGTACCCCTTCTATATTTTAACCCAGCTCCCCTCCAAAAAAACCGCACACTAGAACCCAACACTCCTATAATATGAAACCCAAAGCTCATGTGCACTTTCCCAACCCCAAGCATATTAAAACCCTTTCAATATTTTCAACCCAGCTCCTTCCCAAGGCTCACGTTCTAACCTAGAACCTAACCCCTACTAATATTATAAAAAGAGAACCCAAACAGTACTTGAACCCAACTCTCCTAACAAAAGAACCTAACGATCTGTGAACCTTAGGTCTTCTATCTCAGCCACCGCCCAGCCCTCGACCTCCTTCTCCTTGCGCAAGCCCGACCACCATCTCTGCTCCACGCGCGCCCTTCGTCTCCCCACAAAACATCATCCGAAACCTAGGAGCTCGCCCAGGCCACCTTCCCATCTCCTCCCCCTCGATTTGTCAGACCACATGTGCCTCTCCCCTACAGCTGCTACATGCCCCAGCTCCTTCCCCTTTGACCTGCCGTAGACCTCCGCCCAGATCTCCATGCACAGCTTCTCCCCCCTCCCTCCTACCCTCTCCCCGCTACAGTCCTTCCAACCACCTGGACCGGCGCCGACAGCCATTTTTCGAGCACCCAGTCGCACGCGTCCTCCCTCACTCATCTGCGTTAGCCCCAGCCCCGAAACCCTAACCTCTGGCCACCCACCCCCTACCAAGCTCACGCCCCAGTAACCCCTCGCACAGAACCCTCTCTGGCGACTCCTCCACACATGCGACTCAACACAGCTCGTGCACCATCTTCTCCAAGCGCAAAAACTCCCCCAGGCTACCACCGATCATCCCCCACGACCTGCCACCCCTCTCGGCGGCCATCAACCCACTGCTGATCAAACCCCCTCCTGCCGCAACCCCAACACCCTCCAGCTTGCTCTCCAAGCCGTCGACAGCCCTCTAGGTCCATGCCGCTGTGCCCACTGGCCGTGCCTCTTGCCAACGACCCGATCCCGATGAGCAGCAGCCCGTAACCCAGGGAGCCACCCCGATGCACCTTAGCCCCTTTGGCGAGGAGCCTCGATGCAAACAACTCGCTGCGCCGTCATCACCGTTGTCTGCGCCACCCTTCGCTGCGTTTTCGATCCTCCTATGTGTCCTCGGTTAGTAACCCTATCATTAACTCACAACCCACATCATAGGGTAGAGGACGTAATAAAATCAAATTATTAGACGTCGTAGGGATGATCTTTAACATTTGATATGTCGTAAAGGACCTAATTATGTAATATGTCTAATCAAACCAGAGAACTGACCTTACTGTAGCATAGTGCTCATCGAGATGAACCCAACGACACCAAGAACGCTGAAATCGGACTAGTGTACAAATTGTATTGAATTTTTGAAGGTTAGGGTTAAAAACGTCTTTTTCATTAAAAGCTGAATAACAAGAATTTGACCAGTGAAATGACGCTCACTAAAAATACCATGACGACCCATACTTAATTTGTGACACATTGACATAAAATATCGCATGTTTAATATTCAAGAATAAATAACGAAAAATAGTTGATTGCAGCATGTTTAATAAACAACCCTTTTAAAATTCGTTGTTTTAAATTGTTTTAGGATGTGGTAATTCAGGATGATGCTGAAATTGGCATGACTAGATGCTCCACGGTATATTCTCACACACGTTTCCCATTACGACCACCTGGACATCCGAAATCGTCAAATCAGGCAAGTGTGCGAGTTTAAATGAATTATTGAAGTATTAGTGTTTAATTACAGTTTCTGTGTGTGCGTGTGTGTGGACCCCTATTAAGTAGATTGCTAATGCATGAGTGCATGTGTGTGGATACTCACTAATGGAAATATTGACGATGACATGAAACTCTTGAACTGGTTGAACACAATTGATTGTATTGTATAGCCTACGGGCAATATGGCACTCTCCAATACAGAGAGAGTAATCCCTTGTACGGATACACAGCCTGCGGGCAATAGGGCACTCTCCAAGATAGAGAGAGTGATCCCTTGTACGGATACACAGCAGGCGAGCAATATGGCACTCACCTAGCAGAGTGAGTGATCCCTTGTACGGACTTGTTTTGTGCACTTTGGTTGGGGTAGGGTTGAGCGGTCGCACAGTTTAGAGGGGTTGATCCCCCTCAAACCGTAAGGCTTGAACCCTCTTGACACACACCGTCTTGTCTTGTAGCCAGTAACACACGCTACGGCCATTGTCATGCCACGTTTACTTTCTAGCGCTGTCTTTTCCTTTCCTGTCATGTTATATAAATTATCATGCTCATTACTTTCCTCTTAAAATACGAAAGAATTGACATGCTAGACGTTCCTTACTTCTCCATGTTTTAATTTGCCATGTTTAAACTATGCTGGTACCTTGTTTAAAATCATTAATGCTTCATAATTTATTTCTATTCGTACACTTTGCCTTGGGTTTCTCACTTTCTCTTGCAGACCCTTGCTGACATACATTCGTTGTTTTTGGAATGTATGTCAGATCATCAGCCAGGTTACTAGGATGACTTATTAGGGATAGCTGAGCCAGAGGACCAGGAGCTGCCGAACCTGTGAACTATCATTGTTTTCTTTTACATTTGTTGTATTGATCATAAGACCCTCTCTTCCTTTCCTCCATTATTGTAATTCAGTTTGAGATGTTGAGATTGTAAGTATAAAAATATTTTTGTTTATCTGTGCTGTTTCTGAGTATGCATGCAAGTACCTGCAAAGTTTTCACACAGACGCTTATTGTGTTACGTCAAGGAGGAAAGAAAAGCAAAAGTACTTCCTCCTTACTTGCACATGCGGACCCGCTCCCGTCCTCGCTCCCGAGTAAAATGGGAAGGGGGGCATGCCAGGTTTTAGTGGTGGCCCATGCAGGTCGATGCTCGTGCAAAATACTTTAAAACAGTAATATTACAATCTTGATTCTCAAACCACACTTTTCCTTGAATTTTCTACCCCAACCTAATTCATTAGAAAATCCTAGTCCTAAGGTTCCTAACCCTTTGTCAACCAAATAAGTATAGCCTTGATTTTCAATCTTACTAAACATTCTCCGTTAAAGACCATAGAAAGTCATTGTAGCATTTTCACACAGTCTTACCCTAGTCGTGTTCACATTTGATCTTCCTATTATATTCCTTGCTTTCGATACACGTGATTCCCTCACGATAGCCATCATTATCCTTTTGAATCCTCCACTACATATTCTGATACTTATTTGATTCATGGTAGTCGTGCTTGTGCAAATGTTTTAAGAACAACAATGACGACATTACAATCCTGATTTTACTTTCGATATCCTTTTCATTGAATACTTCACCCAGTTTAATTTCTTTGAAATCTTTGGTATATACTTAGATCTCATACTTTTCAGCTGATTTAAAATCATTCTTTGAATTTGAAACTTTGTTGCCGTAATTTTTAGATACTATCTACAATGATTTTTCTAACCTATATCATCCATACTTATATATTTATCTTACTTTCTACATATGGAAATATTCATCTTTAACCCCTACTTCTATTTCGCAGATTTAATACATCATTTTCTTTCCCCTACTACAACGTATTTCAAAACAACCAACGATATACAAATTTAAATACTTTTTATGTTAAATAGAACTCCAACTATTTCAGTGTGTCAGTTCTGTATTCATCGTATTTATACTTTAAGAATTTTTGTATAAATCTATCCCCATTTACAAAACGATCACTACATCCCTAAACTCATTACTATTTCGTCTATCACTTATCTCCGGTTTTAACTCATGTCATCTGCCCACTATTCTTATATACGTTATAAGGATATTATCATATTTTACACATGTCTACCATTCTCCTACTTAATCATTCATATTTATTTTTTGAATGCCACCCATTCAAGCTACCTCCCTTTCCATGTCTCATCTGAAACCGTTCATCACAACCTTGATTCTTTACACCATTCAACTCTGAACCCTACCCTATATCTTAGTTAACACATTAGTGTGTGTCCTTACTTATTACAACTATAGCAAGATTTGTTTTAAATTTAGCGTTATAATCCTTTTAAATGTCTCTTTTTAGTCCATCATCAGCAGTGTTAAATTTTTCTTGTTATTCATTATATTGTTATAATATTAGATCTTATTATTGTTATTAGGAGATTATATTTACAAATAAGTGTAGGTGAGATGTTGTGAGATGCAGTTGTAATTAGTTGATTATGAACATAAAGAACTTAGATTAATCCCTTTATAAGGTGATAAATAGACTGATGTGTTCAAGAGTTATATTTCATATTTGGATAATACCCATGCATAATGGCTTCAATAGAGTTTCATAGTAGCAGCTGAGAGTAACTATATAGGTATTACATGATTTATAGTGACGATGATGGTGAGTAGAGTATTTTTAGTAACAAGATTTCACCATGCAGATAGGGTGATGAAGATATCAGAAATGATAAGATATGTTGATACGAATGAATAGTTGGTAGATTGATCTAAATTGATTAGGATAAGATGCAATAGGACATGATGAGCTGTGATTTTAATAGTTTGATAGTTATGGTGAATGAATTTAGGAATTGTCACGATGAAGAATGAGTTGGAAACAAGACAATTGTTGATTGTAAAAGGTGATGTATACTAGGCATATTTATACTTGTTGTCAACTATTAGTAATTGGAAGAGCATCGTCGTATTGATTGCTTGATATAAGAATAAGATTGGAGTGGGATGATGTCGTAATTATGGTAATACAAGTTAGGTTATACAATGAATAAGAGATGACATATTACGGATAAGACAACTTATGTGAATGTATAGTTTTTGGAGAATTTAGTTATAAAGGAGATTGTACCTTAAATATTTCCCAGGAAATGGTACTACTTTAAAAACAAATGATTAACAAAGAGGTGAGGAAATTTTGCAGAAGGTATTGATTGAGGATCGATAGTTAGTATTTTCTCTCGAAGATTGCTTTGTATAAAGTATTAATTGTCTAAAGCAAGTTTTAAGAGGTACATATCTAATGGAAACGTTGGATCTATAGTCTAGTTTTAGGGTATGCTTACAGTTGTAGTATTATTCAGCGACGAGACGAGAAGTGATAATTCATTTTAGGAACAATTGATCGAAGCCATGGGTTTAGCGACCAGTGTCTTAGAATATGGGAGTTGCAGTTATGATGTATATATATATATACACACAAAAGTATTACTCACTCACCCTTGTCCCTGCACATCGTGGATATCTGTCACTGGCTTTTTGCTTGCCCATTGATGGTTAAGGCCATCGATGGTGCATACTCATCTGTAACCCACCTTTTGAAATTTAACCTTTCCCTGTCACTTACATCACTTCCTACGTGTCTCATTTCTTCGTCTGAAGTATTTCATATCATAGTTTACCTCATAAGAATTCATGGATGCTTAGGTATTATCGACATCTGGTTATCGAACTCAAATCTTAAGAAATTCCGAGGACGGAATTTTTCTTAAGGGGGGTAGAATGTAATGACAGTCATTTTGATTAAACACATTGTATTCTTATCTTATCCTTGTCGTATTTTTTCGTATCCGTAGCTAAGGCGTATACGTATTACGTACTCATACTACGTACGCGTATTAGCTATAATTATTTTTAAAATCAATATCTTTTAATTTCATTAATACTAATATTTCAAATCTGATTTGTGAATTCAAATTCTTTCCATTTTCAACATGGGAGACTTTTATTCCCTCTTAGTTAGCTATAAATCCTCACCTTAATTGCCATTACTCCCTTGTTTCTTTCCTTTTCATCCTAGTCTTTAAATCTCTTTTATTTAGTCTTAAACCCTTCCATTTTTGGGTATAAACCCTCACTATTTTTCAAACCTAGTCGCAATCTCCTTTTACTTTTCATTGTTTTTATTTCAAAAAAAAAGAAATCAACACATGGCAAATCACTCACGCACCCAAGTCGAACAAAAAATAAAACTGAACCAAGCCATCTACTCACAGCCATACCCCTTCTATATTTTAACCCACTACCCTCTAAAAAACCGCACACTAGAACCCAACACTCCTATAATATGAAACCCAAAGCTCACGTGCACTTTCCCAAACCCAAGCATATTAAAATCCTTTCAATATTTTCAACCCAGCTCCTTCCCAAGGCTCACGTTCTAACCTAGAACCTAACCCCTACTAATATTATACAAAGAGAACCCAAACAGTACCCAATTAATAAAATTATATCATACTTATTATTTTTATATGAAGATGTCAATTTTCGCATACGACTCCGAAAAATTCCCAAACATTTACCACGGGTTCGTATCGTCGTGAGGATCACGAAAATGAAGTCTATTTCAGAGTTTGACCTACGGATATATGCATTTTGGGCCAAAACGTTTGGGTTACGGGTTTGCGAGTTCTAGGTCGATTCGACTCTAGAAAAATATGAAAATAATACTGGGAGTACTAAATGACTATAAGATCATACCGTATAAGTTTGAAATCATTTTGATAACGTTTATATAGAAAATTAATTGCTAAGGCTATATCAGTAACAATTGAATATAAAATATTATATAAATTATTTAAAGGTATTTGATGATACCCGAACTTACTAAAATATACCATAACTATTTTGATGGTTCAAAATATTTTTATAAAGGATTTTGAGACCATTTTTGATGTAAACGTCTGACAAAACATTTTAAAATACGTTTAAAATATAAAAATATGTGAAATATGTAATTACTCGTATCGATGGATACGTGCCGTCGCATCCTACCAACCTTATAAAAAATTTTGTCCTCAGAATTTCTCATACATGAAAATTAACATACAAGAAATTTAAGATACAAAGATACTTTAAATATAAGGAACTAAGAAACAATTAATAAGCGAGGATATTGATAACGCATCTCGTCTTCTCGTTCCCAGGTGGATTCATCGGGTGAGTCATGTCGCCACATCACTCTCACGAGGTCAACAACGCTATTCTTGAGATCCTTCTGATGTCGATCCAGAATCTGTATTGGCTACTGCTCATATGTAAGATCTGGTCGCACTGTGATCTCTGAATAATCAACCACATGCGTAAGGTCACTGATGTAACGACGCAGCTGTAAGACATGAAACACATCATGCACTCCCTCTAGTGAAGGTGGTAACGCCAAGCGATAGGCCACTTCTCCAACTCGTTCCAATACATCGAATGGCCTAATGAATCTCGGACTGAGCTTTCCTCTTCTTCCAAATTGCATCAGTCATCTGTTCGGAGATATCTTCAAAAATACATGACCTCCAGGTTGAAAATCCAGATGACAATACTTGTCATCGGCCCATTGCTTGTATCGGTCCTGCGTAATGCGAAGTCTGTCTTTGATGGTATGCACCACGTCAACAGCTTCTACGATCAGCTCGGGACCTAAAAGTTCTCGATCTCCAATGTCATCCCATCTCAATGGATAACGACATTTTCTTCCATAAAGTGCTGCAAATTGAGCCATTCCGATACTTGCTTGGTAGCTATTTTTGTATGCAAACTCTACTAAGTTAAGTGGTCTTCCCACGAGCCTTTGAAGTCAAGAGTACAAGCTCTCAGCATATCTTCTAATATCTGGATGGTGCACTCTGATTGTCCATCCATCTGCAGGTGATACACAGTGTTGAAGCTTAGACTGGTACCAAGATTTGACTACAGACTGTTCCAAAAGTGAGAAGTGAATCTCGTGTCTCGATCAAAGACTGCTCACTGGGACTCCATGTAATCTCACGATTTCTTACACGGTTATCGTTCATATCACAACATATACTAGGAAGAAGTTATAAGGTATAGAAATAGTCATTACCTCCGTATACTTCTTGGCCAGCAATTCAGTCAGTTGTCCTACTTGGAATGGAATGAAATATGACGACTTGGTTAATCGATAGTCACGCCCCGCTTACTATTCTATCGGAAGCGAGGACGCGAGCGGGTTCGCGATGTGCTTAAAACAAAAAAGAGTACTTTTTCTTTGCTTCCTCCTTGGTTTAAACACACTAAGCGTCTATGTAAACTGCAGGTCCTTGCATGCAAATTTAATAAGCAGCTCAAACAACATTATTACATATCCAGCATACAGAATTTAAGATACATTTTGGGCCTAGCATGGCCAATACAACAAAGTACACAAATTACATTATTTCAAATATAAAGGTGCAGTCACGAAGGTGATCGTCTACTCTTCAGCGGGTAGGTACTCCACGTACTCGTCAAGCACGGCTCGACTTCTGCTGTAGTGTCTTCAGAGAACTCACTATCGATACCTAATGGACATTTCGTAAAACAACAAAGTGAAATGTCCGTCAACAAGTTTTACTCGACAAGTTAATCTCCCAAAACAAAAGTTAAGTATTTTAATTAATCCAAGATGAATTTAAAGACAAGCAACAAGTATAATTTAAGAGAGTTATAGCAGTTAAGCATTCACAGCAATTTGCAACCTGCAGCAATTTAATAATTTGATAGCAATTTGCAATACTATTAGCAACCTACAACAATTTAACATTTGATAACAAAACTGTGACGTTGTCAGCAACCTGTAGAAGAAGAGGTTAAAACAATATTTAATGACCAGCCTATCCTAATTATAAGTCCATGTTCAAAAGTACGAGAGATAACTAACATGCGCCCTGTGACGAGAGCCAATCCTTGAGGCTGCTCACCGACCCTATCGGGCGACGTTCAAGCTCTAACCTCCTTAAGTGTGAAGGTATTCGGTTGGGTGCATCAAGTCACTCCGTAACACTTGTGATCATAGACTACCCCAATCCCACGGGTCAAGTCAAGTGTCGGGTCAAAAGTACGTGTACTATCTATTTATATTGAAATTCCATCTTCCATTCATTTATATTGAAGTTCCATCTTTCATTCAGTCTATTCAGTTTATTTGCATCATATTAGATGCGTATGATGTCTCATCGGTCCATTCAATAATCTCAACCAATTTTACAGTTTTGTGATTTAGTTACGCAATTATACGAAGTATAGAAATGCACAATAATTTAAAGAAACGAGTATAGAAAACGGTTTTGACTAAGCAAATGAGGATAAATAAATTTAAAATATTTTTCTAACGCTAGTAAACATCTTTCAAGAGCTTAAAATAATTAATTGGGATTTTTCTTAATTTATTCGACCCAAAAACTAATTAAAATGAGAAAACGATTTTTCATTATATTTTTCAAAGATTTCTCTAGGGCAACCCATATGTCAGAATTCTTCCAACAAAGGGTCAAAACGACCATATTGATTAGCACTACAACATATATTTTTCTCGTACGTCAGTGTACGTGAAAATCTCATGATATGAATTTTAAAGTGAAATTAGTTTTATTGAGTTCTGACTTTAAAAAATCATTGTGGGAGATGTACTTGCCTTTTGGCGATGAAACCAATGCCAATGAGTCCGCTTCGTTGTTTCTGATTTTAAGGGCCTTTGCGTGTATTTTTTTGAGGCCTACATAATTAATTATACATTTTTATACGTATACATTTTTATAATATATATTATACATAAATACGTATACATTTTTATACGTATTAAACTTAGCCCTGCCTTTGCTTTCTTCTTGCATGCAACAGCGAGGAGTTCCTCGCGGGTTGTGTTCCTCGACGTCTGCGGTGCTACCAACGGCGGCGAAGGCAACCGGAGGCGGCAGAGAGGTCGACAAGGCGGTGGCATCGCCGGTGGTGCGGCAATGGCGGCGAATGAATCCGACGAAGGCGGGAAGTGCGACAACTTGGGGGGCGGTGGCGTTGTGGGGTTCGTCGTGTGCGGAGGGAGGCATCATGGAAGAGGGGGGTGACCTCGCAGTGTTGTGGCAGAGATGGGGGTGGCCTCGGGTTGTTGGAGACGTCGCCTGGGCGGTGGGGGAGAGAGGAGCTCGGATGTGGGGAGCTCGGCATGTGTGTGTTCGAGTGGGGGGGGGGGGGGGGGCGCTTCGATGATGTGGTGGAGGTGCGGCCTAGGCGATGGGGACGGTGGCGGGAGGCGCTTATGGTCGAAGGAGGGCAGTGCACGATGGTGGTGTTGGGCGGTGCTCCGTTGGAGGAGATGAGAGAGGTTCAAAGTGGCAGGAGTGTTGTTGGGCTGTCTTGGAGTTCGAGAAGGGGTGTGGGCTTCGTCAGGGTGGTGGCAGTACGGCGGTGGCGTGGTGGCACCACGACGACGCCGACAGTAGGGGGCTCAAGGAGGGAGGAAGACACTAGGAGACGGAGGGAGAGGGTTGGGTTCGGGTCTATATGTAATGCCCGTATGTGTAAACTACTGTTTGCGTGTGTGCGTATAGTAATTTTGTTGTGTGTATAGTAAATTCCTATATGTAGGGCTATAAGGTGACTATGATATGCTTGAGTTTATGAAATTTTGTATTTCTTTTCGTAGCACCCGCCTCTTCGGGAATACATGATACGGATTCATGCTTATCGGGTTTCTCGGGGAGCGGGGCGTTACATTTTTGGTGGCCCATGCAGGTCACCGCACTGCGACTGTGTAGGGTGGTGCATGTAGTGTTCTGAGAGTAGTTGAGTCCTAAGGTGGGTAGAGTCCAGCCTTGGGATATGACTTGTATATCAGAAGCTTAAGGTGTAGAACCCCTGAGGGTGGACATTAGGGTGTTGATTGAGTATGTATGTTTATGCATATGTATGTGTGTAAGTATGTATACTTATATGTTGGTAGCTGTATAAGAATTTAATGGCATGTCGAGTATATTGAGACGATATACTCTATGTGTAATTATGACCGTATATGACTATGGTATGTGTATGAATGATTATATGGCTATGTGATTGTATTTGAATTGTATGTGTTAAAGGATTAACATATGAGTAGTATGAAAAAAAATTGAGTTATCTACTTGATTGAGGTGCATGTAGTGTATAGATTCATTGCATGGTGGCTATATACTGTATGTGATGTGCACTTGTAGAGTGTGCAGATGTATGAGTGGATCCTTGAGTTCCACCCATGTATGTGTGGATATACCTTAAGAGTATTAGTGTTGTGAGTTGATATATATGATGAGTATATGATACACGTATGGCTGTAAGCTGGTGCACTTACCCCTGTGTACGAATGAATGTATTTTTGCATGATTATCTGTGTATATTGATATTGATAGGGTAGATCTCGTGTGCTGATACATCGATGAATATTGGATGGATGTTAGGAGACATACATGATTGTACGTCTGAGTATAGAAGTGCATGTGTTTATGTGTTAATGCATGGTAGCCTATGAGTAATGTGTATCATGGAATTATGTAATTGATTGATCTCTAGGCCGTGAATAGATATGGTGTGCTGTTTGTATTTGTCTAAAGTGGTAAATATGTACATAGATACGGTGTGTTGTATGTATGGATCCTTGTGTCCCACTCAGGTATGAGCGGGCATTCCCTGGATGTATTAGAGTTGTGTGTTTGATATATGTATATATGTGAGATGCCTGCGGTTGCATGTCTGGTTGTAAGCGGGTACGCTTACACCGTTGTTAGGATTGATATAGTGATATCCGGGTGTATTGATGTTGATGTGCAAGACTTTGCGTATGACATGTGTGTGTATGTGTAAATGTGTACATGGTGACATGGGTGGTTGTATGTCTCAGGGTAGCAGTGCATGTGGGTATATTTGAAATGTTATGATTGTGTGTATTTGAACTAGTAAAAGTGTTGGTATATGAATGTGCTTTATCTATATGATGGGGTAGAGTGCCCCTATACATCTCTATTCACCCTCAGCTATGTCCTAAGGTAGAAAGTTCGAGGACGAACTTTATTTTTAAGGTGGATAGATTGTAATGCCCGTATGTGTAAACTACTGTTTGCGTGTGTGCGTATAGTAATTTTGTTGTGTGTATAGTAAATTCCTACATGTAAGGCTATAAGGTGACTATGATATGCTTGAGTTTATGAAATTTTTTATTTCTTTTCGTATCACCCTCCTCTTCGGGAATACCTGATACAGATTCGTACTTATCGGGTATCTCGGGGAGCAGGGCGTTACAGCCTGTGTCATCCCAACTGGGGGTGAGGTCCAGTCCCAAGAGGGTCTACCCACTACTTAGGGTCCAAATCACTACTCGATAACTTCATTACTTCTGTAGCATTGGTAAATGTTGTCTACTTGTGTGTTCTTTACTTGTAGCTCTTTTATGCCGTATGCCCTCGTTATACACATTGTCTGTTGTATCCGTTGTTCCTTTCTTTTATGGGATTGTTAAATTGTGTAAATGTATTCATTTCCTTGCATTTATGTTTAAGTTATGTTACATTCGCATGTGTTATATCATGTCACTTATTGTAGCTTTCATGTATATTTTGACGTTCAATCCGTTATGTTATCATATCATGTCTTATGGCATACATACCATTATTAAATAATGGATGCATGTAAAGTAGTTGCATTTTCATAATGGCATACTAGTGGTAGTTGGCAAATCCTACTGGGTCACGCGTTGACGTGCCCCACAGTTGACTTTTCAGGTAATCATGTGTTGGAGTTAGAGGCAGATGGAGTTGGTGAAGAGCTGGGCTTGTGGAGTTGTAGGATGGGGTGGTGAGGGGGTGGTGAGGGGTGAGGAGAGTGGCTTGTACCTTTGGGGTGAGGAGAGTTGTAGGATGGGGGTGGTGAGGGGTGAGGAGAGTGGCTTGTACCTTTGGGGTTTTGCTTTGGGTAGAGTGAGATATTGTGTGTGTATATATATATGGGTGTATAATGGGCATTGGTGATGTTGTAAAGATCTGAGCTTCTCTTTGGTTTAGTTGTTGTCTCTGAGTTTGTTTAGTGTTTCTCTGGTTCTCTTAGTGGTTTTGAGCTGTATTTGTTGAGTTGTTCTAGGGAACATTACATGTACAATCCCAGCTGTGCACAGTCACCTGTCGAATTCTTTGTCTTCTTCCTTTTCTTCAATATTAACACTCACTGCTCTGGGAGAACCTGGGACGGATTCGTACTCCCTGGGTATCCTGAGGAGCGGGGCATTACAAGCATCATGAATCCTGCAGCATTCATATGCTAAGTACAAGGTAATTGATGGATAAGGTGGAGTGTTATAAGTGAGGGAGACTTATGGTCTCACCTCTCTCATTTATCCACCATAACACCCTGCTAACATGTAGTGGGGTGAACCTTTGGTCTACTAGAGACTTATGGTCTCCCCTCCCCATATGATGAGTTAATAAAATGAGACCATTGGCTATTGCCATGGTTGATCTCTCCAAACATACAGTAAATTATCAATTTTATTCCACGTGATGAAAAAAAATAGTTGGACATTAACGAATCTGAAACCGTAGAATATTAGAGTGAAATTTGTTAGCTTCGCTCACAATTAACACTAAAATATAGAATTTGAATGGGATGGGATTTAAGTTAATAGCAGGTGTGTGAACAGGGGAGTATTTTATCTTCCCCTCAGAGCTACATTCTACTAATAATTAAAGACTGGAGGTGAGAGAGCAGACATTAACCAGCTAATAATTAAAGACTGGAGGGGACCAGGGAGATATAAACGTTGGCTTCTCTATTTGGTATCAGCCAAAATATAGAATTTGCATGGGATGCAACCTAATGCATGAAAAAGTGACAGACGAGGCATGCAACTTAATGCATGCACGAAAAAGTGGCTGCTAATTTCTGTTATCAGGGGCGTAACTACTTAGGGACTGCCCTGGACAGCTGCCCAGGGCAAAAAACCTGAGATTTTTTTATATGTACAGTCCAGTACATCCTGAACATGCTAAAAACAAGTTAACAAATTTTATATATGTCCAGTCCATCAAATTTAGTTTTTGCATGTCCAGTCCATTAATATATTCTGTTCATTTGTTATATGTCCCACTTCCCAACGTGAAATATTTTGGGAGCCCAGTCCATAAATTTCTTTACGCATTAAAATTTCTTAGAGCACACGCCAGTAAATATTTTTTACAATCTCAATTTATCTCTTTTCATCTCTCTTCTCTCAAAGAAGATTTCTTTACCTGAGCCAATTGGCTTAGTAGTATTCGTCATCCTTCTTTTATGAGAAGTCGAGAGTTCGATTCCTGCTTTCCGATGTATAAAAAATAAAGAGAATTTTCTTTTCCACCAGAACATCAGTTTCTACCTCTCTAGTTTTTGCTTCTCTCACTCCCCCCAAAAATTAAACTTTTCGGTCAGTTTCCCAAGGACCAAGACCCAAATCCTCAGGTCTCGTCGGAACCAGGTCGACATCTCTGACATTCCTTAACTTGGCGGCATGTATTTCACCTCACCCCACGGCGTCCACACCCTTCGGCTGGGCAATGAGACCATAGTCCCCCAAAACATCACCAACCTCAAACCGGTAGTCTCTCACATGTTGATTTTAAGGTAAAAAATTCTTTAGAATTGACTTTTGTTTTATGCTTTTATATCAAATTTTGCTAAGTAGATCTGAAATCTGAATGGGTTTTGATGTGAATTTTTTAAACCTGATTATCTTTCTAGAGTTTCCACTTGCTAGATCTATATCCAATTGAAGCTGCAACTAACCACATTCCTACATCTAATCCTTTACATCATTTTTCCCGTCCAATGCAAAAAAAATCCTGGTTACGCCACTGTCTGTTATGATTACTGTTTTGAGCAATATCCTACCGTCTCTGTTTGATTGAATAGCGTACCATATATTATCATGCTATGGAAGTCCTAGCAGCTGTTGAAAATGACTCCTAGCTGAACCAAGTGGAAGCTAACAATAGTAATCCAGTTACTTTACTTTATATGCTTTGTATCTTAAAAGGATAAGGTAATCCATGGTGGGCAGAAGCTCAGTTTAACAAGGAATTGGCTTAATTTGTTTCTGTTCATATCCCAGAACACCAAATTGGTACGTAGGAAAACGTGTTGTATTGTTGTGGAAGGGCTGGTTTTACAGTAAGGCCACTTAGCGGTCGCTTTAGGCCTCCAATTTTGAGTGGGCCTCATATTTCATTTTATTCATAAGCCCTATTGTTGTGTGTCCGCTGCAGTTTCTCAATTGAACAAACCAACACCGACGACGATTAGAAACTAAGAGATTAGCAGAAAGATAAATAAAAAGGAAAAGAAAAGAAAAAGCGAGATCGTTGTTTGCCTTCGAGGGAGCGGGAGACTTTCACCAAAATCGGATGGATCTGCTTCAATCCAATGCATCTCTATCTCTTTCAATGTTGAATTTTGTCAAATATGCAGATGAACTCCACAGAAACCATGAGGAGGTCTTCAATGTAATAAATTGGATCATAAGGTTGTATCGACTCTTGACTGAACTGTTTCGTTTTCGTTTTCTTTTACTTTTTTCGGTGAATTTGGTTTTTTTATTTTATTTTATTTTTTATCTTATCTTATCTTATTTTATTTACTTATTTATTAGGTTTTCTTTCTTTTTATTTTATTGAATTTTATAAGTTATATCAAATTTAAGGGAATGCTATGCGAACATACATTTTGCTCAGTTTACAGACCACTTTATTTTTATAAAACCACCATTAATACACTTTTCAAAATTACCAAAATGCCTTTTCAAAATTGCTCAATTCACATATCTCTTCGCTCATCACATGCTTACCTAGAACCAACAAAATTGCTCATTACACAAACCAAAATACTGTTGGGCTTAATATCTGAGATGCTGATAATAGATTTCGAATGGAATTAATATCTGAGATCCAAAAGATCTGAGAAGTAATATTGCTGGTAGGAGAAAATGTAGGGATATAAATAGTTCTGGTAGGAGGCAATATCATCCCTCTTAGAGAGCGTAATTTTCACAGTGATATGTGCTGTAATATATGCTTTTGTTTTAAAAAACATGATATTTATTTCCTTTAATTTTAAGATTTTAATGTGTTTTTTTGTGAGGGGATTATGTCCTAAATTTTTTTTGCCTTTTTTGGTGACCCGGGCTCCCACACCGCCTCACAAGTGGGGCGGTCAGGCACCAAACAGGGGGTATGCATGGCTGACCCACACCTTGTATACCAGATTAGTCGAGGGAATTAAGCGAGTGAGCCATCGATTCTCGATCCCTCGCCACTTGGGGGAGAGGAACACACTTCCCACTCAGCCAGCCCCCTCGGGGTCATTCTGTCCTAAATTCAGTTATATGAAAGCTCCTAAAAATTTTGTGTTAATACTTAGGCCTTATATTTTGATTTGATTTAGGTCTCATTTATGCTTGAACCGACCCTGCACAGATTATAGACTTCATAAGCACAAGCGAGAACCTGATCAGAAATGACCTGGCACCTGAATCTCAGATAAAGACAGTGATAGGATCCTTGAAATTAGTTAAGATTTTGCTGAGGCACGTGGTGCTACAGAAGCTAGGGATTGAAATACTAACAAGCTTGGCAATGGACGAGGATCGATGCAAGGGAAAAGATTGGGAGCACTGGAGGAATGATTAAACTGCTGCTTTCAATCTTCTTCATGCCACGACTAACATATGATCAAAATTCTGTGAGCATGGAAGCTGGGGAAGCTCTGACTATGCTGGCATTTGAGAGCGGGAGAAACTGCTAACAGATAGTGATGAGGCCAAACGCGCTGGAGGGGCTCATTATTTTGCTGAAAGGTCCAGTGTTCCAAGTGAATTCAGCCAGAATTCTCGCCAACTTATTTGCTTATCCTGGGCCTGAATGTTTCACCCACCTGAAGGAAGTCGCAGTTGCTGCACCTACAGTAAGTTTTGCCTCTTTCTGTAACTTCAAAAATTCCCGTTTTCACATAGATATGTTTGGTTCTGTTCTTCCTTGCAGAGTAAAACCAAGTACAGAGATAGATATGTTTGGTTCTGTTCTTCCTTGCAGAGTAAAACCAAGTACAAGAAAAAAAGAAATGGAGAACCAGATATAATGCCATCTTGTATAAAAGATACACGGGCTCTATGTTCAGATTTCAAACAAACTTTCCCACACAAAGCTCTACTTCATACGGGTCAAATAGACAGATACACGGGCGGAGACTGGCCGGTGGTGCTAAAATTTTGTGAATATATGCCATCTTTATAAAAGAAATCCTCTATAATCAATGAAAAACCTAACAAACAATTAAACTCCTAAATTTAACATCTAACTACGCTTACTGTTGGGTATTTCTTCCAATTTCAAAGGCAATATAGTCCCACATTGGATGGGATATAAGCCTTCAATGGGTATATTATAGACTTCCTCCTAATGGGCTATTGGACTTGTTAATGGGCTAGGACTTGGAGGTATCTCGCGGGCGCATGAGCCCACACCGGAACCGAGCCCAAATCGGGTTGAGCCGAATGGAAAATCTGGGCGTCGGATCCGGAAAACCTTATCGTGTGTGTGCTGGCGTCGCTCCTGCGCAGGGGGGGTTCACGGGTGCGCGCGCGGAGTGCCCGAGTTTTGCGTTAAATTTTTTGGCCCGCTTGATTGACAGAATGTGAAAGGCCCATTACGGTTTTAATTTTCCTCAACTGACATTTTCCTTTTTATTGCGCTGTTTAATGGCCAACAGCTTTATTTTCTTTTAATTTTGCAACAGCTATATTTTCATTAAATGGCAGAATTAAATCTCGCTCTTAATTACAGAATTCCAACAGCCTTTTTATTCTGCCCTATATAAACTCAATTCTGGCAAGGGTTTTCAGCCATTGTGAAAACTCAATTCTTCCTCACCAAAACAATCGCCGCTGCTTTGTTCTGTTCGTCTCGGCCTCCACAGACCCGAGCCGATCTTCTCCTTCAGCAGTTCCCTGTTACGTTCACAGACCCGAGCCTGCTGCGTCCTCCTTGCTCTTCCTCCTCTTCGTTCGCGATCGAAGAACAGTTGCTGCTCACTGGAGCCTTGTATTGTGAGTGCACACTTACAAGGCCGTTGCCGTTGAATCCTGGAGGGTAGCCGCTTGACCTGCCTTGCACCGAGTTCATACTCTGAGGGGCGGAAATCTACTCTTAAGGACAGTGCCTAGCACGCCTCGGCTCACCGATAAGTCCTTTCTCTTTCTTTTTAATAGCACCATCCTTCTGATATCTTCTTTTTATCCAACAATCTTAAGAGTAGATATGGATGCTGCTATTGTGACTGCCAAACATCTGCCTGATCTGTCTAAAATCGAGCTTTTTTCTGGTTCTTTCTTTAAACGTTGGCAAGAAAAAGTCTTTAGTACACTTGATGTCACTGGTTTTGCCTTCGCACTCACAGATCCTAAACCAACCGATGAAAAAGAACTTCCTGCCTGGGACCGTGCCAACAAAATTTGTCGCCATACAATTCTTCATACCCTCTCTAATGAATTATTTGATGTGTACTGTCCTACTAAAATTGCTTCAGAAATTTGAACTAGCCTAACCAAAAAATACATCCTAGAAGATGCTGGTACCCAAAAATTTGCTGTAGGCAATTTCCTTCACTTTGCCATGACTGAAGACAAATCTGTTTCCACCCAATCCATGATTTCCATGTCCTTATTGATGATCTTAAAAATGAAAATATAACTCTCCCTGAACCATTTGTTTCTGGCTCTCTTATTGAAAAACTTCCTGAATCTTGGAAAGATTATAAAAACAGCCTTAAACACAAACGAAAGAAAATGTCCCTTGAAGATGTTATCATCCATATTAGGATTGAAGAAAATAATAGGGAAAGAGAAAAAGCCAATTCTGCTAAAGAAATTGTTTCTAAAGCCAATCTTATTGAAGCTAATTCTTCCTTTCCTCCTTCTCATCCTAAGAAACCTTTCAAGAAATTTAGACCCAATCACAAACCAAACCAGAGATTTCAAAAGGGCCAAAACCATACTACTTTCAATAAGAAAGGAGACTGTTTTATTTGCAAGAAACCTGGACACCATGCAGCTCAATGTCGCTTCCGAAAAGATACTCCTAAATCAAGTGCAAACTTGGTAGAAGGAGATATAATTGCTGCGGTGATCTCAGAGGTTAACATGGTGGCACATGCTAAGGACTGGGTAATTGACTCCGGGGCAACCCGGCATATCTGCGCTGATAGAGGAGCTTTTACCTCCTATGTTCCTATCAGCTCTGGCGAGGAAAATGTGTACATGGGGGATTCAAGACCCTCACCCGTAATCGGGAAAGGGAAGGTTCTTCTCAAATTAACCTCAGGAAAAACCCTTTCGCTTAGTGAAGTGCTCCATGTCCCAGATATCCGTTGGAATCTGGTTTCTGTCTCTCTTCTGGGAAAAGTGGTGGTTAAGGTTACTTTTGAGTCTGATAAAATTGTAATGACCAAGAATGGTCAGTTTGTGGGAAAGGGATATTGTAACCAGGGTCTTTTCATTCTGAATGTGCTTGATGTCATGAATAATAATGCATCATCTTCTTCTGCTTACTTGATTGACTCTTTTGATATCTGGCACTATAGATTAGGGCATGTTAATTATTCATATATTAAGAAAATGAAAGAAATTGGATTGTTGAATGCCTCATCTTCCTCTAATGATAAATGTGAAATTTGTGTGGAATCAAAAGCCACTAAGAAAACATGTAGATCTGTACACAGAGAAAGTGAACTACTTGCTTTAATTCATAGTGACCTTGGAGATTTGAAAAGCAATATAACTAGAGGTGGTAAGAAATTTTATATCACCTTTATGGATGACTTCTCTAGATACACTGAAGTATATTTACTTAGATCTAAGGATGAAGCTTTTGATATGTTTTTGAAGTATAAGACGAAAGTAGAGAATCAACTTAATAAGAAGATAAAAAGGGTTAGATCAGATAGAGGAGGGGAATTTACATCTTTTAATGAATATTGTGAAGAACATGGGATTATTCATGAGACCACACCTCCTTATTCACCTGAATCAAATGGCATAGCAGAAAGGAAAAATAGGACCTTAAAAGAGATGATGAATGCGTTGCTAATTAGTTCAGGTGCACCTCTTAACCTTTGGGGAGAAGCTATTCTCTCTGCTTGTCACATTCAGAATAGAATTCCCTATAAGAAATTAGGTAAGACTCCTTATGAACTTTGGGTAGGTCATTCTCCAAACCTTAGTTACCTCAAAGTATGGGGGTGCTTAGCTAAAGTTCTTTTACCTGAACCCAAGAAAAGAAAGTTAGGTCCTAAAACTTTTGATTGCATGTTTATTGGATATGCTCAAAATAGTGCTTCTTATAGATTCCTTGTTGTTAAAAGTGAGCAAAACATTATGGAGCCTAACACAATTGTTGAAACCAAGAATGCTGATTTCTTTGAGCACATATTTCCAATGAAAATGGATAATGTTAGGATGACTTCTGCACCACAATCATCTCACACTTCTGATGTTCATTCATTTGATAATGATGATGAGATAGAAGTAAGAAGGAGTAAAAGAGTTAGGAGGGAGACTAATCTAGGTGATGGCTTTTTTACCTTTCTTATTGATGATGATCCTCTTACATACCATGAAGCCATCACATCTCCCGATTCCACTTTTTGGAAAGAAGCAATAAACAGTGAATTAGAATCCATTATGTCAAATCACACATGGGAACTTGTTACATTGCCCCCAGGAGCTAAAACTATAGGTTGCAAGTGGATATTTAAAAGGAAGCTAAAACCTGATGGTTCTATTGACAAGTTCAAAGCTAGATTAGTTGCTAAAGGTTTCAACCAAAAGAAAGACATTGATTACTTTGACACTTTTGCCCCTGTTACTAGGATAGCTTCTATCCGTGTTTTGGTTGCCTTAGCTTCTATACATAGTCTTGTTATCCATCAAATGGATGTAAAGGCTGCTTTTTTGAATGGAGATTTGGAAGAAGAGATTTATATGGAACAACCTGAAGGTTGTATCACTCCTGGAAATGAACATAAAGTATGCAAACTTGTTAAATCTCTTTATGGTTTAAAAAAAGCTCCAAAACAATGGCATGATAAATTTGACTCTGTCTTGCTTGCAAATGGTTATCATATAAATGATGCTGATAAATGTATTTACACAAAGTTTGATAATGGTGTTGGTGTTATTATTTGCTTATATGTTGATGACATGCTTATTCTCGGCACCAACCTAGATGTAGTAAATGCAACAAAGTCATTCCTGTCTTCTAAATTTGATATGAAAGACATGGGTGAGGCTGATGTGATCTTGGGTATTAAGTTAACTAAGACACCTAGTGGGATTATGCTTTCTCAAGAACATTATGTTATTAAAGTGCTTGAAAAGTTTGGATATCATGATCAAAAACCTGTAGCTACTCCATATGATGCTAGTTTACATTTAGCTAAAAATTTTGGTGAATCTGTTTCACAAATTAAATATGCTCAAATCATTGGTAGCTTAATGTATTTAATGAATTGTACTCGCCCTGATATTGCTTATGCTATTAGTAGATTAAGTCGTTACACTCAAAATCCTAATAGTGATCATTGGAATGCTTTGTCAAGAGTTATGAGATACTTGAAAGGAACTCTTGAATATGGATTATATTTTAGTGGCGATCCATCAGTTTTAGAAGGTTTTACTGATGCAAACTGGATCTCTGATTCAGATGAGCTTAAATCCACAAGTGGTTATGTTTTTACACTTGGTGGAGGTGCTGTGTCTTGGAAATCTTCCAAGCAAACATGTATTGCTCGGTCTACTATGGAATCCGAGTTTATTGCCTTAGAGAAGGCATGTAGTGAAGCCAAGTGGTTTAAGAACCTTCTAGGTGATCTTCCTATTTGTGAAAAACCGGTACCGTCTGTGTCTATCCATTGTGATAGCCAAGCTGCAATTGCAAAAGCCAAAAATAAAGTTTTTAATGGGAAGAGTAGGCATATACGCCTAAGGCACTCTATTGTGAGGCAGCTGCTAGATCATGGGATAGTATCCCTTGATTATGTGAGGTCAGAGATGAATTTGGCAGATCCTCTGACAAAACCACTAAATAGGAAGTTAGTGGAAAGTACATCGAGGGGAATGGGACTTATACCTAAAACATAGGTCAAGAGTGATGGTAACCCAACCTATGTGATTGATGATCTCATGAAGTAGGTTCATATGGGTAACAACAAGTCACTTGTTGATCGTGGGGGAGCACTATCATTAAGTTCATGTCCCTTCCTATGGTGTAGATAGTGCTACCGACGATGAGAAAGGGTGAGTATATGACTCTTAATGGAAACCATAGCCCTTGTTGGGTGGTGTGCATAATCGTCGGCACACTTGATGGGTCCACCTATATGGGTGTGGAAGTGGGGCCGCTTCCTATGCGAATTTGGGTACATTCGCTAGAGCACTCATGAAAATCCAGGTATGGCGCATGGCCGAAAACGTGCCAACCCGAAAGAGCAAGCAACTATTCATTGATGATTCGATATGGGTTGTAAGTCAATGTTTTACAATAAAGGGGATTGGTTCATAGAAACTATATGTTTCACCAACTTCTTGTAGAACACACTTCCATTCCCTAAGTAATGGTTCATAGACCGAAAGTCACCATTGCTAATGTATTGAATTGTCGTATTCGATCTCGAAATCTTTCCTTTTCCTCATCTTGGATGCGTTTTCCCTTACCTCTTGAAATTTTGAAATAGTGGGGGATTGTTGGGTATTTCTTCCAATTTCAAAGGCAATATAGTCCCACATTGGATGGGATATAAGCCTTCAATGGGTATATTATAGACTTCCTCCTAATGGGCTATTGGACTTGTTAATGGGCTAGGACTTGGGGGTATCTCGCGGGCGCATGAGCCCACACCGGAACCGAGCCCAAATCGGGTTGAGCCGAATGGAAAATCTGGGCGTCGGATCCGGAAAACCTTAGCGTGTGTGCGCTGGCGTCGCGCCTGCGCAGGGGGGGTTCACGGGTGCGCGCGCGGAGTGCCCGAGTTTTGCGTTAAATTTTTTGGCCCGCTTGATTGGCAGAATGTGAAAGGCCCATTACGGTTTTAATTTTCCTCAACTGCCATTTTCCTTTTTATTGCGCTGTTTAATGGCTAACAGCTTTATTTTCTTTTAATTTTACAACAGCTATATTTTCATTAAATGGCAGAATTAAATCTCGCTCTTAATTACAGAATTCCAACAGCCTTTTTATTCTGCCCTATATAAACTCAATTCTGGCAAGGGTTTTCAGCCATTGCGAAAACTCAATTCTTCCTCACCAAAACAATCGCCGCTGCTTTGTTCTGTTCGTCTCGGCCTCCACAGACCCGAGCCGATCTTCTCCTTCAGCAGTTCCCTGTTGCGTTCACAGACCTGAGCCTGCTGCGTCCTCCTTGCTCTTCCTCCTCTTCGTTCGCGATCGAAGAACAGTTGCTGCTCGCTGGAGCCTTGTATTGTGAGTGCACACTTACAAGGCCGTTGCCGTTGAATCCTGGAGGGTAGCCGCTTGACCTGCCTTGCACCGAGTTCATACTCTGAGGGGCGGAAATCTACTCTTAAGGACAGTGCCTAGCACGCCTCGGCTCACCGATAAGTCCTTTCTCTTTCTTTTTAATAGCACCATCCTTCTGATATCTTCTTTTTATCCAACACTTACATATCCAGAAATCTCCCAGAGTGTGGAATAAATGCAGGTAGCCAAGCACGACCAGCTATAAAATTATCGACGGTAAAATTCATAGCATGATTTTCATCCAAGCTGTGTACTCCCGGCCACTTCACTCTTTGGTTGGTGTCATTCCCTGGCCCGCGGTTTTGAAACTCGCTGTAAAACAACGTGTCGAGCGCGAAATTCTTGTTCCATTTATCCCACCCCGCTGGATCAACTAGCTTGCCAATGTAGGATTGCATGCACACAGTCCTCGAGTACTTTCCCCATGGCCTGCCAAGATACGTCTTGGTCGAATTCAGGTTCGCTTGCCGGTCGGGTGCCCCAAGAATCGTGCAATTCTGGATTGAGAATACAGTGGCTAGGTGTAGATCGTTACGACCTTGCACGGTGATTTCATTGGAATTGCCAGGTAGGGGTTTTCGGGCATAGATGTTGCAGTTCTGGAACACGGAGGCTGCATCTCCGAAAATGAAGTCTATGGTGCCATAGATTTCACAGTCCCGGTAGAACTGCTTGTGAAATGGGCGTACAGGGTGTCCTAATTGCCGACGAATTTACAGCGATAGAAGACAGAGAGGTCTGCGCTGTTGCGGGCTGCAACCGCCTGTCCCTTCTTCGGACCCGACGTGTTCTCGAATGTAATGTTTATTGTGATGAATCGCTTGCCGCTCACGGCTGCAAGGCAGTATCAGAAATGAAATCAGTGAATGTTTGAAGTAAAACAGAGCAAAAAATATTCTTAATTATTATATAAATTGTTTTAAAAAAGTGAATGACTTAAGTGCTTTTTGGAGGGATTTGATATAGAATAATTATGAACCCATAACCAAACTAAACCATAAAAACCTTTTAATTATTATAGCCTTACCAAATGTGGACGAATTGAGCGTTCCATATCCGTCAGACACGCTTCGGTTTCCCGTTATCACATTCCGATCTATCCCGGCTTCTATCATGATTATGTTCTTCTTTTTATTATCCACCAGTACATTCTCATGATAGACTCCCGGTGCGATATAGATCGCAAAGTGGCCGTCCTCGATCCTCGTCCCGTTAAGGGCGAATGCGACGGCATCGACGATGGTCGAAAAATTGCCCCTTCTGTGTTGTGCAACTACCACCCGCTGGCTCGTGGGTACCACACTTAGGTCCCCCGTAAGAAGATTAAGGCTGATCGGAAAACCCCCTACTGATTAGTTATAAAAAATGTGTGTCAGATGTAATTGTTTTTCCTGTTGTGTAAGCCCTGGAATACTCATGTGTTAGTAATACAAGACAAGTTTTAAATAATATGATTCGAAATTAAAAACAGAACATCGCAACCCGCTTGGATCATGATTTATTACCAATAACGCTCAGTTGTCACCAAACAACTTATTCGAAGCCGTTTATCTCCAAAATCGGGTTCGGTGTATAGTGAAATCTAACGTATTTTTAGTTCAAGTTAAGAAATCAGTTTTTGCATTTTTTGCCCGTCCGAATTAAATTTGGATTTCTCGAAAAAAAAAAACGGGTTAACACCCACCCCTAGTCCCTAGTATAATATATCAATAAAACTATATCTATGAAGCTACTGGATTATCATAAATATATGAATAAAACTGTATAATGTATCTACGAAGGCACTGCAAATGCATCACTTCTTTTTTTGCCCGTCAGAAATTAAATTCGGATTCAGATTAGCTGATAGTGCGGGAGCAGGTTGCAATTTAAGGAATTAAATGGGGTTGTGTATTATTCTGACAACGATACGAGGGTTGTCTTTGTGTTACGTAAAACCCTCACATTACTCATGAAATATTATGCATTGATACCAACTAACCTGGTTCGTTCAGACCGGTCCTCTTCCCTCTGTCGGCACTGCTAAGCGCCGATGAGACCAGCTCAAGTGACACCGCGTACAGCCTCGTCTGGTTGACAAACGTCCTGTGCAGCTCCTTTGGGAAGCTTCCAGAGTCCTTCAGCCCATCGTAGCACGCCTGCTGGTTCGTCACCAGCGCGTCCATCAGTCCCTTCACCCAGTCGAACACTGTCTGTTCCAGCACCAGACCACGCGGACCGAGCTCTGCCTGAACCTCAGTGAGAACGTCGGTGTTGAGGGCCGCCAGCTGACGGCAGTCGTCCAGGGCCCCAAACCCGACAACGATATGTGACCTACGGTACCCACCTCTGGAGCGGTAGTCATCGATGAGGTTGGCGGTTCACTTGGCCTCTGTTAAAGCCTGCTTGACGGAGTAGCAGGCATAGTCGTAGGCGGGGCCGGTTTTACAGGAAGGCCACTTAGGCAGCCGCTTTAGGCCTCCAATTTTGAGAGTGGCTCATATTTCATTTTATTCCTAAGCCCTACTGTTGTGTGCCCGATGCAGTTTCCTAATTGAACAAACCAACAACGACGACGATTAGGAACTGAGAGATTAGTAGAAAGATAAATAAAAAGGAAAAGAAAAGAAAAGGCGAGATCGTTGTTTGCCTTTGAGGGAGCGGGAGATTTTCACCAAAATCGGATAGATCTGCTTCAATCCAATGCATCTCTATCTCTCTCAATGTTGAATTTTATCAAATATGCAGATGAACTCCACAGAAACCATGGGGAGGTCTTCAATGTAATAAATTGGATCATAAGGTTGTATCGACTCTTGACTGAACTGTTTCGTTTTCGTTTTCTTTTACTTTTTTTGGTGAATTTGGTTTTTAATTTAATTTAATTTAATTTAATTTGTTTTATTTTATTTACTTATTTATTAGGTTTTATTTCTTTTTATTTTATTGAATTTTATAAGTTACATCAAATTTATGGGAATGCTATGCGAACATACATTTTGCTCAGTTTACAGACCACTTTATTTTTATAAAACCATCACTAATACACTTTTTAAAATTACCAATAATGCCTAGGCGTAATTTTAGGAACTAGCTTGACAACGAAACTAGACCCGTCATTTATCATGTTGCATAACTACTATGTCATGTTTAATTTTAATTAACGGTACACAAATTAATTGTCATCCATGCTATCCATGTTGAATGTCGCATTCGTAGCACACGCTACAATACTTGTGTTTCCTGGCTCGTGTTCCAGAAGCGGGCTACGTGAGTTGGTTGATAGCCAATGCCCGACCTACTTGTTTCCGGCTATGCACCTGCGTTGCAGGCATAACCCTACGCCATACGTGTTAAATACACTTCCTGGCTCGTGATCCAGAAGCGAGCATTCCGTGTTCGGGGTAATGCCCTGGCTCGATACACGTGGAGGGGTAGAGATAAACGGTCACTTGAGCTTAGGAGTTGGCCCGATCAGCCACTCTAGCTAACAGGCGGAATCTCTGTGCACAACTTGATTTACTTGACGTGTTCACTTGACGTGAACTACTTGACTTGTACTTGTCCGTGTTTTACTTGTAAAACTTGTTATCCATGCCTTACTTGCCACTTGCTACTTGTGCTTCCCATTACTTGTCACTTCCATACTATACTTGCCATGTCATACATCATACTATAACTGCTAGGTTGTTAGTTTACCTTACTTTCAGTTTCCTTGCCCAAGTCTTTTAGACTTGCTGACATGTGCCCCTTTACTCTTTTGGGTGACACATGTTAGATCCTGAGCCGGAGTTCATTGTTGAGGACGAGGTGTTTGCTGACGCCGAGCCCGAGCCTGTGTTTGGCGAGGAGTACGTGGACACTGGGGACCAGTCCTAGTGTCTTCGTTGAGCTTCCCCTTTTGTTTTAGACTGCTGTTTAGTTGTCGGTGCACAACACCTATACTTTGTTATGTTTGTCCTTGTTGGCCTTGTTTTGGGCCTTTAGACTCTTTCTTTTAGCCTGGTGGCTTTTCTGGATGTTGAACTTAATTTTAACGTTAGACAAATTCTGAGATTTGAGATTTTATTTCTGTCTCTCCTTGTGTTATTATTGTTGTTCCGTTTGTGGTTACAGGGACCTGCTTATGTTTAGATTGACGCTTATCGGGTTTGGGGCTTCACAGCTCCACTCTCGTGCGGACCTTTTCACGTCTCGCCTCCATTTTAGGGAAGCGGGGTGTGACAGGTTTTGTTGGTGGCTCATGCAGGTCCTTCTGTAACTGCGATTATCGGAATGACGATAATAATATTAGGATGTCCAATAAACTAAGTTCGACGTCTGAGTCATAAGCTATGAGTCTAATCTGCTTCGTTTTCTGTGTCATTAGATGGCAGGAAGGCGATTCACCCGTGGTGGAGGTAGTGGTGCGCCCCCTCATGACGAGGAGCCTGAGCGGGAACCCACCAATGTAGAGATGATGCGGATGATGCTTCAGATGATGCAGGTGCAGCAGGGCGTGCTCCTGCAAGTCCAGAATGCTCCAGTTGTTCGAGCTGGTCAGGCAATCCAGGATGCCCCTCGCTCCGAGCTGGGAGTGAAGCAATTTCGGGAGCTGGGTCTCACATATTTTGATGGGTCTGAGGGTCCTCTGGCTACCGATCAGTGGATTCGGAACATTGAGGATAACTTGAAGATGGCCAAGATCACCCCGACTGGATGGGTTGATTTGGCGAAGAGGCAACTCAAGGATAATGCTCGAAACTGGTGGGATGCGGAAGAAAAGATGCTGGTGGAGCCGATAGCTTGGGCTACCTTTAAGTCAATGTTTGATGAGGAGTTCTTTCCGAAGGATGCTAGGAAGGAGATGCTGCAGCGCTTTATTGATCTGAAGCAAGGGAGCTTGACGGTGGACCTGTACCACCAAGAGTTCACTAGGCTGAGTCGGTTCGCACCGAAGATGGTGCAAGATGCTGATGAGAGGGCTCAGAGGTTCCTACAGGGACTTGCTTTGGAGCTTCAGAGTTTTGTGTCTTCCTCTGATCTGGACTCTTATCAGAAGGTTCTGGTCGCTGCGAGGAGGCAGGAGCTGACCCTGAGTCAGAGGAGAGGACATGTTTCTGGTGCTGGGAAGAGGCCTATGGAGCAGGCCAGAGCGGTGGTTAGGCCTGGTTTCAAGCCTAATTAGCCAGCTCAGTTCAAGAGGCCAGGAGGGCCTATTCAGAAGACTTGCCATTTCTGCGGCAAGATCGGGCATGTCAAGGATCAGTGTAGGAGATTCCTGGGCCAGTGTGTTGTCTGTGGAGATCCTACCCATACCATGAAGGATTTTCCGAGGTCGAAGCAGCCTTGGAGGGCACCTGTTGCAGCACAGCCGTTGCAGCAGAGGGCGTCTGTTCCTGCTGGACGTGGAGCAGCTCTTGTTCCTCAGAGGCAGGCTTTTCAGCAGGCTTTTGCGCCAAGGAGGCAGGCTTTTCTGATGACCGCTGTGGAGAGCGAGGCTGTGGACGAGGTTATCACAGGTAATCCTCAATCTAGCCGTTACTTTCCTAGGTAGTTTTGATTGTTAAATTATGTTGTTTGCTTGAACATGATTGTTTGCTAGACTAGGGTTTGATTGTTAAATTGCTTGTTAGGTGTGGTTTTGGTGTGCACATTTCCTGCACGAGTTCTCTTTGACTCAGGTGCATCAATGTGTATTATTTCTCGGAGCTTCGTGGAGAAGCATTCCTTGTCGACGTCCCCTCTTTCTAAGAGTTGGAATATCGTTACAGGGAATGACGTGGTCTCAGTGCATCTTGGTTGCAATTCTTGCTCGTTGGTGGTTTGTGGACATGAGCTTTACGCTGATTTCATTGTCCACGACATCATCAACTATGATGCGGTCCTTGGAATGGATTGGCTTGCGAGCTTCTATGCTACGATCGACTGTCGGAGGAAGAAGGTGGTGTTCGAGTATCCCGGACATCCAGTATTTGAGTTCAGCTGAGGTAGCAGCTCGCTTGGTCCTGTCATATTTCGGGCCAGGCCGGTGGAGATTGTGGCTATGCAGATGGAGCTGGAGAGGCCAGCTGTGGTGCGTGATTTCGATGACGTCTTCCCCGAGGAGATGTCTGGTTTGCCACCTGATCGAACTATGGAATTTTTTATTGATCTTGTTCCGGGAGCACAGCCGATTTCGAAGGCGCCGTATCGTATGGCACCCGCTGAGTTGGAGGAATTACGGAAGCAGCTGGATGAGCTTTTGCAGAAGGGTTATATCAATCCTAGTGTGTCTCCGTGGGGAGCACCGGTCTTGCTGGTGAAGAAGAATGATGGTTTGCGTCGCATGTGCGTGGACTATCGGGAGTTGAATGCGGTGACCATCAAGAATAAATACCCGTTGCCTCGCATTGATGATATTTTTGATCAGCTTGGAGGTTCGAGGGTGTTTTCGAAGTTGGATCTGAGGAGTGGTTATCATCAGTTGAAGGTGAAGAAGGATGATGTTCTGAAGACAGCGTTCAGGACGAAGTATGTGTTGTGTATTGATTCCTCGGATTTGGTTTTGGATGATGAGCAAACATAAATAATGTATACTAACTTATTTGTGAGCGCAGTTATGGAGATCGTCGCCAAAATACCACGTATATCAAAAGCGACATCTCAAGATTTCTCAATACGCATGTTCATGTGCCTGAAGCTTCGTTGAAGCTCAAGGAGCAATATTGAGGTCTAGAGGAATGAAGATTGAAGATTTGAAGACGGCTCGTAAGGTTTATTTTATAGTCTTCTAGCTTCATAGATTAGAATGTTAAGCCTTGAGTAGGACTTACATTATTAACTGCATTTCACTCATATCTTAGAGCTAGGATTATCATAGAAGCCATTAGAAACTTTCCCGAAGCCTATCGCTTCTTCCCTCGGCTTCGAGTGCATGTTAGTTGGTTCAAGAAGAGTCACCAACCGACTAGATGATGATCTAGTCGGTCAGCAACTCTACATGAACCGACTAGATGCCTTGCTAAATTCAGCTCATTCCAGGTTGATCAATTAGTCGGTCAAAGAAGAGTTACCGACCGACTAGATGACGATCTAGTCGGTTAGGAATCCTTCTTGGACTGACTAGTTGAGCTTGCCTCTGTACAGCCTGAGTTACTGTTTCGAGTTAGTCGGTCAAAGAACGTTTGTCGACCGACTAGTTGAGAAACCAGTCGGTCAGCATTTGTTCTTAAACCGACTAATTCATCTTGAAGTCAACCTACTCTATTTCTACTGTTAGTCTGTCAAAGATCATTCACCGACCGACTAGCTGTGGAACTAGTCGGTCGGTAAGTCTTCTTAGACCGATTAGTTGTCATCTCCTGTACTTCGACCTTTTGGCTGTTCAACCGTTAGTCGGTCTACGTTGTATCACCGACCGATTAGTTGAGGAACTAGTCGGTCAGTGATCCTTCTTTGACCGACTAGTCTGGTTCAGAATAGCGCCGTTGGGATCTTTTCCAACACGATTTTCCTTGTCTCTATAAATACAAACCTGATTCGTTTGAGGCAAGGTTAGAGATCCTATTTCCAAGCAATTTCAGACCTAAGAGAAGAGCTCTCCCAAGCTATTTCAAAGCTCTCTCTCTCTCACAAGAATCTCTCCCTCAAGACCTTGAGCCCTAATTCCTCAAGAGAGATTCTCTCCATTGTGAGCTTCTCAAGCCGAGAGCTTGATTCAAGTCACCATACTCCACCCTAGGCTTCCATTGCTGGTCATCTTCTTGAAGCTAGGGTTTGGTGGCATCATCTTCCTCAAAATCCCTCCTTGCCCTAATTTGGTAAGATTCACTCAAGGCATAGGATTTTGTAGGTAAGTGTTTATTTCATTTCATTTCTTTGAATTGCTGTACACTCTCGGTTGTGAGAGTTTGCGTGATCCCAGGTTGTGGGATTCACGGACATCGATTGTAGGTCGATTGCACTTGTGGGGTTTCCTCAAGTGGGTTAGTGGAAATCTTGAGTTAGGGTTTCTAACTCAAGTATCCAGAGGGGATCCGGGTGGTTGGGACGTAGGATCACCGGGAACAAGTCGGGGAGACTTGGGTGGATCCGAACCCAGTAACATACTTTGTTTGCGTATGTTTTAATTCCTGTCGATTGTTGTTTAATTCCGCATTGTCGTTTGTTCATTGCACAATAGTTAGGAATAACTCTCTTAATTATTTTAAGTACTATTCACCCCCTAGTACGTGTGCAGTAGATTAGCAGGGCACTACAATTGGTATCAGAGCCAAGGTCAAAGCTACAAGTTCAAAGCTATGACGAACAACGACTACAGCATCTTCAAGGATCGTCAAGGAGCTTCTTCAGTCTTGGAAGGGCAATCTTCATCTAGGCCTCCCTCCTTCAATGGTACCAACTACGGGTACTGGAAATGCCGAATGGAAACGTTCCTTCGGAGTGCTTCACTTTGGAGAGCCACGATGAATGAGTACGTCGAGCCCTCCGAACAAGATTTCGCAAAGTGGACTCCCGCGGAGGTAAGTAATGCCAAGGCAATGAACGCCTTGCAATGCGCATTGGAGCCCGAGGACTTCAATAAGATATGCACATGTAAGAGTGCATATCAAATATGGAACTCCCTCCTCATCTTACATGAAGGGACGAGTCGGGTAAGAGATTCTAAACTCGTGGCCGTGAATAAAGATTTCGAATTATTTCATATGCTGCAGGGTGAAAAGATGAAAGAGTATTATGCTCGATTCGTCGACATCACAAACGAGTTGTAAGCTCTTGGGAAGACCTACACCCAAAAGGAGAAAGTCTCGAAGATAATCGATGGACTTCCTTCTTATTGGGAGAAGCGTACCTTCGCCATCGAGGAAGGTAATGACATGAAAACTTATACGGTTACTCAACTAATGGGTACCTTGATGTCATACGAGGTACGCAAGGATAGCAAGCTCATGATGAAAGAAAAGATGAAGTCGTACTTGAAGCAAGACGAGCCTAAGAAAAGGGTGATTGCATACAAGGCCGCTCCATCTACCGATGATGAAGATTCAGAAGAAGAAGCGGACGATGAGTTGGTCATGGAAGCTTTGGCCGATATGGCAAAGAAGTTCATCCGATTCTTCCGACAAGGTAAGTTGAATCGTAAATCAAAATTTATTTCGACTAATGCTTCTACTCCCGTGTGTTATTAATGCAATAAGCCAGGACATATCAAGCCGGATTGTTCTCTCTACAAACATAAGGGGAAGTGGAAGGCATCCAAGCACGACAAGTCGAGAAAGCACAAGAAAGGACTTGTAGGTACCTTCACCGACTCCGACTCCTCAAGTGGAGAGTCGGACAATGAAAGAGTGGAGAAAGCACACACGTGCTTCATGGGAAAAGAGGATCGTGATGAAGAGACTTCCTCCGATGAAAGCGAGGATGGAAGTGAGGATGAAGGCGAAGAGGTAACCAATGATGAACTTAGATTAGCCAACGAACAACTTTGGAATAAGTTTTCTAATATGGCTACTAAGTTTATGAAGACTAAAAATGAATTAGATAGTCTTAAAAACTCGCCTAAACCTTGCATTGTCAACAACGACACCGTTGTTGAAGAGTTGAGAAATGAGATTGTAAATCTCAAATCTCAACTTGAGCATGTTCAAATCAAGGATTCAGATGAACACGTGATAGCGGATTTGACGTCTCAAATCTCAACTTTGAGTATTGAGAATAAAAATCTCAAGTCACGTGTTTGTGCACTCGCATCGCAAGTGTCCACTTTGGATGCTTCTTTGCATTCTCTCACCGAGAAGCATGAGAGCACATTAGGCCGAATTCATGAATTCAACAAAGGTAATGGCAAGTTGGATAATATCCTAAATGACTTACCTCCGGCCAACCATCACATTGGTTTGGGGTATAAGATGGGAGATTCATCTAAATTGTCCGCCACCTTTGTTAGACCATCTTCCGATGCTTCTACTAGTGGAAGTATACACTTCATGGGTAGTTCTTCTACCAATGGTGCTTCCGCTAGGAACACACCCCCATTTGGAAAGAAACCCAATTTGGGTGGACCTCCAAAGAAGGGTCATGCTTTCATGTATACCATGCCACGTAGGAACACACATCCTACCCCACATGTTAGCACGTATGATGATTTCTATGCTCCGCATCCACGAGCACGTGCACACCATGTGAGACACACTCATGCACGTGTTCCTCCACATTCATATGCTCATCCTCATTCTCATATGAATAATTATCATCATGCACCATTGCATCGCATGCCATATGCTTACCCACGACATGCATCACATAGAAATCAACAACGTGAGCATGTTCCCAATAGGATTAGGACTCCCAAGACATACACCATTTGGGGTCCGAAGAACACAAGCACGCATAATAAGAATTTGTATGTGCAATCGTTTATAAATGATATTATTTTGAATGATGATTATGTCGAGAAATCACGGTCCTCGTGGACTTGGTTTCCGAGGTTAGTTTCCTTTGACCCTTCATTGCTTGGTACCATAAGTTTAATTTCATTTTTATGGGTACCAAAGCAATAGTGGTAAGAATGGGTTACATTTAATTTGAATTTAGTTCACTAAATTTATTACCTTACCCATAGGATCCAAAAAGATTTTTGGTTACCAAAATGATTTTCTCTAGGATAAATCCACCATGAGATACCAACCCTACCAACTCCGTGATTTGCAAGGATTTTCATTCGATTGGAGTTGATGGTGCTTAAGTGATGCACCAAAGTAGGGGGAGCTTAATGTTGTAAGTATTTTCGTACTTTTGATTCACATTGGTATCCATTGGTAGATTATATTACAATTGGTATCATTTTGCTTCATTTTATATGCTAGATTAATGTATGCCATTGTCCTATGATGTTCTATCTATTTTTGGCGTAACATTTTTGCATGATACATTTGATATGCACATCGGATTATTTTTGTCTCTGATGTTGATTTCGTCGTTCGACGATTTTATGGATTAAATAGAATTCTTTCTATGGAAACATAGAATTGTTTTCCATGCATTCTATTGATTTTGGATAGTATGTTCCAAAACTCAATAAGTGAAATTGATTTGAGTTTTGATGATTTCGTATTTCGATTTTCGCCTATGGCTTGATGATTTCGTATTTCGATTTTCTCCTATGGTTTGATGATTTCGGTTTTCGATTTTCGACTTTCGCCGATGGTTTGATGATTTCGGTTTTCGATTTTCGCCTATGGCTTGGTGATTTCGTTTTCCGATTTTCATCGATGGTTTTATGATTTCGGTTTTCGGTTTTCGACTTTGGTCTCTTTGGCACGCTTTGCTTTTATTCGGTATTTTACATTTGATATTTTGCATTGGTGTCATTTTGGACCGTGGTCGTATTCTTCGACTCCCGTGCTTTATTTTTCAGCCATTGCTTTTGTCGTTGATCTCCTCCCGCTCTTTTTGATAATGCCAAAGGGGGAGAGATATAATAATGACAATGTGCTAATTAATAATTCAAAGGAATTTACCATGAATCTAATTTGATGTGTTAGATTCAGGGGGAGTGAAGATATAAATAAAAGGATTTAGATCCTATATGTGCAATAATAGGATTCATATTTTATATTTCCCTCGCTGCTTGATGCATATGAATATTATTGAATATGGAACTAACGTGTCATCAATGCAGGGGGAGTAAGTAAACTTCATTTGAATCATTATTATTTCTTATTATTTATGTTGGTTTGTCATCACCAAAAAGGGGGAGAATGTTGTGTATTGATTCCCCAGATTTGGTTTTGGATGATGAGCAAACATAAATAATGTATACTAACTTATTTGTGAGCGCAGTTATGGAGATCGTCGCCAAAATACCACGTATATCAAAAGCGACATCTCAAGATTTCTCAATACGCATGTTCATGTGCCTGAAGCTTCGTTGAAGCTCAAGGAGCAATATTGAGGTCTAGAAGAATGAAGATTGAAGCTTTGAAGACGGCTCGTTAGGTTTATTTTATAGTCTTCTAGCTTCATAGATTAGAATGTTAAGCCTTGAGTAGGACTTACATTATTAACTGCATTTCGCTCATATCTTAGAGCTAGGATTATCATAGAAGACATTAGAAACTTTCCCGAAGCCTATCTCTTCTTCCCTCGGCTTCGAGTGCATGTTAGTTGGTTCAAGAAGAGTCACCAACCGACTAGATGACGATCTAGTCAGTCAGCAACTCTACATGAACCGACTAGATGCCTTGCTAAATTCAGCTCATTCCAGGTTGATCAATTAGTCGGTCAAAGAAGAGTCACCGACCGACTAGATGACGATCTAGTCGGTTAGGAATCCTTCTTGGACCGACTAGTTGAGCTTGCCTCTGTACAGCCTGAGTTACTGTTTTGAGTTAGTCGGTCAAAGAACGTTTGTCGACCGACTAGTTGAGAAACTAGTCGGTCAGCATTTGTTCTTAAACCGACTAATTCATCTTGAAGTTAACCTACTCTATTTCGACTGTTAGTCGGTCAAAGATCATTCACCGACCGACTAGCTGTGGAACTAGTCGGTCGTCAAGTCTTCTTAGACCGACTAGTTGTCATCTCCTGTACTTTGACCTTTTGGCTGTTCAACCGTTAGTCGGTCTACGTTGTATCACCGACCGACTAGTTGAGGAACTAGTCGGTCAGTGATCCTTCTTTGACTGACTAGTCTGGTTCAGAATAGAGCCGTTGGGATCTTTTCCAACACGATTTTCCTTGCCTATATAAATACAAACCTGATTCGTTTGAGGCAAGGTTAGAGGTCCTATTTCCAAGCAATTTCAGACCTAAGAGAAGAGCTCTCCCAAGCTATTTCAAAGCTCTCTCTCCCTCACAAGAATCTCTCCCTCAACACCTTGAGCCCTAATTCCTCAAGAGAGATTCTCTCCATTGTGAGCTTCTCAAGCCGAGAGCTTGATTCAAGTCACCATACTCCACCCTAGGCTTCCATTGCTGGTCATCTTCTTGAAGCTAGGGTTTGGTGGCATCATCTTCCTCAAAATCCCTCCTTGCCCTAATTTGGTAAGATTCACTCAAGGCATAGGATTTTGTAGGTAAGTGTTTATTTCATTTCATTTCTTTGAATTTTTGTACACTCTCGGTTGTGAGAGTTTGCGTGATCCCGGGTTATGGGATTCACGGACATCAATTGTAGGTCGATTGCACTTGTGGGGTTTCCGCAAGTGGGTTAGTGGAAATCTTGAGTTATGGTTTCTAACTCAAGTATCCGGAGGGGATCCGGGTGGTTGGGACGTAGGATCACCGGGAACAAGTCGGGGAGACTTGGGTGGATCCGAACCCAGTAACATACTTTGTTTACGCATGTTTTAATTCCTGTTGATTGTTGTTTAATTCCGCATTGTCGTTTGTTCATTGCACAATAGTTAGGAATAACTCTCTTAATTATTTTAAGTACTATTCACCCCCCTCTAGTACGTGTGCAGTAGCTTAGCAGGGCACTACAGTATGGACACTACGAGTTTGTGGTTATGCCTTTCGGTGTAACCAATGCACCCGCAGTTTTCATGAATCTGATGAATCTGATCTTCTATGACTTTTTAGATAAGTTTGTCGTTATCTTTATTGACGACATTCTGATATATTCTAAGTCGGAGGAGGAGCATGCGTCGCACTTGAGGGCAGTGTTGGAGATTCTGAGGAAGCATCGGTTGTATGCTAAGTTTACAGAGTTGCTTTTCTCGGGCATGTGGTGACTGGAGATGGTATCTCAGTGGATCCCGAGAAGATCAGGGCCATCAGAGAGTGGCCTGTTTCGCAGTCAGCGTCTGAGATCCGGAGTTTCCTTGGGCTTGCTGGTTACTATCGGCGCTTCATTAAGGAATTTTCCCGTATTGCCGAGCCGATGACCAGATTGACGCGGAAGGATGTACCTTTTGTTTGGTCGGGTGATTGTGAGGATGCTTTTGGTGTTCTAAGGGAGAGATTGACGACTGCCCCTATTCTTGTTGTGCCTGATCACAGCGGTGGATTTGAGATTTTTTGCGATGCTTCTGGCAAGGGTCTCGGTTGTGTGTTGCATCAGCACGGGCATGTTGTGGCGTATGCATCTCGTCAGCTCAAGGTTCATGAGAATAATTACCTGACGCACGATTTGGAGTTGGCTGCCGTTGTGTTTGCTCTTAAGATTTGGAGGCACTTCCTGCTGAGTGAGAAAGTGAAGATCTTCACCGATCAAAAAATCTTGAAGTATATTTTTACTCAAAAGGAGCTCAACATGCGACAGCGTCGATGGTTGGAGCTCATGGCGGATTATGAGATTGATTTGCAGTATCACCCTGGCAAGGTGAATGTGGTTCCTGATGCGCTGAGTAGGCTTCCAGCGGCGATGATTTTGACCTCGCAGTGGAGTTTGCAGCAGGATTTTTACGGGTCTGGTGTGGAGATTGTTCTTCCTGGGGAGGCTTCTTCGTTGATGTGTATGCAGATTCAGTCGACGATTGTGGATTGGATCAAGGCTGGCCAGGCTGAGGATCCGAAGCTGGTGAAGATTCGGGAGCAGGTGGAAGCCGGTCTGCGGAATGACTTTTTGATTCATAAGGATGGCTCGCTGAGGTTTGGAGCCAGGTTGTGTGTGCCAACTGGGGATATTAGAGAGGAGTTGATGGTGGAGGCACACAGTTCGCCGTATTCTGTGCATCCTGGTGGGACCAAGATGTACAAGGATCTTCGTCTGAACTTTTGGTGGCATGGTATGAAGAGGAGTGTGGCTCGGAGTGTAGCCAAGTGTTTGGTTTGCCAGCAAGTGAAGGCGGAGCATCAGCGTACGACAGGGTTGCTACAACCGCTTCCGATTCTGGAGTGGAAGTGGCAACACATCATTATGGATTTCGTGACTGGACTACCTCGGAGTCCGAAGCAGAATGACGTGATTTGGGTGATCATGGATCGGTTGACCAAATACGCGCACTTTATTCCATTCCGAGTAGGACAGTCCACTGAGGCGCTAGCGAGGAGATATATGGAGGTAAATTCTTTTGCTCTCCGTTTTATTTCCTTTTCCTAGTTTAGATAGTGAAGTAACGTGAATCGTGCAGGAGGTCGTACGACTTCATGGAGTCCCCGTGAGTATCATGTCGGACAGAGACACGAGGTTCACATCTCAGTTCTGGCAGATTTTGCAGAAGAGTTTGGGTACGCGTCTGAGTTTCAGCACGGCGTACCATCTGCAGACGGATGGCCAGTCCGAGAGGACGATTCAGATCTTGGAGGACATGCTGAGGGCATGCATGTTGGATTTCAAGGGTTCATGGGAGGACCATCTACATCTGGTAGAGTTTTCCTACAACAATAGCTTCCAGGCGAGTATTGGCATGGCGCCTTTCGCCGCTCTTTATGAGAGGAAATGTCGATCGCCATTGAGTTAGGATGACGTTCGTGATAGGGAGCTGTTGGGACCTGAGATGATCGTGGAGGCTGTGGATGTTGTCAGGAACATTTGGGAGAGGTTGAGGATTGCTCAGGACCATTTTAAGCATTGGGCGGATGCTAAACGTCGTCCTTTGGAGTTTCAGCCGGGCGACCATGTGTTTCTGAGGATTTCCCCGAATCGTGGTGTGATTCGCTTTGGGAAGCGAGGGAAGTTGAGCCCGCGATACATTGGACCGTTTGACATTCTGGAGAGAGTTGGTGAGGTAGCCTACCGCTTGGCCTTGCCGCCATCTTTGGAAGGAGTTCACAATGTTTTCCATGTGTCGCAGCTTCATCGATACATTAGCGACCCATCTCATGCTGTGGATTTCTCGGAGATTACCGTTCGCCCTGATATGACGTATGACCAGCAACCAGTGCAGATTCTGGACATGCGTCAGAAGTCACTTCGGAACAAGGTTGTCAATCTTGTGAGGGTGATGTGGCGACACGGCTCGCCTGGGGAGTCTACTTGGGAGAATGAGGATGAGATGCGAGAGCGCTACCCACTTTTGTTTCCGGACACGTGAGTGTTGGGAAATTCCGAGAACGGAATTTTTCTTAAGTTGGGGAGGATGTAACGACTGATTTTCATGTATCTGGATTTATTATATTATATATATAGGTTTTGGTGGATTTTCTCCTCATGTGTGGTTTTCGTCTCCGTAGCTTTCACTTTCGATCGTTTCGTCGTGATTTCTTAGCTTCTTCCGTTGATCGTCGATTTCGGAGTAAGTCATTCGTGGCGGGCTTCATATCGGTCATATCTTATTGTTAGATCAAGCCTAGGAGTCTTAGGAATCGATCCTGGAGCTTCGCGCTCCATTTTGGAACTTTCTGTGCACGTTAGCCGGTACAAGAAGGGGAACCGACCGACTAGATGACAATTTAGTCGGTCGGCAAACCTTCATGGACCGACTAGTTGGCTTTGTTAATTTCTCAGGAGTTACTGTTTATCGTTAGTCGGTCTAAGAACATTGGTCGACCGACTAGGTTGCAAACTAGTCGGTCAGCAATCGTTCTTTAACCGACTAGCTCTATGATCATTTTTGATACCAAGTACTATTCATTCTTAGTCGGTCTAAGAACGTTCATCGACCGACTAGATTCGAAACTAGTCGGTCAGTAGTTGTTCTTTGACCGACTAAATCTAAATCCTATTTTTGTACAGGAGTTACTGTTTGGACTTAGTCGGTCTGCATTGGTCAACCGACCGACTAGTTCCCAAACTAGTCGGTCAGTGGTTGCTCTTTGACCGACTAATGAGTGTCGAAACCCTAATTTCTGGGCAGCCGCCAGCACTCCCTATTTAAACCCCACCCACGATTTCTTTCATCCCTCTTTCATTCTCCTGAGCCATTTTCTCCCCCAAATCACCCTCCAACATTTCCCCAAGCCATTCCTTCCTCCCTTGGAGTTTCCCTCTCCATTTTGGCCTACCACAATGCCCTAGGCCATCTCCAACCCCCAAAAATCCCCAAAACCCCATTTCTCCAGATTTTCCCCATCCATTCCAGATCTGAACCCTAGGTTCCCCGGATCATTTCTTGTGTTGCCGTGCTTGCTCGGCATCGTTCTTCCGCTTCCGATATGGTAATAAATCGATCTCTTAATGTTTTCATAGCCCATTGTGTTTTTGTGAAACCCTAATAAAACTAGGTTGGATGTTGTTCTAATGTTGTTTTGCCATGGCAGCGATCTCATCTCCGTAGTTAGCATTTGTGCGACGGCCTCGTTGATCGTCATCCTCGGTGCTAGGCAAGTGAAACTTGCCACTTAGGGTTTGGGCCATGTCTTAGGCCATTTGCTTGTTGTAGGCGTAAAAGAGACTAGGCGATGAAATGATACTCGCCTAGGCGTAATTTTAGGAACTAGCTTGACAACGAAGCTAGACCCGTCATCTATCATGTTGCATAACTACTATGTCATGTTTAATTTTAATTAACGGTACGCAAATTAATTGTCATCCATGCTATCCATGTTGAATGTCGCATTCGTAGCACACGCTACAATACTTGTGTTTCCTGGCTCGTGTTCCAGAAGCGGGCTACGTGAGTTGGTTGATAGCCAATGCCCGACCTACTTGTTTTCGGCTAGGCACCTGCGTTGCAGGCATAACCCTACGCCATACGTGTTAAATACACTTCTTGGCTCGTGATCCAGAAGCAAGCATTCCGTGTTCGGGGTAATGCCCTGGCTCGATACACGTGGAGGGGTAGAGATAAACTGTCACTTGAGCTTAGGAGTTGGCCCGATCAGCCACTTTAGCCAACAGGCGGAATCTCTGTGCATAACTTGATTTACTTGACGTGTTCACTTGACGTGAACTACTTGACTTGTACTTGTCCGTGTTTTACTTGTAAAACTTGTTATCCATGCCTTACTTGCCACTTGCTACTTGTGCTTCCCATTACTTGTCACTTCCATACTATACTTGCCATGTCATGCATGCATCATACTATAACTGCTAGGTTGTTAGTTTACCTTACTTTCAGTTTCCTTGCCCAAGTCTTTTAGACTCGCTGACATGTGCCCCTTTACTCTTTTGGGTGACACATGTTAGATCCTGAGCCAGAGTTCATTGTTGAGGACGATGTGTTTACTGACGCCGAGCCCGAGCCTGTGTTTGGCGAGGAGTACGTGGACACTGGGGACCAGTCCTAGTGTCTTCGTTGAGCTTCCCCTTTTGTTTTAGACAGCTGTTTAGTTGTCGGTGCGCAACACCTATACTTTGTTATGTTTATCCTTATTGGCCTTGTTCTGGGCCTTTAGACTCTTTCTTTTAGCCTGGTGGCTTTTCTGGACGTTGAACTTAATTTTAACGTTGGACAAATTCTGAGATTAGAGATTTTATTTTTGTCACTCCTTGTGTTATTATTGTTGTTTCGCTTGTGGTTACAGGGACCTGTTTATGTTTAGATTGACGCTTATCGGGTTTGGGGCTTCACAGCTCCACTCTCGTGCGGACCTTTTCACGTCTCGCCTCCATTTTAGGGAAGCGGGGCATGACATTAACATTCGATGTTGACCCACCACCCACCCACCCAAACCCCGGCCACACACCCGCCAATCTCGCTTCTCTATATAAACTCGGACATCTTAGCACGACAACATCCCTCAAGTTCCTATCTCACTCTCACTCTCACTCTCACTCTCTCACATGTTCCTTACAGTAAGCTCAAGCATGTGCCAAAGGATGAGCCGCTCAAGCGATGCAGAGCAAACGAGAAAGCTCTGCATTGTCTTTGTACTACTGGTCCTAGCTGCTACTGCATATCTCACAACCCCAAGCCTGGTTTCAAAGCCAAAAACCCTACCTTCATCCTACAACTCCTTCCGCACACTCTCTAAGACATCTCTGTCCTCCCGCATTATCGGGGTCGGTTTTACAGTAAGGCCACTTAGGCGGCCGGTTTAGGCCTCCAATTTTGAGAGTGCCTCATATTTAATTTTATTCCTAAGCCCTACTATTATGTGCCTGCTGCAGTTTCCCAATTGAACAAACCAACAACGACGACGATTAGAAACTGAGAGATTAGCAGAAAGATAAATAAAAAGGACTAGGAAAGAAAAGGCGAGATCGTTGTTTGCCTTCAAGGGAGCAGGAGATTTTCACCAAAATTGGATGGATCTGCTTCAATCCAATGCATCTCTATCTCTCTAAACGTTGAATTTTTTCAAATATGCAGATGAACTCCACAGAAACCATGAGGATGTCTTCAATGTAATAAATTGGATCATAAGGTTGTATCGACTCTTGACTGAACTGTTTCGTTTTCGTTTTCTTTTACTTTTTTCGGTGAATTTGGTTTTTTATTTTATTTTATTTTATTTTATTTATTTTATTTACTTATTTAGTAGGTTTTCTTTCTTTTTATTTTATTGAATTTTATAAGTTACATCAAATTTATGGAAATGTTATGCGAACATACATTTTGCTTAGTTTACAGACCACTTTATTTTTATAAAACCACCACTAATACACTTTTCAAAATTACCAATAATGCCGTTTTCAAAATTGCTCAATTCACATAGCTCTTCGCTTATCACATGCTTACCTAGAACCAACAAAATTGCTCATTACACAAACCGAAATACTGTTGGGCTTAATATCTTAGAGGCTGATAATAGATTTCGAATGGAATTAATATCTGAGATCCAAAAGATCTGAGAAGTAATATTACTGGTAGGAGAAAATGTAGGGATATAAATAGATCTGGTAGGAGGCAATATCATCCCTCTTGGGGATCATAATTTTCATAGTGATATGTGATGTAATATATGCTTTTGATTTAAAAAACATGATATTTGTTTCCTTTCATTTTGTGTTTGTAACGTGTTTGGTTTGTGAGGGGATTTTGTCCTAAATATTTTTGCTATTTTTGGTGACGCGGGCTTCCACACCGCCACACAAGTGGGGCGGTCCGGCACCAAACAGGGGGTATGCAAGGCTAACCGATACCTTGCATAACAGGTTAGTCGAGGGAATTAAGTAAGTTAGCCATCGGTCCTCGATTCCTCGCCACTTGGGGGGAGATTAATGCATTTCACACTCAGCCAACCCCCTCGGGGTCATTCTGTCCTAAATTCAGTTATATGGAAGCTCCTAAAAATTTTGTGTTAATACTTAGTCCTCATATTTTGTTTTGCTTAAAGGCCTCATTTATGCTTGAATCGACCCTGAGCATTATTATCGATTCGGCCTACAGGGAAACATTGTACCCAACTCTATGCCAATCTGCTCTGACAACCGCCTCCAAAAAACCCCCCAAGAACTCGAAGGAGGCATTCGACCTAGCAGTAAAATTTGCCATGGGCCGAGCTCTGCTCGCACCAACTTAACCCTATCGCATCATAACATGATGGCAATCATGATGCTTAATGCTTGCCATGTTATGATGCTATTGGGTTAAGTTGGTGAAGCATGCCACCTGCCATTGTCGACTGCATGGAGCTGCTTGACATGAGCATGGAGCAACTCACCGACGTTGTTGATCGATCAAAAATGTCGGACCCACATGACGACATCGACACGTGGCTGAGCGCTGCCTTAACGGACCAAGCAACTTGCAAGGGCGGCCTTCGGGATGCACTCGCATCTGTCTCACTGAAAGCATCCTCCGGCGGCGGCGGCGACAGAACCGTAATACACATCAAAGCGGGGGTTTACAAGGAGACCATCAATAATATTCCGAAGAATCAGAAGAAGGTGATGCTGATGGGGGACGACAAGGGCAAAACGGTCATTGTGGGCAGCAAGAACGTAGCAAGGGGCTCCACACTTAGGAGTCTGCGACTGTCCGTACGTGTTCTTTTGTTCCTAACTTACTTTTATGCCCTTTGATAGTGTTAATCTCGCTTTGGCGGCCAAATGCCCAAAAGGTGCAATCAACCGTTTAATTGAGCTGGAAATCTAGTTAATTAATTCTGTGGGCATGGCTAAAGCTACGCAGTACATGTATGATTACCACATTATTTCGATAATTAAGAGTATATATATTAACATGAAGAAGAAAGGCCAGCGATGATCTTGTGTTGTTCTTTAGCCAAGTTTGACGGCTTGGAGAAATATCTAGCTACCATCCGAATAAATAACCAGAGAATAATTAAAAACAAATGATACTTGGGAGGCTCCTTCAATTAATTCAGCTTACATTACATGACGTATTTTATTCGAATGATCAGTTAAAGAAAAGAAAATCAACTAAAGATGTCAGCCTCAATAAATATAGATGATGGCTATCTGCACCACTATGAGTAGGGGTGCATTGACTTTATTTTTCTAAAATTGGTAAACTTATACACCATCTTCTCACCTATAACTTCATTATTTTCTATTTTAAGTTAAATTTGGCACAAACTCTAATATGCACCCCTATTCATAGGGGTGCAAATAGCAATTCTCTAAATATATCACAAGTGACGGCTAAGTAAAGCTTGTAATTAGTATGCAGCTCTCTTCAAGCACTGCCATTGTCTTCTTCCCTCGCCAAGAATCTTTTCTGGTTTATTTTATTTCTAGTCCATTTCCATTTTTTTGTGCAATTTTTTTTTCCCTTTAGCAAGAAATTCAGCCGTGTCATTAATTGCTGTAACTTTTGTTTTATTTCACAGGGACGACGTTAACTTGGCCCAATTAAATCTGATCAGGGGCAAATGGCGTGGGCTTCATAGCCAAAGGCCTGACCATCATCAACAACTCCGGCCCAGAAAAGCACCATGCGGGGCAAATGGCGCGGGCTTCATAGCCAAAGGCCTTTTCTTTTCTTTTCTTTTCCCTTTTACAGTAAGGCCACTTAGGCGGCCGCTTTAGGCCTTCAATTTTGAGAGGGCCTCATATTTCATTTTATTCCTAAGCCCTACTGTTGTGCCCGCTGCAGTTTCCCAATTGAACAAACCAACAACGACGACGATTAGAAACTGAGAGATTAGCCGAAAGAGAAATAAAAGGGAAAAGAAAAGAAAAGGCGAGATCGCTGTTTGCCTTCGAGGAAGCGGGAGATTTTCACCAAAATCGGATGGATCTGCTTCAATCCAATGCATCTCTATCTCTCTCAGTGTTGAATTTTGTCAAATACACAGATGAACTCCACAAAAACCATGAGGAGGTCTTCAATGTAATAAATTGGATCATCCGGTTGTCTCGACTCTTAACTGAACTGTTTCGTTTTCTTTTTCTTTTACTTTTTTCGGTGAATTTGGTTTTTTGTTTTATTTTATTTTATTTTATTTTATTTACTTACTTATTGGGTTTTCTTTCGTTTTATTTTAATGAATTTTATAAGTTACATCAAATTTATGGGAATGCTATGCGAACATACATTTTGCTCAGTTTACAGACCACTTTATTTTTATAAAACCACCACTAATACACTTTTCAAAATTACCAATAATGCCTTTTTTCAAAATTGCTCAATTCACATAGCTCTTCGCTCATCACATGCTTACCTAGAACCAACAAAATTGCTCATTACACAAACCAAAATACTGTTGGGCATAATATCTGAGATGCTGATAATAGATTTCGAATGGAATTAATATCTGAGATCCAAAAGATCTGAGAAGTAATATTGCTGGCAGGAGAAAATGTAGGGATATACATAGATCTGGTAGGAGGCAATATCATCCCTCTTGGGGAGCGTAATTTTCACAGTGATATCTGATGTAATATATGTTTTTGATTTAAAAAATATGATTTTTTTTCCATTTAATTTTAAGATTGTAACGTGTTTGGTTTGTGAGGAGATTATGTCCTAATTTTTTTTGCTCTTTTTTGGTGACCCGGGCTCCCACACCGCCTCACAAGTGGGCGGTTAGGCACCAAACAGGGGGTATGCAAGGCTGACCGACACTTTGCATACCAGGTTAGCCGAGGGAAATAAGCGAGTTAGCCATCGGTCCTTGAACCCTCGCCACTTGGGGGGGAAGGAACGCACATCCCACTCAGCCAACCCCCATGGGGTCATTCTGTCCTAACTTCAGTTATATGAAAGCTCCTAAAAATTTTGTGTTAATACTTAGGCCTCATATTTTTGCTTTAGGCCTCATTTATGCTTGAACCGACCCTCGTTGTGGAGACCTCTTTGGTATCTGATTGAAAAATCCATGTGATTGTGTTTTGGTTGCTTGTGTGAATTAGTGTGAAAGAACTAAAGTTTTATCATATACGAGACTGCAAAGACTTGCGTGTCTCGAAGACCGACTGTTTCTCAATCTGATTCAAAAGTCTTGTCTGGTCATGTTGTAAATGATGTGGTTCCAACTTACATGAACGGTACACTAAAATATAGAATTTGCATGGGATGGGATTCAAGCTAATAGCAGTATGAACGGGGGAGTATTTTGTCTTCCCCTCAGTGCTACATTCTGCTAGGGGTGAGAGAGAAGCCATTGACAAGCTAATAAAGACTGGAGGGAGATATAAACGTTGGCTTCTATATTTGGTATCACAATGCCACAATGGAAATTCACCTCTCTTAGATTCATGCTGATTTGCTTAACCTTCGATGTTGACCCACCACCCACCCACCCAAACCCCGGCCACACACCCGCCCATCTCGCTTCTCTATATAAACTCGGACGTCTTAGCACGAAAACATCCCTCAAGTTCCTATCTCACTCTCACTCTCACTTTCTCACATGTTCCCTACAGTAAGCTCAAGCATGTGCCAAAGGATGAGCTGCTCAAGCGATGCAGAGCAAAAGAGAAAGCTCTGCATTGTCTTTGTACTGCTGGTCCTAGCTGCTACGACATATCTCACAACCCCAAGCCTGGTTTCAAAGCCAAAAACCCTACCTTCATCCAACAACTCCTTCCGCACACTCTCTAAGACATCTCTGTCCTCCAGCATTATCGGGGCCGGTTTATTTCTCTTGCAATGATGGCCTTCGGGATGCACTCACATCTGTCTCACTGAAAGCATCATCCGGCAGCGGCGGCGGCGACAGAACCGTAATACACATCAAAGCGAGGGTTTACAATGGGCCATCAATAATATTCCGAAGAATCAGAAGAAGGTGATGCTGATGGGGGACGGAAAGGGCTAAACGGTTATTGTGGGCAGCAAGAACGTAGCAGGGGGCTCCACCCCTTTGGATTCTGCGACTGTCGGCACATGTTCTTTTGTTCCTAATTTACTTTTATGCCCTTTGATAGTGTTAATCTCGCTTTGGCGGCCAAATGCCCAAAAGGTGCAATCAACCGTTTAATTGAGCTGGAAATCTAGTTAATTAATTTTATGGGCATGGCCAAAGCAAGGCTGTACACGTATGATTACCAAATTATTTCAATAATTAAGAGTATATATATTAACATGAAGAACAAAGGCCAGTGATGATCTTGTGCTGATCTTTAGCCAAGTTTGACGGCTTGGAGAAATATCTAGCTACCATCCGAATAAATAACCAGAGAATAATTAAAAACAAATGATACTTGGGAGGCTCCTTCAATTAATTCAGCTTACATAACATGACGTATTTTATTCGAATGATCAGTTAAAGAAAAGAAAATCAACTAAAGATGTCAGCCTCAATAAATATAGTGGATGGCTATCTGCACCCCTATGAGTAGGGTGCATTGACTTCATTTTTCTAAAATTGGTAAACTTATAAACCATCTTCTCACCTATAACTTCATTATTTTCTATTTTAAGTTAAATTTGGCACAAACTCTAATATGCATCCCTATTCATAGGGGTGCAAATAGCAATTCTCTAAATATATCACAAGTGACGGATAAGTAAAGCTTCTAATTAGTATGCAGCTCTCTTCAAGCACTGCCATTGTCTTCTTCCCTCGTCAAGAATCTTTTCTGGTTTATTTTATTTCTAGTCCATTTCTATTTTTTGTGCAATTTTTTCCATATAGCAAGAAATTCAGTCGGGTCTTTAATTACTGTAACTTTTGTTTTATTTCACCGGGACGACGTTAACTCGGCCCAATAAAATCTGATCAGGGGCAAATGGCACGGGCTTCATAGCCAAAGGCCTGACCATCATCAACAACTCCGGCCCAGAAAAGCACTATGCGGGGCAAATGGCGCGGGCTTCATAGCCAAAGGCCTTTTCTTTTCTTTTTCCCTTTTACAGTAAGGCCACTTAGGCGGCCGCTTTAGGCCTCCAATTTTGAGAGAGTCTCATACTTCATTTTATTCGTAAGCCCTACTGTTGTGCCCGCTGCAGTTTCCCAATTGAACAAACCAACAACGACGACGATTAAAAACTGAGAGATTAGCAGAAAGATAAATAAAAGGGAAAAGAAAAGAAAAGGCTAGATCGATGTATGCCTTCGAGGGAGAGGGAGATTTTCACCAAAATCGGATGGATCTGCTTCAATCCAATGCATCTCTATCTCTCTCAATGTTGAATTTTGTCAAATACGCAGATGAACTCCACAGAAACCATGAGGAGGTCTTCAATGTAATAAATTGGATCATCCGGTTGTCTCAACTCTTGACTGAACTGTTTCGTTTTCGTTTTCATTTACTTTTTTCGGTGAATTTGATTTTTTGTTTTGTTTTGTTTTATTATATTTACTTATTTAATGGGTTTTCTTTCTTTTTATTTTATTGAATTTTATAAGTTACATCAAATTAATTGGAATGCTATGCGAACATACATTTTGCTCAGTTACAGACCACTTTATTTTTATAAAACCACCACTAATACACTTTTCAAAATTACCATTAATGCCTTTTTCAAAATTGCTCAATTCACATAGCTCTTCGCTCATCACATGCTTACCTAGAACCAACAAAATTGCTCATTACACAAACCGAAATACTGTTTGGCATAATATCTAAGATGCTTATAATAGATTTCGAATGGAATTAATATCTGAGATTGAAAAGATCTGAGAAGTAATATTACTGGTGGGAGAAAATGTAGGGATATAAATAGATCTGGTAGGAGGCAATATCATCCCTCTTGGGGAGCGTAATTTTCACAGTGATATCTGATGTAATATATGTTTTTGATTTAAAAAATATGATTTTTGTTTCCTTTAATTTTAAGATTGTAACGTGTTTGGTTTGTGAGGGGATTCTGTCCTAAATTTTTTTGCTCTTTTTTGGTGACCCGAGCTCCCACACCGCCTCACAAGTGGGGCGGTCAGGCACCAAACAGAGGGTATGCAAGGCTGACCCACACTTTGCATACCAGGTTAGCCGAGGGAATTAAGCGAGTTAGCCATCGGTCCTCGAACCCTCGCCACTTGTGGGAGAGGAACGCACTTTCCACTCAGCCAACCCCCACGGGGTCGTTCTGTCCTAAATTCAGTTATATGAAAGCTCCTAAAATTTATGTGTTAATACGTAGGCCTCATAATTTGTTTTGCTTTAGGCCTCATTTATGCTTGAACCGACCCTAGTTATGGAGACCTCTGTGGTATCTGATTGAAAAATCCATGTGATTGTGTTTTGGTTGCTTGTGTGAATTAGTGTGAAAGAACTAAAGTTTTATCATATACGAGACTGCAAAGACTTGCGTGTCTCGAAGACTGACTGTTTCACAATCTGATTCAAAAGTATTGGCTGGTCATGTTGTAAATGATGTGGTTCCAACTTACAAGAACGGTACACTAAAATATAGAATTTACATGGGATGGGATTCAAGGTAATAGGAGGTATGAACAGGGCAGTATTTTGTATTCCCCTTAGTGCTACATTCTGCTAGGGGTGAGAGAGAAGCCATTGACAAGCTAATAAAGACTGGAGGGGAGCAGGGAGATATAAACGTTGGCTTCTATATTTGGTATCACAGCGCCATAATGGAAATTCTCCTCTCTTAGCTTCACGCTGATTTGCTTAACCTTAGATGTTGACCCACCTTAACCTTCGATGTTGACCCACCACCCATCCACCCAAACCCCGGCCACACACCCGCCCATCTCGCTTCTCTATATAAACTCGGACATCTTAGCACGACAACATCCCTCAAGTTCCTATCTCACTCTCACTCTCTCATATGTTCCCTACAGTAAGCTCAAGCATGTGCCAAAGGATGAGCTGCTCAAGTGATGCAGAGCAAAAGAGAAAGCTCTGCATTGTCTTTGTACTGCTGGTCCTAGCTGCTATGGCATATCTCACAACCCCAAGCCTGGTTTCAAAGCCAAAAACCCTACCTTCATCCTACATTTCCTTCCGCACACTCTCTAAGACATCTCTGTCCTCCAGCATTATCGGGGCCGGTTTTACAGTAAGGCCACTTAGGCGGCCGGTTTAGGCCTCCAATTTTGAGAGTGCATCATATTTCAATTTATTCCTAAGCCCTACTGTTGTGTGCCCGCTGCAGTTTCCCAATTGAACAAACCAACGACGACGACAATTTGAAACTGAGAGATTAGCAGAAATATAAATAAAAAGGAAAAGAAAAGAAAAGGCGAGATCGTTGTTTGCCTTCGAGGGAGCGGGAGATTTCCACCAACATCGGATGGATCTGCTTCAATCCATTGCATCTCTATCTCTCTCAATATTAAATTTTGTCAAATATGCAGATGAACTCCACAGAAACCATGAGGAGGTCTTCAATGTAATAAATTGGATCATAAGGTTGTATCGACTCTTGATTGAACTGTTTCGTTTTCGTTTTCTTTTACTTTTTTTGGTGAATTTGGGTTTTTATTTTATTTATTTTCTTTACTTATTTATTAGGTTTTCTTTCTTTTTATTTTATTGAATTTTATAAGTTACATCAAATTTATGGATATGCTATGCGAACATACATTTTGCTCAGTTTACAGACCACTTTATTTTTATAAAACCACCACTAATACACTTTTCAAAATTACCAATAATGCCTTTTTCAAAATTGCTTAATTCACATAGCTCTTCGCTTATCACATGCTTTCCCAGAACCAACAAAATTGCTCATTACACAAACCGAAATACTGTTGGGCATAATATCTGAGATGCTGATAATAGATTTCGAATGGAATTAATATCTGAGATCCAAAAGATCTGAAAAGTAATATTACTGGTAGGAGAAAATGTAGGGATATAAATAGATCTGGTAGGAGGCAATATCATCCCTCTTGGGGAGCATAATTTTCACAGTGATATGTGATGTAATATAGGCTTTTGATTTAAAAACATGATCTTTGTTTCCTTTAATTTTAAGATTGTAACGTGTTTGGTTTGTGAGGGGATTCTGTCCTAATTTTTTTTTTGCTTTTTTGGTGACTCTGGCTTCCACACCGCCTCACAAGTGGGGCGGTCAGGCACCAAACAGGGGGTATGCAAGGCTAACCCATACCTTGCATACCAGGTTAGTCGAGGGAATTAAGCGAGTTAGCCATCGGTCCTCGCTTCCTCGTCACTTGGGGGGAGATGAATGTACTTCCCACTCAGCCAACCCCCTCGGGGTCATTCTGTCCTAAATTCAGTTATATGAAAGCTCCTAAAAATTTTGTGTTAATACTTAGGCCTCATATTTTGTTTTGCTTTAGGCCTCATTTATGCTTGAACCGACCTTGAGCATTATTATCGATTCGGCCTGCAGGGAAACATTGTACCCAACTCTATGCCAATCTCTCTGACAACCGCCTCCAAAAAACCCCCCAAGAACTCGGAGGAGGCATTCCACCTAGCAGTAAAATTTGCCATTGGCCGAGCTCTGCTCGCACCAACTTAACCCAATCGCATCATAACATGATGGCAAGCATGATGCTTGATGCTTGCCATGTTATGATGTGATTGGGTTAAGTTGGTGAAGCATGCCACCCGCCATTGTCGACTGCATGGAGCTGCTTGACATGAGCATGGAGCAACTCACCGACGTTGTTGATCCATCAAAAATGTCGGACCCACATGACGACGTCGACACGTGGCTGAGCGCTGCCTTGACAGACCAAGCAACTTGCAAGGACAGCCTTCGGGATGCACTCGCATCTGTCTCACTGAAAGCATCCTCCAGCGGCAGCGGCGGCAACAGAACTGTAATACACATCAAAGCGGGGGTTTACAAGGAGACCATCAATAATATTCCGAAGAATCAGAAGAAGGTGATGCTGATGGGGGACGGCAAGGGCAAAACGGTCATTGTGGGCAGCAAGAACGTAGGAGGGGGCTCCACCACTTAGGAGTCTGCGACTGTCGGTACGTGTTCTTTTGTTCCTAATTTACTTTTATACCATTTGATAGTGTTAATCTCGCTTTGGCGGCCAAATGCCCAAAAGGTGCAATCAACCGTTTAATTGAGCTGGAAATCTAGTTAATTAATTCTGTGGGCATGGCCAAAGCTAGGCTGTACATGTATGATTACCACATTATTTCGATAATTAAGAGTATATATATTAACATGTAGAAGAAAGGCCAGTGATGATCTTGTGTTGTTCTTTAGCCAAGTTTGATGTCTTGGAGAAATATTTTGCTACCGTCTGAATAAATAACCAGAGAATAATTAAAAACAAATGATACTTGGGAGGCTCCTTCAATTAATTCAGCTTACATAACATGACGTATTTTATTCGAATGATCAGTTAAAGAAAAGAAAATCAACTAAAGATGTCAGCCTCAATAAATATAGAGGATGGCTATCTGCACCCCTATGAGTAGGGGTGCATTGAGTTTATTTCTAAAATTGGTAAACTTATAAACCATCTTCTCACCTATAACTTCATTATTTTCTATTTTAAGTTAAATTTGGCACAAACTCTAATATGCACCCCTATTCATAGGGGTGCAAATAGAAATTCTCTAAATATATCACAAGTGACGGCTAAGTAAAGCTTGTAATTAGTATGCAGCTCTCTTCAAGCACTGCCATTGTCTTCTTCCCTCGTCAAGAATCTTTTCTGGTTTATTTTATTTCTAGTCCATTTCTATTTTTTGTGCAATTTTTTCCCCTATAGCAAGAAATTCAGACGTGTCATTAATTACTGTAACTTTTGTTTTATTTCACCGGGACGACGATAACTCGGCCCAATTAAATCTGATCAGGGGCAAATGGCGCGGGCTTCATAGCCAAAGGCCTGACCATCAATAACTCCGGCCCGGAAAAGCACCATGCGGTGGCGCTTCGAGTCAGCACCGACAAATCAGTGTTCTTTCAATGCTCCATTGAGGGTTACCAGGACACCTTGTACGCGCACTCCAACCGGCAATTTTACCGTGAAACACTATCAAAGGGTATAAAAGTAAATTAGGAACAAAAGAACACGTACCGACAGTCGCGGACTCATAAGTGGTGGAGCCCCCTGCTACGTTCTTACTGCCCACATTGACCGTTTTGCCCTTGCCTTCCCCCATCAGCATCACGTTCTTATGATTCTTCGTAATATTGATGGTCTCCTTGTAAACCCCCACTTTGATGTGTATTACAGTTCCGCCGCCGCCGCTGCCGTCGGCGGCGGAGGCGGAGGAGGATGCTTTCAGTGAGACAGATGCAAGTGCATCCCCTGTGGTCTTGTGTGATCCGCTTCCATCCATAGCCACCACCGCATTGACCGTCCGTCCGTTTGGCACTCAAATCGGGACGGGATACTAGGATTAGAATGCAAACCGCAAGCGCACGGTGTCGAAGTGTGGCTTGGGGGTCTATCACGGGGAGGCGTGTATTGTGCTCCTGAACAATCAGGAACAGGATCACCCGGTGGGTGAGCTACCCTAATCTCTTGTTGGTTGTTATGAAAGTAAACTAATGGAAAAGGTGTAAGAGTTAAAAAGGTAACCTAGGACTTTGGCTTCCACCCTATTATGAGTTCTCACTATTACGACCGAATGATAGGAATGCGATCGGATTCTAGGGTTTAGCGGTGAGACGTTGCCTCTAATAGTGGTACCTAGCGTCCCATGGGCCCGATATTCCAGTCGACGCCCAGGATGATACGCTAGGTCTACCCGGGTTCGGACGGTGGGCATTCCCATGTCCAACACCGTCCGACGCCGGGAGCACTAAGCTCGCAACGATTTCTCCCGACATTTCATCAAGCCGTTTCTACGTGCGAGGAATCAATGTCTACGCTAGGGGGTGAGCTGTGGTTGATCACAAGGAGCATGAAAATCTGTCTCAAATTCCAGCAACAGCAAAATAAAGTGTTAATGTCATTATCCAAGGGTTAACCTAATACCTCATGCATTCAAGCACTGTAACAGCCTGTTTTCATCAACACAACTATTTACGTATTTAACCTATTTTCAATCTCTTTTAAACTATTTTATAATGGTTTTTCAGAAGTTTTAAGATTTCAAAAATTTCTTATAAAAATATTTTGAAGTATCAGACTAGTTATAAAGTATTTTAGCAAGTTCGGGTTTCATCAAATACCTCTAAATAATCTGGTAAAAATTCATTTTTGTTAGAAGAGGATTAACCATGGCAAATAGCCATGGTACTATATTTATAAAACTCTCATGTTGAGTTGGGAGTCCAAGGGCCTCCCCACTAACTTAGTGGGGAGTAATGGAGAGTGATGAGGGGAGGGAGGCCAAAGGCCTCCCTCAACTCACAACACTCCCCATCATCTCTCCATTACCTTGGGTTAAGCATATGAATACTTCAGAATTCAGTATACCAATGTGGTGGATACTTCTGGATCCAGAGCCACTGTGGTTGCCTCGTTAAAACCTTAGCTGTGGAAAACCCAGTGGGAAAAACCAGCAGCTTAAGGGAAAAGAGTACAACTATCGAGGGACTCCCCCCGATATGTACAAGCTTCAGGCTTGCAGATCTCCTATGTATCTATACAATCATCTCCTATTCGTCTATACATCCATCCTGTTCTGAAAGAAAATACAATTATCACTCATCTACACAAGTTTCACTCATCTAGCGGCTACTGGAAGGCAGCATCGCTCTGGAGTGTAATGCTCTTCGAAGTTGGTAGATGACTCCACTAAAGTATTCTTTGAATCCGTCTTCAGTGTGTCTGCAAGGTACTGCTAGACCTGGCTGAGCGTTTTCAATACTTGCTTCTTGGATGATGAGCTTCTCAGAAGATGTAGACATTGGATGATGATGTGTTTATATTTAGGAGGTGGCCGGCCTATTGTGTTTCAGTCATCGCGATGATCTTTAAACCTGCATATGCAATATATATTCCTTGACCCTTGGAAGTTACGCAAAAGCAGCTTATCCTTGGTCTAGTGTTGCTCTCCAGGACAACACTGTATCTGGTTAACAACTTTACTGGAGACGTTCTATCAAAGATACGTGCAGTTGGCCAGATAATACACTAGAGCTAGGCTCTTCGGGACCTAGGATGTCCTCCCCCTCTTTCAGCTACTGAAAGGTGTCATAAATAAGTATCCATTTTTAATAGGTTGCAAAAGGACATCATTCTTCATAAACTCCAGGTGTATGAAGAATATGAAAGGGTTCCACCACGAAGTTGTTTAATATGTAAGCCGAGACATCTTCGGCATGATTAATAATAGATCATCTTCAGGATGATTAATGTCACCTTCAGGATGATGGTTCATCTCTAGGATGATAGTTCATCTTCAGGATGATTAATGTCATCTTCAGGATGATGGTTCATCTCCAGGATGATTAATGTCATCTTCAGGATGATTATTGCCATCTTCAGGATGATTAATGTCATCGTCAGGATGATCAATGTCATCGTCAGGATGATCGTTATACCTAGGTTTTTCATTTCCAAGGTACGCTTTAAAGCTATTTGAAATCTCAATGGTCTCTGCTGGAGATCCTATTAGCTTTAAGTCGACCATATGTAAGGCAAATATAACAAATCCTGTCAACGATCTTTCGAAAAAGATAGAATATTGCTTAAGATCAACTAATGATCTTTGTAGCCTTTATGGAGAAGACGTTTCTACGTTTCTCTTTCATCTCTGGGGGTAGAGTATACCCTTCTGGAAGCTTTATATAGATCTCTATATCTATATTGCCGTATATATATGCAGTCACAACGTCCATGAGCTGCATGTATTGGCTTTTGCAGAGAAGTGTAGGCTTAGTAGGAAAATGATCACATTTCCTTCATTTCAATTTCTTTATGAAATTCGAATTATATTCCACAGGTTTTTACACATTCAGGTGTATGGACTACTGGTCAAAAGACTTTGCTTTTCAAGAGTGAGTCCAGCTCTACTCTTATTGCCACGTCCCACTTTGGCCATTCTATGCGTTTACGCTATAGAAAAGTGGGTAGACGTCATCGTCGTATTCAGCGACGTGAATGGCAATAGCGAAAGCAAAAACGTCGTCGACAACTGTGCTATATTTGTCCAGTACCTCTCCAGTACGTACGTAATATAATGATGTTTCTCCTGTTGTTTCCTCTGCAGGGGAAATTAGGAGGGGAGAGGTTGCTGGTCTGAGCTCAGAATCCTGTGTGGTTGGATCATTTTAATATATCCAGGAATTTTCCTCTTTTGAGGAATTTTTATATTTTGAACCTGGTAGGCGTCCTCTTTTCAATTGAGGTACAGCCAATTCTGCTGCCGGTGGATTGCATCCATCTTTGGGAATGTCAATCCTAGATGGCGTATTGGCAACAGGGACGTGTGAACGAACAATCTTCTGGTTGTCCGCAAATTTATCCGTCAATTAATGTACTTTAGTCTGAATGTGAAGGATCTTCTGGATCTCAACTTCACACAGAAAAAGTATGCGGATCATAACGAGATGAGGACTTTTGTTTCCTATAATATGGTCTCAGAAGCTTCAGGCTTCTTTAGACTGCGTGCCTATTTCAATGAGATCTTGCTCATCAAATTCACATTTATCAAGACTTGGTGGTAAACCAGAAGCAAGCAGCATCAACAATAAGATATGGCAACAAACGGGCTGTATCGTGATAAGTGATGCGGAATGCATTGTGTTGGTCCCTAAATACAAAAGGCAACTGGGATTTATCAATGGACGTGAAATCCATTGGAGTCTCTTTACCAGAGACTCTGCAAACCCATTAAGAGTTTGAACATGCTGCAGGATGTTCAATTTCAATGTCAGTTGCTAGGTAGAAGTCTTGAATGATATGTGTAGTAAATTCACCCACATTAAAAGCTTTTGAGAAAGCTAGGTTGCGAGTTAATATAAAGGCACACATAAGACCATCTAGTAGATGCATATATCAATACAGTAATGAAGTACCGAAAATGGGCCATTTGCGGGGTGAATAGGCCCGCAAAGGTCACCATGTATTCTCTCAATGAAGCCAGGAGACTCCAAACCCTCTTTCAGGAGGGAAGGTCTCTCTATTATTTTTCCCTTATGACAAAGGGGGACAAGGAAACTCAACCTTTTGAAGAATCTTCAGGTTCTTCAATGGATTCATTTGATGATGCGTCCATCATCGTTGATCCAGGATGACCAAGTCCATTTTGCCAGAGTTTAAAAACTATGGTAAAGAAAGGCACTTCTGGTGCTCAATCGAGTTGGCTTTCTATAGGATGAATATCTGTAATTTTAGGGGCCCGACGGGGATCCAGTGAAATCGTAAATAGATGGTCTTCTGGCCATTCTCTTGACGAGTTACATATTGATATTCAATACATATTATCCACAATTTTCAAGTTATTTTCTTTAAAAGAAATATCCTTGAAAATTAGAGATTTCCTATATGTTTAAGAGGAGAATTTGCATCTTATAGTCTCGTTGTATGTGGGAGCAATATCAATGCTATACCAGTGCAACGAGGCACTGTCCACAATATTCCATACTTCATCGAAATTTTATTTAAGTCAATGAAAAAGACATTCAAAATAAAAGTTCGTAATTAAGCAAATTAAAGATGAAGCAACATGGAATTTTAAATGCATAGATAAAAGATGAAGCTTAATCGAGCAGGTCGTCGTTTTCGAAGTCTTTTGTAGTGAATATCGTTAGTGGCTGAACAGCCGCCAAGTTTGTTTCAGGCAGAGACTTTTGGCTCGCCTGATATAGTTCCTGGAGGTGGCGAGGAGTGAGGCAGATTCTGGACCAATGGCCAGTCATGCCGCATCTATGTCATTTATCCTCCCAGTTCTTCTTAGGAAGTGACACTTGGTCAGTGTTCTTTTGCTTCCATGTGAAGTATCTTTTTCCCTTATTGTTTTTGTTTGTCTGGGGAGCTGCGCCTCTTGGTTGCTTCATTACAGCTTTCCCTTTGTTGTTTTTAGCCTTCCTCTTGTTTTTCCACTTCTGGGGAGAAACGTGGTGGGCTTCAGGGATAGTGGGAGTGCCGGCTGGACGTAAATTATGGTGGCGAGCAGTAAGTCTCGATTCTGCTCTGCCCTAAGTAGGCATGAGATCAGATCAGAGAATTTCGTGAAGTTCCGTTCACGATACTGCTGTATGAGGATTGCATCTTTCTCGTGAAACGAGGTAAATGTCTTTTCCAACATGCGTTGTTCTGTCACTTCTTCACCGCACAACTTCAGGTGTGAGGTGATGTTATGAAGTGCAGAATTATACTCAGCGACGGACTTATAGTCCTGAAGTCTGATGTTTTCCCACTCATAACTGGCACGCGGTAATATTACATCAATTTGATGTTTATACCGTGCTTCCAGCGCTGTCCACGGCTCCATTGGGTCTTCTACCGTTAGATATTCGGCCTTTAAGGTCCAATCTATATGTTTCCTAATGTAGATAATGGCTTTCGCCTTATCCACATCGGAGACAGTGGTAGGAGTGTTGCTGCTAGATGTAGCAGAAGCATCGGCCGCTGATGGGGCCGATGAAGGAGCCAAAATTGAGCCAAGGAGGGCCATTGAACGCAAGTGGAGCTTCAGGTCCACTCGCCAACTCAAATAATTTTTTCCTGCAGAATCAAGGACCTCGAAATCGACGCTTACCAATTTTGCCATCTTAATCTATGCAATTTAAATAAGCATGTATTAATAATTAAACATCATGCTTTAAAAGAAATAAATAAGAAAAAATGCGGGGATCGGCCAGATACCCAAAACATAAAATGTCCAAAGTCCAAATTGCAGTCCTTTAAGAAGAAAAAGAAAAATACAATTTGAAAACCCTATTTGGGTCCCAGATAAATGCAATCTCCTCCATCATAGGTAGTAACATCGGTCTTTGGCATAATACATTAATTCCTCACTACAAATTTCTCTCAGAAAAGAAAAAGAAATTACAAAGAGAAGGAATATAATAATATGGTATCAAAAACTGGCCGATCCCAAAAACCGCATTTTGACTTATTTAAACATCTACGCAGTTATATATGCAACATGCAAATAATAGCGCAGCAAACAGACATTACAAAAAAAATAATTTAATTTAAGTTAAAAGGATTAGTTGGACCACGGGGAAACGTCATTCATCTTTAGGTTAGTTTACTAAAGACAGAGCGGTCTCAGGATCGTTTAATCAATTTTACTTAAATAAATATTTTATCCAATGCTTAAGACATTTATTTAAAAGTAGCAGATAAAATATCATAATCCGCAATTCTAGTGGGCTAGAGGCGGGCAGCAGGCCCGATAGCAATAATAATCATATAAATTTGCAATTTGATTAACTGTGCTTCTAGCCCAAATAAGCAAACAAAATAAATTATTTATTTTGATTTGGGCTGCAGGCCCATAAGCAAAATAAAACTTATTGTAATAGTCAAGTTATTAAATGGGCTTCTGGCCCAAAAAATAGCCAAATTAAATTAGTATTAAGATTTGGGTTGCAGGCCCATGGGCACCAAAATTTAAAATGTAATTTAACATAAGCCCTAAAAAACAAATTTAAGGGTATCAGTTAAAGAATGTGAAAGGCCCCAAAACCTTATTTTACAGATTGTGTTACCCCCTCTCCCCTTGTCTACGTAAAACAGCCGTAGAGGCTTGCGCAATGGAGGATCTAACGTCCGAGAGTAGGGACGACGGCTCAGAGAGGCCCCCCTTGGGGGGGAGGATACAAGTCAATTTTTTTTGTTATGAAACACGCAGATCGAGCGAAGTCCAAACAAAATTAAACACCCACGCAAGCATGAATAGAGCTATTTTGGGAACTTGGAGACAATTTTTAGTGCAAACAAACAAACCCTGAGGCCTCAGGCCACACATTAAAGCAAGTTCATGTCCCATATAGTTCAAGCTTTTCGGTTCCCATTTGAATCTTAAACTATACTTACTGTATACACATGCTGCAAATCACCATTCCATTCTAATTAACACCAAGTGGACTAATTACTTTATTTTTTTTCGCGCAATTATGCTCGAGGGAAACCAACTTTATCAAAAGCTGCGTGAGCTCTTAGCCTCCTACTAATAGGATTATAGCTGTCCAAAACCACCCCCAAAAAAAATCATTGTCCTAAACCTGTTAAGATTTGTTTTTCACCTCAAATAACGAGGTGTATGTTCTTGATTTTTAGCAAGAATGTATATAATTTTGCATATTATATATCTACAGGATAAGAAATTATACCTCTAGATCGATGATCTAGGGAAGAACAATTGTAATCCGTAGATAAGAAAAAATAATCCCCTCTCCCGCAAATCGACGTCACAAGAGCTTTGCCGCAATGGATCGCTGCAACCAAAGATTCCTAAGCGCGGTGAGGGTGATTTGATTTTTGGAAGGAGACGGGAAGAAAAGCTCAAAAGAGAAGAGCGGAAGTGCTGATAACGTGTTAGAAGAGGATTAACCATGGAAAATAGCCATGGTACTATATTTATAAAACTCTCATGTTGAGTTGGGAGTCCAAGGGCCTCCCCACTAACTTAGTGGGGAGTAATGGAGAGTGATGAGGGGAGGGATGTCAAAGGCCTCCCTCAACTCACAACAATTTTCAATTATTGCTGTTTTGGCTTAATAAATTAATGTTCTAGACAAACATCCTCAAAATATTTTCAAACTTCTACGGTATCATTCTATGATCATTTAGGACTTTCCACATTAACTTCGTAATTTTCTGAAGTCAAATCAATAGAGAACCCACAAACCCGCTTCCTAAACGTTTTAGCCCAAAACTCATATTTCTGTAGCTCAAACCCCAAAATAGATCTCGTATTCGCGATCCTCGCAACGATACGATCCCGTGGGTATGTTTTCGTAATTTTTCGGACACATTTACTAGTAGGGAGAAAATCGTAATTTCATTACAAATTTTACCGTCACCAAATACCCTAGCCAATTACTATAACCTAATTACTAATTACATCAACCCCCCATATTTAACATGTTTAAACGTTTTACAATTTTTCTAAAATTAGTCAAAAAGTTCCACCCTAACATCTTAAATTTTTCTCTCTCCCTTCCATGACCTACCCACCCCCTCCCCATGACTGGCCGAAATTCCTACATCAACAAAAAGAGAAGGAGAGGAAGAAAGAAAGGAGAAATAGAAGGGAGAGAGAGAGAGAGAGAGAGAGAGAGAGAGAGAGAGAGCAAAGGAAAACCATGGAAAGGAGAGGAAGAGGAAGAAGAAGGAGAAGAAGGAGAGAAGTCCACATCATCTTGGAGAGAGATAGGATACCCATCTCCACCTATTATACATGTACATGCATATTTTGTAGAAAGAACTTGCATGTGTGTCGTTGGATCTGTTCTTGAAATTCCAGCAATCTGTCCTCTTGTTTATCTGTGATTTCTACTCAAACTAGAGTAAATAAAAATCTGAAATAATTATAGACATGTAGATCGCGAAATCCTACCTCAAAATAATATAAAATATGATATATGTTCAGTTCAATAATTAGGAGTAACAATTTCATCTTTACAGCATGTCTGTATGTCATTCAGTCTGGACACAGCTCAGCAAAATAGAGCTCAGTCCCTGCACACTTTATGGAATTTTGTGTTCTTGGTCTCATTTTAAAGATAAAAACATGCTCTACAATTTTCTTCTAGGTCATGTTTTCGAAATTATGACTGCAACATGCCCTAAATTAGCAATTATTACAGACCCTGGAATCTGTCTGAAAAACAGTCTAAACAGGTTTCACCAAACAATTCACCATAAATCCTCTATTCCATATTTTTGCATAAAATTTAATAGGCGAATCCAGTACTACTATATCTTCAACTTTCATTTAAGGAGTTTTGTCAAATGCACAAGGAAAATGGATGAAATATGCTTATCTTTATGGCTGTTGCGCAATTTCCAGCAAGCTGAAGTGTTATCTAGTGATTCAAATGATGTGTTATGGTTAATTTTGTTGCTATCATTATTCAATGTTATCATTAACTGAAAGGAAGCTTCATGATGCTATTTGTTAATGATATTGCTTGTGTGTTAACACCAAGTTAATATTGCCCCTCAATTATTTGTGGAAATGCCTCAATGAAGGCAAAAATTCAGAAATTGAGAATTGTGCATGTGGATGCATTGATCTCGAGCCATATTGTCGATTAGCTAAGTTAGAGGCTTGGATGTCATAGCTACCCCAATTTATGATTGGGTTATGTTATGTGATGGCGGGCATGACACGCGAGTGCATGGCATTAGACCTTGTGAAAGCTGGTTAATATTGGAAGACACTGTGAAGCGATACCATCATACCTCCTAACTTGCTATGAGAAACGTCACCAGATGATTCTTTAAATGTCTCAATCCTCTCTAATGAGGGTGAGTTAGTAAAACCCGGGTTTTAGGTGAAAAGCCTGAGTAAATGATGGATATGGGGTCTGAACCCTGGAGACTGGGGATGTGATATGTGATTGTTCCACTCGCCCTTATCGGGAGTGGTGGTTACTTGGAGGTGTGATGATATATTTGGTTGTGGAGATGGATATGTGGAGATCCTCACTCCTGCCAGGGACGAGGGAGCTGAGAGGCCTGGTGTCGTACAGTGTCCGTGTCCACTGCGCCGTGTGCATTTTCACCCCAACTCTTGGGGTGAAGTCCAAATCCTTATATTCATAGTTTACCCTGGTTTTCCAATCACAAAGTGGATAAATGAGCTTCCTAACTTATTGAATAAGCTTACCAATAAGCTTGTGGTACTAGCCTGGCTTGAGACTCTCGTAGTCTCTCGACAGTTATAGTTGGTTGTGATACGTGTGACTTGACTCTTGGCACCTTGTGTATTTTCTTCTTGGCATATGCCTTGTCCTTATTCACTTTTGAGTCCTTTACTTTATACATGATTCGTAGTACTAACTCTCTTTTGCAGCAACACACCAGTGCGGTAGGTACGTTTTCCCACTTTTACCTTAACATTTTATACCTATGTCTTCCCTTGCATGCTATGGTACTGCACTCATATTCCATGTATAGTAGCTCATGCATGTACATGGTATACTACGTTGAGTTGGGATATCCTACTAGGACACGCGTTGACATGCCCCCGTTGACTGTTCAGGTGTTGGCTCTTGGAGTTGGTAGTAAGTGGAGCAGAGGAGTCTAGTGGTAGAGTGGAGAGAGTGGGGGTGGGGAGAGGATTCAAAGAGCTATGTGTATCATGGGTTGGCTTTTGGGGGCAGAGTTGAGATAGTGTATCATGTGTTGTATAAGTCAGACGTTGATGATGTACCCGTGCCCTTTGGTTCTGTGATGTTCACTAGTTGGACTTATTGTTATTCTTTGTTATTGTTGTTTAGCTTGGTCATTTGTTGTCACGACCCGCTTCCCTAAAATGGAGGCGAGACGTGAAAAGGTCCGCACGGGAGTGGAGCTGTGAAGCCCCAAACCCGATAAGCGTCAATAAAACATAAGCAGGTCCCTGTAACCACAACGGAACAACAATAATAATACAAGGAGAGACTGAAATAAAATCTCACATCTCATAAATTGTCCAACATGAAAATAAGTCCAACATCCAGAAAAGCCACCAGGCTAAAAGAAAGAGTCTAAAGGCCCAGAACAAGGCCAACAAAAGCAACGACATAACAAAGTATAGGTGCTACGCACCGATAACAAAACAACTGTCTAAACAAAAGTAAAACACAACGAAGACACTGGGACTGGTCCCCAGTGTCCACGTACTCCCCGTCGAACACAAGCTCGGGCTCGGCGTCAGCAAACACCTCGTCCTCAACAAGGTACTCAGGCTCAGGATCTAACATGTGTCACCCAAAAGAGTAAAGGGGCACATGTCAGCAAGTCTAAAAAGACTTGGGCAAGGAAACTGAAAGTAAGGCAACTAGCAACCTAGCAGTTATAGTATGCATGACATGGCAGTTATAACATGAGTGCACAATCAAGACATGGCAAGACAATTTGTACAAGAGAACAATCATCGGGACAAGACAAGAGTAGCCAAGCTACTATCAATCTCAATCAATTCACTATTCACGTTGTTTGTAGATGTTTACGCCTTACAGCTGAATGGTTTCACATTCGCTGATTGGCCGCTTAACAACTACCCCAAAACCCAGAGTTTACGCCTTACCACTGCAGTTGCTGATCGGGCAGACTCCCAGTTGATTGGCCGCTTAACTCTTACCCCCAATACCCACACGTAATGGAGCCAGGGTCCCCGCACATGAGCTCAGCAAGTGAGCCGGGGTTGCCCCGCACATGAGCTCGCATTCTTAAACATTTGGCGTAGGGGTGCACCTAGCCGGAAACAAGCAATTCGGGCATTGGCTATCAACCAACACATGGCCCGCTTCTGGAACACGAGCCAGGAACACAAGCATTCGTAGCGAAGCTACGCAATCACAGAAGCACTTAAAGAATGCAATGACATGACAATTAATTCGCGTACCGTTAATGGAAAGTAAATATGACATGGTAATTGTGCAACATGATATATGTCGGAACTAGCTTCGTTGTCAAGCTAGTTCCCCAAATTTGCGCCTAGGCGAGTATCATTTCGTCGCCTAGCCTCTTTTACGCCTACAACAAGCAAATGGCCTAAAACATGGCCTAAACCCTAAGTGGCAAGTTTCACTTGCCTAGCACCGGGGATGACGATCACGAAGGTTCGTCTCGCGGATGCTAATCTACGGGGGAAATCGCTGTTATGGGGAAACAATCATCAAACAACATGAAATTTCATTAGGGTTTCAACAAAGGTTAGTCGGTCATAGAGCAACCACTGACCGACTAGTTTGGCAACTAGTCGGGCGGTCGACCAACGCAGACCGACTAAGTGTAAACAGTAACTTCTGAACGAAAATAGGATTTAGAATTAGTCGGTCCATGAACAAATACTGACCGACTAGTTTAGCATCTAGTCGGTCGATGAACGTTCTTAGACCGACTAAGAGTGAACAGTATTGATACTAAAATTTAGATGGTGAGTTAGTCGGTTAAAGAAGCATTGCCGACCGACTAGTTTGCAACCTAGTCGGTCAACCAACGTTCTTAGACCGATTAACGATAAACAGTAACTACTGAGAAATTTAGAAAGCAAACTAGTCGGTCCAAGAAGGATTGCCGACCGACTGGATCGTCATCTAGTCGGTCGGTGCCCCTTCTTATACCGGCTAATGAGCACCAAAAGTTCCGATACGGAGCGCGGGGCCCCGGGATCGATTCCTAAGACTCCTAGGCTTGATCTAATAGTAAGATACGACAGTTGTGAAGTCCGTCACGAATGACATACTTCGAAATCGACAATCCTAAGGAAGAAACGAGAAAATACGACGAATCGATCGAAAATGAAAGCTACGGAGACGAAAACCACACATGAGGAGAAAATTCACCAAAACACATATTATATTATAATAAATCCAGATACATGAAAACCAGTCGTTACATCCTCCCCAACTTAAGAAAAATTCCGTCCTCGGAATTTCCAAATACTCACGAGTCCGGAAACAAAAGTGTGAAACGCTCTCGCATCTCATCCTCATTCTCCCAAGTAGACTCTCCAGGTGAGCCGTGTCACCACATCACCCTCACAAGATTGACAATCTTGTTCCGAAGCGATTTCTGACGCCTGTCCAGAATCTGCACTGGATGCTGGTCATACGTCATATCGGGACGAACGGTAATCTCCGAAAAATCCACAGCATGAGATGGATCGCTAATGTATCGACGAAGCTGCGACACATGGAAAACATTGTGAACTCCTTCCAAAGATGGCGGCAAGGCCAAGCAATAAGCTACCTCGCCAACCCTCTCCAAAATGTCAAACGGTCCAATGTATCGCGGGCTCAACTTCCCTCGCTTCCCAAAACGAATCACACCGCGATTCGGGGAAATCTTCAAGAACACATGGTCGCCCAGCTGAAACTCCAAAGGACGACGTTTAGCATCCGCCCAATGCTTAAAACGGTCCCGAGCAATCCTCAACCTCTCCCGAATATTCCTGACGATATCCACGGCCTCCACGATCATCTCAGGTCCCAACAACTCCCGATCACCAACGTCATCCCAACTCAATGGCGATCGACATTTCCTCCCATAAAGAGCGGCGAAAGGCGCCATGCCAATACTCGCCTGGAAGCTGTTGTTGTAAGAGAACTCCACCAAATGCAGATGGTCCTCCCACGAACCCTTGAAATCCAACATGCACACCCTCAGCATGTCTTCCAAAATCTGAATCGTCCTCTCGGACTGGCCATCCGTTTGCGGATGGTACGCCGTGCTGAAACTCAGACGCGTACCCAAGCTCTTCTGCAAACTCTGCCAGAACTGAGATGTGAACCTCGTGTCTCTGTCAGACACGATACTCACTGGGACTCCATGAAGTCGCACAACCTCCTGCACGATTCACATTACATCACTATCCAAACTAGGAAAAGGAAATAAAAACGGAGAGTAAAAGAATTTTACCTCCAGATATCTCCTCGCTAGCGCCTCAGTGGACTGTCCTACTCGGAACGGAATAAAGTGCGCAGATTTGGTCAATCGATCTACGATCACCCAAATCACGTCATTCTGCTTCGGACTCCGAGGTAGTCCAGTCACGAAATCCATAGTGATGTGTTGCCATTTCCACTCCGGAATCGGAAGCGGTTGTAGCAACCCGGCCGTACGCTGATGCTTCGCCTTCACTTACTGGCAAACCAAGCACTTGGCTACACTCCGAGCCACACTCCTCTTCATACCATGCCACCAATAATTCAGACGAAGATCCTGGTACATCTTGGTGCCACCAGGATGCACAGAATACGGCGAACTGTGTGCCTCCACCATCAACTCCTCTCTGATATCCCCAGCTGGCACACACAACCTGGCTCCAAACCTCAACCAGCCATCCACATGAATCAAAAAGTCAGTGCGCAGACCGGCTTCCACCTGCTCCCGAATCTTCACCAGCTTCGGATCCTCAGCCTGGCCAGCCTTAATCCGATCCACGATCGTCGACTGTACCTGCATGTACATCAACGACGAAGCCTCCCCAGGAAGAACAACCTCCACGCCAGACTCGCAAAAATCCTGCTGCAATCTCCACTGCGAGGTCAATATCATCACCGCTGGAAGCCTACTCAAAGCATCTGGAACCACATTCACCTTGCCAGGGTGAAACTGCAAATCAATCTCATAATCTGCCATAAGCTCCAACCATCGACGCTGTCGCATGTTGAGCTCCTTCTGAGTGAAAATATACTTCAAGCTTTTGTGATCGGTGAAAATCTTCACTTTCTCACTCAGCAGGAAGTGCCTCCAAATCTTAAGAGCGAACACAACGGCAGCCAACTCCAAATCATGCGTCGGGTAATTCTTCTCATGAACCTTAAGCTGACGGGACGCATACGCCACAACATGCCCATGCTGATGCAACACACAACCGAGACCCTTGCCAGAAGCATCGCAAAAGATCTCAAATCCACCGCTGCGATCAGGCACAACAAGAATAGGGGCAGTCGTCAACCTCTCCTTCAGAATACCAAAAGCACTCTCACAATCATCCGACCAAACAAAAGCAACATCCTTCCACGTCAACCTGGTCATCGGCTCAGTAATACTAGAAAAGTCCTTAATGAATCGCCGATAATAACCAGCAAGTCCAAGGAAACTCCGAATCTCAGACGCAGACGACGGAACAGGCCACTCTCTAATGGCCCGAATCTTCTCGGGATCCACAGAAATACCATCTCCAGTCACCACATACCAAAGAAAAGCAACTCTATCCCGCCAAAACTCGCACTTCGAAAACTTAGCATACAAACGATGCTTCCTCAAAATCTCCAACACCGTCCTTAAGTGCGAGTAATGCTCTTCCTCCGACTTCGAATAGATCAGAATGTCGTCAATAAAGATAACGACAAACTTATCCAAAAAGTTGTAGAAATTCAGGTTCATCAGATTCATGAAAACTGCGGGCGCGTTAGTTACGCCGAAAGGCATAACCACGAACTCATAGTGTCCATACTTCGTCCTGAACGCTGTCTTCGGAAATCATCCTTCTTCACCTTCAACTGATGGTAACCACTCCTCAAATACAATTTAGAAAACACCCTCGAACCTCCAAGCTGATCAAAAATATCATCGATGCGAGGCAACGGGTATTTATTCTTAATGGTCATCGCATTCAACTCCCGATAGTCCACGCACATGCGACGCGAACCATCCTTCTTCTTAACCAGCAACACCGGTGCTCCCCACGGAGACACACTAGGATTAATATAACCCTTCTGCAAAAGCTCATCCAACTGATTCCGCAACTCTTCCAATTCTGCAGGTGCCATACGATACGGCGCCTTCGAAATCGGCTGCGCACCTGAAACAAGATCAATAGAAAATTCCAAAGCTCGATCAGGCGGCAAACCAGACATCTCCTCGGGGAAGACGTCGCCAAACTCTCGCACCACAGCTGGCCACTCCAGCTCCATCTGCATAGCCACAGCCTCCACCGGCCTGGCCCGAAATCTGACAGGACCAAGCGAACTGCTACCACGACTGAACTCAAATACTGGATGTCCGGGAATCTCGAACACCACCTTCTTCCTCTGACAGTCGATCGTAGCATAGAAGCTCGCAAGCCAGTCCATCCCAAGAACTGCATCATAGTTGATGATGTCGTGGACAATGAAATCAGCAAAAAGCTCATGTCCACAGACCACTAACGAGCAAGAATTGCAACCACGATGCACCGAGACCACGCCATTCCCTGTAACGATATTCCAACTCTTGGAAAGAGGGGACGTCGACAAGGAATGACTCTCCACGAAGCTCCGAGAAATAATGCACATCGATGCACCAGAGTCAAAGAGGACTCGTGCAGGAAATGTGCAAACCAAAACCACACCTAACAATCAATTAACAATCAAACCCTAGTCTAGCAAACAACCATGTTCAAGCAAACAACATAATCTAACAATCAAAACCAGCTAGGAAAGTAACAGCTAGATTGAGGATTACCTGCGATAACCTCATCCACGGCCTCGCTCTCCGCAGCGGTCATCAGAAAAGCCTGCCTCCTCGGCGGAACAGCCTGCCGAAAAGCCTGTCCCTGTGGAACAAGTGCTGATCCACGTCCAGCAGGAACAGACGCTCGCTGCTGCAACGGCTGTGCTGCAACAGGTGCCCTCCGCAGTTGATTCGCATGCCGACAATCCTTCGCGACATGGGAAGCATCACCACAAACCAGACACTGGCCCAAAAACTTCCGACACTGATCCTTGATATGGCCAGGCTTGCCGTATAAATGGCAAGTCTTCAGAATAGGCCCTCCTGGCCTCTTAAACTGAGCAGACTGATTAGGCCTGAATCCAGGTCTAACCACAGCTCTCGCCTGTTCCACAGGCCTCTTCCCAGCACCAACAACAGACCCCCTCCTCTGGTTCACGAGCAGCTCCTGCCTCTTGGCTGCTACTAGAACCTTCTGATAAGACTCCCGGTCAGAAGAGGTCACAAAACTCTGGAGCTCCGAACCAAGTCCTTGCAGGAACCTCTGAGCCCTCTCCTCAGCGTCTTGCACCATCTTTGGCGCAAACCGACTCAGCCTCATGAACTCTTGGTGATATAGGTCCACCGACGAGCTCCCTTGCTTCAAATCGATAAAACGCTGCAGCATCTCTTCCCTGGCAGCTTTCGGGAAGAACTCACCCTCAAATCTGGCCTTGAAGGTAGCCCAAGCTATCGGCTCCACCAACATCTTCTCTTCCGCATCCCACCAATTCCGAGCATTATCCTTGAGTTGCCTCTTCGCCAAATCAACCCATCCAGCCGGGGTGATCTTGGCCATCTTCAGATTGTCCTCGATGTTCCGAATCCACTCATCGGCAGCCAGAGGACCCTCAGAACCATCAAAATATGCGGGACCCAGCTCCCGAAATTACTTCGCTCCTGGCTCAGAGCGAGGGGCATCCGGAAGAGCCCGGGCAGCTCGAGCAAGTGGAGCATTCTGGACTTGCAGAAGCACGCCCTGCTGCACTTGCATCATCTGGAGCATCATCCGCATCATCTCACCGCTGGTGGGTTCCCGCTCAAGCTCATCATCATGAGGGAGCGCACCACTGCCCCCACCACGGGTGAAACGCCTTCCTGCCATCTAATGACACAGAGAACGAATCAAATTAGACTCATAGCTTATGACATCGGACGTCGAACTTAGTTTATTGACATTCTAATATTATTATCGTTATTCCAAAAATCGCAGTTACAGAAGGACCTGCATGGGCCACCAACAAAACTTGTCACGACCCGCTTCCCAAAAATGGAGGCGAGACGTGAAAAGGTCCGCACGGGAGTGGAGCTGTGAAGCCCCAAACCCGATAAGCGTCAATAAAACATAAGCAGGTCCCTGTAACCACAACGGAACAACAATAATAATACAAGGAGAGACTGAAATAAAATCTCACATCTCATAAATTGTCCAACATGAAAATAAGTCCAACATCCAGAAAAGCCACCAGGCTAAAAGAAAGAGTCTAAAGGCCCAGAACAAGGCCAACAAAAGCAACGACATAACAAAGTATAGGTGCTACGCACCGATAACAAAACAACTGTCTAAACAAAAGTAAAACACAACGAAGACACTAGGACTGGTCCCTAGTGTCCACGTACTCCCCGTCGAACACAAGCTCGGGCTCGGCGTCAGCAAACACCTCGTCCTCAACAAGGTACTCAGGCTCAGGATCTAACATGTGTCACCCAAAAGAGTAAAGGGGCACATGTCAGTAAGTCTAAAAAGACTTGGGCAAGGAAACTGAAAGTAAGGCAACTAGCAACCTAGCAGTTATAGTATGCATGACATGGCAGTTATAACATGAGTGCACAATCAAGACATGGCAAGACAATTTGTACAAGAGAACAATCATCGGGACAAGACAAGAGTAGCCAAACTACTATCAATCTCAATCAATTCACTATTCACATTGTTTGTAGATGTTTACGCCTTACAGCTGAATGGTTTCACATTCGCTGATTGGCCGCTTAACAACTACCCCAAAACCCAGAGTTTACGCCTTACCACTGCAGTTGCTGATCGGGCAGACTCCCAGTTGATTGGCCGCTTAACTCTTACCCCCAATACCCACACGTAATGGAGCCAGGGTCCCCGCACATGAGCTCAGCAAGTGAGCCGGGGTTGCCCCGCACATGAGCTCGCATTCTTAAACATTTGGCGTAGGGGTGCACCTAGCCGGAAACAAGCAATTCGGGCATTGGCTATCAACCAACACATGGCCCGCTTCTGGAACACGAGCCAGGAACACAAGCATTCGTAGCGAAGCTACGCAATCACAGAAGCACTTAAAGAATGCAATGACATGACAATTAATTCACGTACCGTTAACAGAAAGTAAATATGACATGGTAATTGTGCAACATGATATATGTCGGAACTAGCTTCGTTGTCAAGCTAGTTCCCCAAATTTGCGCCTAGGCGAGTATCATTTCGTCGCCTAGCCTCTTTTACGCCTACAACAAGCAAATGGCCTAAAACATGGCCTAAACCCTAAGTGGCAAGTTTCACTTGCCTAGCACTGGGGATGACGATCACGAAGGTTCGTCTCGTGGATGCTAATCTACGGGGGAAATCGCTGTTATGGGGAAACAATCATCAAACAACATGAAATTTCATTAGGGTTTCAACACAGGTTAGTCGGTCAAAGAGCAACCACTGACCGACTAGTTTGGCAACTAGTCGGGCGGTCGACCAACGCAGACCGACTAAGTGTAAATAGTAACTTCTGAACGAAAATAGGATTTAGAATTAGTCGGTCCATGAACAAATACTGACCGACTAGTTTAGCATCTAGTCGGTCGATGAACGTTCTTAGACCGACTAAGAGTGAACAGTATTGATACTAAAATTTAGATGGTGAGTTAGTCGGTTAAAGAAGCATTGCCGACCGACTAGTTTGCAACCTAGTCGGTCAACCAACGTTCTTAGACCGACTAACGATAAACAGTAACTACTGAGAAATTTAGAAAGCAAACTAGTCGGTCCAAGAAGGATTGCCGACCGACTGGATCGTCATCTAGTCGGTCGGTGCTCCTTCTTATACCGGCTAATGAGCACCAAAAGTTCCGATACGGAGCGCGGGGCCCCGGGATCGATTCCTAAGACTCCTAGGCTTGATCTAATAGTAAGATACGACAGTTGTGAAGTCCGTCACGAATGACATACTTCGAAATCGACAATCCTAAGGAAGAAACGAGAAAATACGACGAATCGATCGAAAATGAAAGCTACGGAGACGAAAACCACACATGAGGAGAAAATTCACCAAAACACATATTATATTATAATAAATCCAGATACATGAAAACCAGTCGTTACATTTGTTGTCTGTGGTTGGGAACATTACAGGTGCTACCTCAGCAGTGCGCTGTGGCTTGCTAGCTTTTGTATTTCTTTTCTATCTTTGTAACACTCGCTACTCTGAAAGAACCTGGGATGAATTCATACTTTTCGGGTATTCTGGGGAGCGGGGCGTTACACCTACCCAAAGCTTGAAGATGATGGTTAAGTCCCTCCTCCTTACCTCTAGCTTGGCCTCCTATCTCTTCTCATTCCTTCTTCCTTCTTTCTTTTCTTTCTTTCTCTTTCTCTTTTCTCCCTTTTTTCTTGTTTTTTTTTGCTCTTGAAAATTTCGGCCCAAACAAAAAAGAATGGGAAAGAGGAAAATGAGAGAAGTGTTAGAACTCAAAGAAAGAGTAACCATGGCACAAGGCCATGGTCCTCTATTTACTCAACACTATGGAATACCAAAGGGCATGTGATCCCTAAGGTCCCCATTATACTAACTAAATGAGGGATTAATGGAGGGATATAAGTGATGGGGAGGCCAAATGCCTCCCTCACTCATAACACTCCCCCTTATTTATCCATTACTTTGGTCTTAGCATATAAAGCTAAGAGGGTGGATACTTCTGAATCCAGAGTAATCGTGTTTGCCTCGTTAAAACCTTAGCTGTGGAAAACCCAGTGGGAAAAACCACCACTTAAGGAAAAAGAGTGCAACCCACAGGTTACTCCCCCTGATCCGTACAAGCTTCAGGCTTGTAGGTCTTTCAGCTGTCTCATTGGGGGTGGACACTTCAGGGTACAGAGTTAAATGAGGTTGCTTCTTTAAAAAACTTTGGCTATGGAAAACCCAGTGGGAAAACCCATAGCTAAGGAAAAAGAGTACAATACTATTATCAACTCCCCCTGATCTGTACAAACTTCAGGCTTGTAGATCTTATATGTAACTATACAATCATTTCCTATTCGTCTATACATCCATCATGTTCTGAAAGCAAATACAATCATCACTCATCTATACAAGTTTCACTTATATCTAGCGGCTACTGGAAAACAGTGGTGCTCTGGAGTGGTACGCTCTTGGTAGATGACTCCACGTATGTATTCTTTACTCAGTCTTCACTGTGTCTGCAAGGTACTGCTGGACCTGGCTGAGCGTATTCTAGACTTGCTTCTTGGATGATGAGCTTCTCAGAAGATGTAGACTTTGGAGGATGATATGTAGATCTTTAGGAGGTGGCCGAACATTTGTGCTTAGTCATCGCGATGATCTGTAAACCTGCATATGCGATATATATTCCTTGGATGATGATCTTTGACCCTTGGAAGTTGCATAGAAGCAGCTTATACTTGGTCCAGTGGGGCTCTCTATGGCAGCACTTGTAGGAGGATATATGCCCATAAGGTGATTTATCCTAAGTGTACGTCGTGTTCATAGATTATATGGTATCCATTATCCTAAGTATGAATTCGTCTGAATAATATACTTAGATAATGTCCTTAGACTTATAGTTAGGTCATTACATATCCAGATAAGATCTCGATTATGAGCAGTAAGCGACCAAATAGAAACTTAAGTCTTAAACGGTTCGTGGTCATAGATGTGTCGAGAACTGGATATCGGCACATCGGATAGACCACTGTGTCTTTGTCTTACCTTAGGGTAATGATGATCTCATAGTCATTTGACTAAGTGAAGTCGAAGACGAGACACATATGGTCATTGGAGAATGAGTTCACTGAACGACCAACTTAGAGTTATTAAATGGTTAACTTTAACTAAATTGTCTATAATAACTCTAGGGTGATGATAGGTAAGCTGGTCCTTAAGACCTGAAGTCATTTGTATGAACCTGTGAATGAACAGTGTAACTTAGACCTATGATCTAGCTTCGAGGCTAGGCCTGCTGAAAGATCTTAGGTTGGGTTGCACCTGAAGCTCTCGAGGCGAGTAGATGACTAAGATGGGATTCGTCACTTCCGTTAAAGGGGAGTTAGTGTCACAGGATCAGTACGGTCTTTGTGTTAATCCTCAGCCGGGGTACGTTGTAAGATGTACAACGTGAATACAACCAAGACCGTCGAATACTGACCAATGTTGTCTAATAGGGTTGACAGTAAACCATACCCTAGGCCAACAGAGACACAGTCTTGACGAAGAAACTATAGCTAACGGTATTCACCACTGACATAGCCAATGTAAACCCAATGATGCTTTTGTCAATGGGTCGATCACGTTATGATGATTCTGAAACAGGGACGACAACTACTGCTCGTGGTGACTGTCGTCTAGGGGTTTTGAGCCCCAACCTGTAGTAAGGTCAGGTTGTAGGATCTCACACCGAGTAGCATTCGTGTCTTAGTAATAGGAAGTTTAGTAAGAGAAATTCATATGATGAAATGGAATATTTAAATGTTCACAAGCCTGTTGTGAGACTAAGTCGTAGAAGCAATAGGGACATTGTTGCATTTGATGCAAACAAAGATTAAACGTATCGTAAATTGGTTACGATAATTTTTGTAGGAACAAATACATTGGAAAGGGTTACCTGGTTCACGGGATCGTCCCGTTCTAAACACAGGTTCAAACCGAGTCCAAATCAGAGCTTAAACGAGCCCAAAAACGCAAAAACAATCCAAGGCAAAGTAGGTAAGCCCCACTGGGCTAACAGGCCCATCTGCGAGGTGTAAACGGGCGCACGACCCGTTGCGAAGCGGGCGCGGCCAGCTGGTTGCAGCGGGCGAGTGCCCGCTGCAGTAGCGTGCGTGCCCGCTGCCCAGCGGGTCGGCAGCCCGCCCTCCTTCCCTTGGGCGGGTGCACCCGCGAAGCTTAGCGGGTGCGCCCGCAACTTAAGTGAAAATATGGTATTTTGAAACCCCTAATGACAGCTGCTACGAAAATTGATTTTTTGTCCATCTTTGGGCAATTGTTTGAAGTGTCAAACGAAATCAAAATTCGTCGTCGTTCGTTCCTACGCGTTCACTATTCGAAGCCCTTCGAATTGATAGCTTGTTTGGTGTCTGAAGTTTAATGAATAAAGAGAATTAATTCGTTGAAGTTGGCTTTTATGTAAGGCTTACTAAGACTTCAATTAAGCTAAATTAGCTTAATTAATTTCTCTTCAATTTGACAATTGTCCCACATTGCTCGCAACGAAAGGAGTAGTGCCGACTCCCTATATAAATAGGGGTGCACTCTCTTCGTTGAAAAATACACCAAGTCCTCGATCGAGTTGCTCCGGATTTTAGAGCAAGCTCGATCTATGACTAAACTATTCTCTCTCTCTCTCTCTCTCTCTCTCTCTCTCTCTCTCTCTCTCTCTCTCTCTCTCTCTCTCTCTCTCTCTCTCTCTCTCTCTCTCTCTCTCTCTCTCTCTCTCTCCCCCTCTCCCTCCTATTATCCCGACTAGTCCTAGCAAGACTACGAAGGGGGTTTGGATTTGGATCCAGACGTTTAAGACGCAGGTCTACTCAAGTGAAACCTTCTACTGCGTGTGATCGGCTTGGGGAGTCGGCTCGGGCAGATCGGTTCGAGGGTGCGAGGCGGCTCGGGTGGATCGAGTCAAGGCGGTTCGGCTACGAGGAGCGTCAGAAGACGGTGCGGTATATCTTGCCCGCCCCAGGGTCGAGATTCTGGGTATGTTCTCTAAGTAATTTTAGTGTAGTTTAATTTCGTCGCAGTAGGATAGATCCCTCTTGGGGTGGTCAGGTCCACCCCAAGTTGGCATAGATCCGGCTAGGATCTGGCTCCCTCAGGGCCTAGCTAAATTGTTTAGCTAGATAGTGATTAGTTTTTCCGCTGCGTTTTTTAGCCTCTGTGGTCCGTCCGACTTAAGACGAACACAGATCCGAGCTCTAGGGTCCGCCAAAACCCTTACAGTGGTATGAGAGCCATGTTATGCTTCTAGATCTATATTTGCGACGATTTTAAATTCTTTAAATTGCTTGTTATGAACATACGAATTTTTAACTTTATGTTAAAATTGGTTTGATGTTTTTTTATGTTTTAAAATTGTTTTGTAATATGAAAAAAATTTTAGGGACATTTTAAATTTTATGTGATAAATTTAATAGGTCTTCAATGTTTAAATGCCTTTTAAAATTTTATTTTATGTGATAAAATAATTTTTGCAAGCATTTAAAAGTTTTAAATTTTATGTTACAATAAGGAAAAAATTTTATTTCATGAGATGATTATTGAAAATTTATTTCTTTTAGTTACATAAAGGATTAACGTTTTAAACTTTATCCGAAAGTTTTAAATTAATCTCAAATGGTTTTAAAAATGTTTTAAAATTGTTTAAAGTATATGTAACATAAAGAAAAACTTTATTCACATGAGATGGAATTATAAATTTGTTTCTTTTAATTACATATAGGTTTCAAGATTATTTTATGCGATATTTTTATCTTAGAAATGTATCGTTAAAATTTTTAAAGCTTAGGTTTAAATTTAAAATTATTTGATAATTTTACGAAACCTAGTTTTATGTGATAAAAGTCCCTCAAGCTTTAAAATTTTAGATCTTTAAATTTAAATGTTAAATTTTAGATTTGCAAGTTATTTAATTATGTTGTAGATAATTTTAACTTGCATGCTTTCATTGTATGTCACTTTGATTGAAGCTTTAATTTATGCGATTAAATTAGTTGGTTTATATTTTAATGGACATGATGAATAAAGTATTCATGAACCCTTTAGGTTAGCCATTAACTGATTAAAACTTTATAAGATCAAATGTTAATGACTAATGACATGCTACGTTTTAAATGAACAAATACTACATCAAAACCTACTACCAGATTAGGGTAGTCCCTTTGATTGACAATCATTATCATAAATTGTTTAAATGATGATTATCATTAAATGACTAATCTTATAAAATGTTGTACTTATTTTATTTAAATCCTAATTAGATTGGGGTAGCACGATGAACATAAGAACCTTATAATTGATAAGGATCTAATAAAAATTGTTCAACAAATCCATAAAAAATTTGAATTTTAGGATCAACTAGTTGATAAGGATTAACTAGTTAAAAGTCATTTAGTTAATGGATGAACATAGAATTGATAAACCTCCTTCAATGGATCATGATATCGGTCAATGTGCTTGGCTAAGTTTGTTGGACCACCCTAACTAGTCTAGGGGCCGAGTGGTCCTGGCTTAGTAAATTCTCTGGCCGCGTCTGCTGGACCGCAAGGAGTCGAATCATGACTATGTAAGTCCATCGACTATACCTAAGTTAAATACGATAATAATCTTGTTCAAGATAAATCGTAACCCTTCTTGTTTTAGGAGTTGGCAACTGTAAGACCCGTGTTACGGTTGTTGAGCTACACTCAAGCTGTAACATGGCAATCTTATAGAAACCGATTTCTTGATAACATCTTGACTTGACCCAAACCGTCGTCTCGTGTATATGCCGAGCACCGGCGTAAGTCTAACCAAGAATGTAGTCTAAGACCTGACCCAAACCGACGTGTCGTGCATACATCGAGCACCAGGGGAAGTCAGGCTAGACACGAAAATAAGGGTCCGACTAGGCTAGCCATTATGATTTGGATGAGCACACTCATGATCACAAATGACTAGGGGTAAAAATCGATAGGGAATCATATTTAATATGATTGACGATGAGTTCGTCTACCGACTGCAGAGTCGGACAACTTGTTGAGACACACTCAAGGTTGTCAGACTCAGAATAGTCGGATCCCTCTCCCACAAATGTTATTGTATAATAAACTGTTTATTGTTATGGCTTTAATAAATTTAGTGGGAGAATATAGTTTTATTAAAAACCATTGAAACTATACAGTGAACATATACTGACTAAAGTATCTACTAAATTGCAGAATGGATTCGGGTCTTAAGTATATGGTACAGAAGAACATGCTCGATGTAACGAACTACAAGGATTGGCTTAGGAACATTAAGTTAGTCCTTTCTCTAGCTGGGATTGGATACGTGCTGTTCGAGGACGCTCAGGAGAAGCCTGACGATGATGCGACCTACGAGGAAAAGGAAGCCTATAAGCTATACCAGAGGGATGCAGAGAAGGCCAGTTGTCTTACTCTGGCTTCGATGAATAACAAACTACAGAGGAAGCATGAACATTTGGATGTTCAAAGTATGCTTCTGAATGCACAAGATTTATACGGTAAGCGGTCTAGAGCTGCCAAATTTGAAGCCACGAGCAATCTCTGGTGCACAAAGATGGAGACATGGCCAATACAAGATCATGTCATTAAGATGATCAGATACGTGGAAGATGCCGCCCAGTTGGGTTTTGTCCTGGACAATGAGATGTCTGTGGACATTATCCTTAAGTCTTTAACCCCGGCCGTCAAGCCTTTCATTACTGGTTTCATAATGAACAGTATTGAAACGGATCTTCCTGGTCTCCTCAACATGCTTAGGCAGTTTGAGGGAATTGAGAAGAAACTGACTGCATTGGTTGTTGGCTCTGCTTCTTCAGACCAGCCAAAAGGCAAGGGTAAGAAGAGGCAGATCCCACAACCTGCCAAGGCAAAGAAGGGGAAGAAAAAGACGAAAGGGGCCCCGTCAAAATCTGAGTGTTTCCACTGCCATAAGATGGGCCATTAGAAAAGAAACTGCAAGGTTTTTCTTACAGAAAAGAAGAAGGGGCATACTGATGCCTCTACTTCAGGTACAACAAATTAAATTCAATAAAGCATAATTATTTTCATAAATTCTTAATCACATAGTATGAGATACTAAGACATATGTGTAATGTATACATGTGGCTGATATGAAGCAGAGGTTGGAAGAAGTTTCGAGGACGGTCGGCATCTGAGCAATCGTTGCTGCTGGGGCCGTGCAAAGACTTCTAGAGACATGAAGAAGAGGGAGCTGATACTTATTTCCTTAGATGAATAAAATGTATCATTCCTCAAAGTGAAAACAATGATTGAGTGATTAACACTCAAGGTTTATTTGATAAACAAATTTTGATTCATTATATGAATCTATTGTTTTAAATAAATGTCTCGGCAAATGTGCTTTTTGCTTAAATTTTTGTGTATGCCGCTATCTGAGTTGGTTGCATGAATTCTCGAACTATGATGCAGAGCTTCAGAAAATTTTGATTGTTTGGAGCTGACTTAAGTCAGTCGATAGTTAAGTATAAGTTCCAGGAGCGTATAAATTGTGTGTGATCACAATTATACGCATAATTAAGATTAATGCTTAAAAAACTACATTTCATTCTTAAAGAGTTAATATTAAATGTAGTTAAGGGAAAAGTACAGTGAAGGACTTTTGACTTAGTAAGTCAATGTCAAGATTCCTTAAACCGATCTTGATTTGACTCATTCGTTAACCCAACCTGACACTAGTACGTTCCATCTAAGCACATATCAAATGGTTATGCTCTTCATATATATAATCTAAATATGATTTAGGTATATAATTGAACTACTTAACCAGATAATTCTTAAAGTCAGTGGGATCTAGCTCGTATACTTAATTCCGGTTTCTCGGACTAAGTAAAAAGGTTTCCAACTTATTTGAATCATCTATATAAAACATTGAATCAAAATCGTTTTGATTTAATCGAATATATAGAGACTTAGGGCGTCATGCATGAACTTGACATGTTGACACAGAAAATTGGAATGAGATGGGACTGACTTATAGAAATGTTAGACCCTACATCTAGATTGTATAAGCTAACTGTTAGCTATACAAAGAAAGGAAAATTGATCCAAATCATTTTTCAAGGATCAACCTTGTGTGATCAAGAGATGTATAATTCATAATCCATTAAAATGCATTATAGATACTCGTTAGTAAATCCACTCTTAGGTTTGTCATATACATGTCCAAAGAGACTGATATGCTATAACGGCATGAGATACCGAGATAAATAGCCTAAGTGTAAGTGGGAGATGTAGGAGGATATATGCCCATAAGGCGATTTATCCTAAGTGTACGTCTTGTTCACATATTATCTGGTATCCATTATCCTAAGTATGAATTCGTCTGAATAATATACTTAGATAATGTCTATAGACTTATAGTTAGGTCCTTACGTATCCAGATAAGATCTCGATTATGAGCAGTAAGCGACCGAATAGAAACTTAAGTCTTAAACGGTTCGTGGTCATAAATGTGTCAAGAACTGGATATCGGCACATCGGACAGACCACTGTGTCTTTGTCTTACCTTAGGGTAATAATGATCTCATAGTCATTCGACTTAGTGAAGTCGAAGACGAGACACAGGTGCTTATTGGAGAATGAGTTCACTGAACGACCAACTTAGAGTTATTAAATGGTTAACTTTAACTAAATTGTCTATAATAACTCTAGGGTGATGATAGGTAAGCTGGTCCTTAAGACTTGAAGTCATTTGTACGAACTTGTGAATGAACAGTGTAGCTTAGACATATGATCTAGCTTCGAGGCTAGGCCTGCTGAAAGATCTTAGGTTGGGTTGCACCTGAAACTCTAGAGGCGAGTAGATGACTAAGATGGGATTCGTCACTTCCGTTAAAGGGCAGTTAATGTCACAGGCTCAGTACGGTCTTTGTGTTAATCCTTGGCCGGGATACGTTGTAAGATGTATAACGTGAATACAACCAAGACCGTCGAATACTGACCAATGTTGTCTAATAGGGTTGACAGTAAACCATACCCTAGGCTAACATGGACAAAGTCTTGACGAAGGAACTATATCTAACGGTATTCATCACTCACACAGCCAATGTAAACCCAACGATGCTTTTGTCAATGTGTCGATCACGTTATGATGATTCTGAAACAGGGACGACAACTACTGCTCATGGTGACCGTCGTTTAGGGGTTTTGAGCTCCAACCTGTAGTAAGGTTAGGCTGTAGGGTCTCACACCGAGTAGCGTTTGTGTCTTAGTAATAGGAAGATTAATAAGAGAAATTCATATGATGAAATGGAATAGTTAAATGTTCACAATCCAGTTGTGAGACTAAGTCGTAGAAGCAATAGGGACATTGTTGCATTTGATGCAAACAAAGATTAAATGTGTCGTAAATTGGTTACGACAATTTTTGTAGGAACAAATGCATTGGAAAGGGTTACCTGGTTCACGAGATCGTCCCGGTCTAAACACAGGTTCAAATAGCGTCCAAATCAGAGCTCAAACGAGCCCAGAAACGCAAAAACAGTCCAAGGCAAAGTGGGTAAGACCCACTGGGCTAACAGGCCCATCTGCGAGGGGCAAATGGTCGCACGACCCGCTGAGAAGCAGATGCGGCCCACTTGTTGGAGTGGGCAAGCGCCCGCTGCACAGGGGGCTTAGCCCACTGCAGCAGCGGGCGCAGCCCGCTAGTTGCAATGGGCGAGCGTGCTGTAGGCCGCGCCCGCTGCAGAAGCAGGCGCGCCCGCTGTCCAGCGCGCCGGCAGTCCGCCCTCCTTGCCTTGGGCGGGCGCGCCTGCTAAGCTTTGCGGGCGCATTCGCAACTTAAGTGAAAATAGGGTTTTTTGAAACCTCTAATGACGGCAACGAAAATTGATTTTTTGCCCATCGTTCGACAATTGTTTGAGGGGCCAAATGAATTCGAAATTCGTCGCCGTTTGTTCCTACGCGTTCACCATTCGAAGCCCTTCGAACTGATAACTTGTTTGGTGTCTGAAGTTTAATGAATAAAGAGAATTAATTCGTTGAAGTTGGCTTTATGAAAGGCTTATTAAGACTTCAATTAAGCTAAATTAGCTTAATTAATTTCTCTTCAATTTGACAATTACATTGCTCGCAACGAAAGGAGAAGTGCCGACTCCCTATATAAATAGGGGTGACTCTCTTCGTTGAAAAATACACCAAGTCCTCGATCGAGTAGCTCCGGATTTTATAGTAAGCTCGATCTACGACTAAACTATTTTCTCTCTCTCTTTTTCATATTCTCCCGACTAGTCCTAGCAAGACTACGAAGGGGGTTTGGATTTGGATCCAGATGTTTAAGACGCGGGTCTACTCAAGTGAAACCTTCTATCGCGTGTGATCGGCTTGGAGACGGGAGTCGGCTCGGGCAGACCAGTTCGAGGGTGCGAGGCGGCTATGGTTGATCGAGTCAAGGCGGTTCGGCTACGAGGAGCGTCAGAAGATGGTGCGGTACATATTGCCTGCCCCAGGGTCGAGATTCCGGGTATGTTCTCTAAGTAATTTTAGTGTAGTTTAATTTCGTCGCAGTAGGATAGATCCCTCTTGGGGTGGTCAGATCAACCCCAAGTTGGCATAGATCGGGCTAGGTTCTGGCTCCCTCAGAGCCTAGCTAAATTGTTTGGCTAGATAGTGATTAGTTTTTCCGCTGCGTTTTTTAGCCTCTGTGGTCCGTTCGACTTAGGACGGACACAGATCCGAGCTCTGAGGGTCCGCCAAAACCCCTACAGCACTGTATCTGGCTAAAAGCTTTACTGCAGACATTCTATTAGAGACACGTGCAGTTAGCCAGATAAAAGAGTGTAACTAGTACACTAAAGCTAGGCTCTTCAGGACCTAGGATGTCCTCCACCTCTTCCGGCAACTGGAAGGATAATAAATAAGCATCCATTTTTAATAGATTACAAATGGACATCTTTCATCATAAACTCCTGGTGTATGAAGAATTTGATAGGTATACAAGGATTAAAGCACGAAGGTGTTTAATCTGTAAGCCGAGACAATACCTTGTTTTGCCTAGGTATTTCATTACGAAGGTATGCTTAAGGCTATCACTAAATGGTCTCTGCAGGAGATCCTATTAGATTTAAGTCGTCCACATATACGGCGACTTTTACAAATCATGTCCCCGTTCTTTTGATAAAGATACACGGGTAGAATTCATTATTAGTGAATCCTTATTCCGCAAGAAATTTGATAAATCTGTTATACCACATTTTTCTTGATTGCTTAAGATCATGTAATGATCTTTGAAGCCTTTATAGAGAAGACGTTCCTACGTCTCTCTTTAATCTCTGGTGGTAGAGTATACCCTTCTGGAAGTTTCATATAGATCTCTATATCTATATTGTCGTATAGATATGTAGTCAAAACGCCCATGATCTACATTTCTTGGCTTTTTCAGAGACGGTTAGGCTTAGTATGAAATTGGAAAATGATCACATTTCCTTCATTTCTTTTTCTCATGAAAACCAACTTATATTCCACAGGTTTTACACATTCAGGTGTTTGAACTATTGGTCCAAAGACTTTGCGTTTCAAGAGTGAGTTCAGCTCTACTCTTATTGCCTCGTCCCACTTTGGCCAATCTATGAGTTTACGCTATAGAAAAGTAGGTTGACGTCATCGTCGTATTCAGCGACGTGAATGGCAATAGCGAAAGCAAAATTGTCGTCGTCGACTGTGGTATATCTATCCAGTACCTCTCTAGTACGTACGTAATATAATGATGTTTCTCATATTGTTTCCTATGCAGGAGAAATCAGGAGGCGACAGGTCGCTGGTCTGAGCTCAGCATCCTGCGGAGTGATCATTTTAATATCTCCCGGAATCTTCCTCTTTCGAGGAACTTTATCTTTTGAACCTGTCGGGCGTCCTTTTTTCAATTGAGGTACATCCAAATCTACTGTCGGTGGATTGCATCCATCTTTGAGGATGTCAATCCTAGCTGGCATGTTGGCAGCAGGGATGTGTGAACGAACAATCTTATGGATTGTCCGTGAATTTATCCGGCAATTGATGTACTTTAGTCTGAATGTGAAGGATCTTCAGGATCTCATCTTCACACATAAATAGTATGCGGATCATTACGAGAGTAGAACTTTTGTGTCCCATGATATGGTCTCAGAAGCTTCAGGCTTCTTTAGACTGTGTGCCTATTTTAATGAGACTTTGCTCATTAGATTCACAGTTATCAAGACGTGCCTTTAATGCATAGCTTGTCAGGGGTCCTAGGTATCTAATAATACATGGCAAATCAAACCATATAAAGAGTACCCATTTTGGTCCTCTAAGGTGGTGCTATTGGGACATATATTTGCACATCCAAACAATCTCAAATGAGATATGTTTGGTGGTGAACCATAAGCAAAGTAGCATCATCAATAAGATACGTCCACAAGAGGGCCGTATCGTGATAAGTGGTGCGGAATGCAGTATGGAGTATCCCTAAACATCCACAGGCAACTGGGATTTAACAATGGACGTGAAATCCATTGGAGTCTCTTTATCAGAGACTCTGATAACCCATTCTGAGTATGAACATGCTACACGATGTTCAATTTCAATGTCAGTTGCTTGGCAGTAGTCTTGAAAGACATTTGTAGTGAATTCACCCATATTATCAGCTTTTGAGAAAGCTAGGTTGCGGGTGGACAAAAAGGCACATATAAGACCATCTAGTAGATGCATCTATCAGTACAATGAAGTACCGAAATGGGCCACTTGCAGGGTGAATAGGCCCGCAAAGGTTACCATGTATTCTCTCAATGAAGCCAGGAGACTCTAATCCCACTTTCAGGAGGGAAGGTCTCTCTATAAATTTTCCATTATGACAAGGGGTACAATGAAACTCAACCTTTTGAAAAATCTTTAGGTTCTCCAAGGGATTCATTTGATGATGCGTCCATCATCACTGATTCAGGATGACCAAGTCTATTGTGCTAGAGTTGAAAACTCTGGCAATGAAAGGCACTTCTGGTGCTCAGTCAAGTTGGCTTTATATAGGATGAATATCTGTAATGATAGGGACCCGACGGGGGTCCAACGAATTGTGTGTAGATGGTCTTCTGACCATCCTTTTGACGAGTTACATAAAGATATTCACTATTTATTATCCATAGTTTCCAAGTTATGCTCATTTAAACGAAATATCCTTGAAACTTGGGAGATTACTCTATGATTTAGGAGAGATATATGCATCTGTTAGTCTCGTTGTATATGGGAGCAATTTTAATGCTTCACCAGTGCATCGATGCACTGTCCACAATATATCACACTTCATCTATATATCAGAATGAATAGACTTTATAAAATAAAGCTAAATATGCTTTCATAAAGTTCCAAAAAGGAAATACGGATGAAGGAAACTAGAATTTAAAATGCAAAGATAAAATCAAACTAAGATAAAGCTCAGTTGAGGAAGTCGTCGTGATGGAAGTATTTTGCGGACAGCTTGGTTGAAGGATGAGATTCAACCTGATTTGTTTCAGGACGAGGCTGCAGGCTCACCTGATAAAGATCCTGGAGATTACGTGGAGTGTGATAGTTCTTGGACCAATGTCCAGTCATGCCACATCTATGGCACTTGTCCACCCAGTTTTTCTTGGGAATAGACGGTTGGCCATTGTTGTTACTCTTCCACGTATTCTTTTTCTTCCACTGGTTGTAGTTATTTTCTGTGGAGGTCCTCTAGCCGGTTTCATCACAGCTTTACCCTTGTAATTTCTGGCCTTCTTCTTGCTCTTCATCTTCTGGGATGAAACAAGATGGGCTTCAGGGAGTGGATCAGTCCCAGCACGACGAAGGTTGGGAGTGGCCAGTAGCAAGACTCTGTTCTGCTCCGCCCTTAGGAGGCAGGAGAGTAAGTCAGAGAATTTCGTAAAATTTCTTTCGTGGTACTGTTGCATGAGGATTGCATCCTTTTCATGGAAAGGCATGAAAGTCTTTTCTAACATGCGTTGGTCCGAGACTTTTTCACCGCACAGCTTCAGGTGTTAGGTGATATTATGGAGGCTGAGTTATACTCAGACACGGAATTGAAGTCCTGAATTCGGGGGGTTTCCCACTCGGAACTAGCACGGGGCAGTATAACATCAATCTGATGTTTATAACGTGCCTCTAGTGCCGCCTATAACTCAAGTGGATCCTCTACTGTTAGATATTCGGCTTTTAAGGTCCGATCTATGTGCATCCTAAAGTAGATAATGGCTTTCGCCTTATCTATATCAGAGACAGATGACTGCGTCGCTTCAGGGGTTGCGGTTTAAGTAGCCTACGCCGCTACTGGGGCCGCAGGCACAGTAGTAGGAGCCAGAATCATACTCATAGAGCCATTAAGCACATGTGGAACTTCAGGTTCACCCGCCAGCTCAGATAGTTCTTTCATACCGCATCCAGTACATCAAAATCAACGCTCGCTAATTTTGCCATTTATTTATGCAACTAAATAAGCATGAATTAATATATTAAAAAAATAAATTCAAGCAAAGTAAAAAAATAGTCATGTGGGGATCGGCCAGATACCCTAAGAAACAAAATGTCCAAAAATGTCCGAATACAGTCCAAAAAATGAAATACAAAGAGAAATGAAAAATACAACTTGGAAACCTATTTTGGGTCCCAGCATAATGCAGATTTCATCTCCATCTTCAATTTGGCTGAGCTCCGGTTTTTGGCATTTTACATTATAACCTCACTACAATATCTCTCAAAACAGAAAAAGAAAGCGAGGAAAATAAACAGGTGTATCTCAAAATGGCCGATCCCAAACCACACGACTGAATTATTTACAACATCCACGCAGTTTATATATGCTACAGGAAAAAAATCAACACGCAAACACACATGCATAAGATGTATATTCAGCATAGCAAGCACATTATATAAAAACTACGTTTAACAATTTACTTGGACCACGAGGAAACGTCATCACCCGTTGGGCTAGTGAACTAACCTAACGACATAGCGGTCTCAGGATCCTGGTAATTTATTAAAACGCAAATTAATATCAATTTTAATCCAATGAATTACACATAGGATTCATTGACAAATTTATAGCTTGTCCCAAAAATGAGTTATTCATTCTCAATATCCTCACCCTGATTTTCCCTGATTTTTCTGTATTTTTCCAGAAATTTTTCGGATTTTTTTCCGATTTTTCTAGATATTTTTGGAATTATTAGGGTTTAATAGGGTATTTTCTGAATTAAAAATAATTTGGCATGCAGGCCAGAGGCCCAAGGGCTGGCTGTTGGCTGTAGGCCCGTTAGCAAAAAAATACACATTTCATTTTATTTTTAATTTTGTTGTTTACCGGGCTTATGGCCCATCAGGGGAGGTCCATGCCTATTCTCCCCCTTACCCTAGGGTTAGGGCTTTAAGGAGGGGGCTTGTTTTGGTCCGGTGGCATGGGGAAAAGCCCTCCCACGACAGGAGGGGTGGCGAATTGAGCGGACCCCCCGGACATGGGCGCATGATATCATCATATTTGATATTTGGAGTTATCTACCACTCAATGAAATTTAATATGCGGCTACAAGAAACCAAACACAACTACATTTTACACTTCCATGATTGTAAAATAAAATGCTGCAGGCTGTTTATAAGCAACCAACTGAATAAAATTCACATGCATCTGTGCCCATATTTATGTAGCTTATTTAAGAAAAGTTGGGGGAAAAATAAAATTCACATGCAATAACTTGACTTTTGTGCTTCAAGACAACCATCGTGTGACAATGACCGCTAACTTGAGCATAAAAAGCGTGCGTGCAAGGATGACTGCACAATGCATTCCCAATGTATCTTTGGCAGGATAATCTAAGAATCATTGCATGTGTAGTCACCCTTGTCTCAAGCAATTTTAGAAAGTAGCAAACTGGAAGTTGTGATCCCAATTACTGATCACCACAGCAAGTGTTTTGAGTAATCTCCTACCCACTGAAAGGAGAGAACTTTTTTTTAAAAATAATCTATTAAAAATAGATTTGGAAGTGGTTTTTAATATTAAATCTGTATGTTTGAAATATGATTTTTCTTGCTATAGATTATGCTATAGATCTTTTAGAAAATAAGTATCACAACATGCACATAAAAAATGTTGATATATGGGTTTCTTAGAATTTACCTCTAGATCCTACCCTCCAGATCTAGCAAGTTCGGAGAAGGAATCCCTATCCGCGTCCTCGCGATTCGTCCGTCGGCAGGGATTCGGCTCAGCTGATGAGCGTGCGTGATAACTTGTTAGAACTCAAAGAAAGAGTAACCATGGCACAAGGCCATGGTCCTCTATTTATTCAACAATATGGAATACCAAATGGCATGGGATCCCAAAGGTCCACATTACCCTAACTAAACGAGGGATTAATGGAGGGATATAAGTGATGAGAAGGCCAAAGGCCTCCCTCACTCGTAACAAGAAGGGTTTAGAAAAGAAAAGAAAAGTGTAGAAGAGATAGGAAAGTTCTTGATTTGACCAATTTAGGAAAAATAGAAAACAGATACATTATCTCTTAAGTTTCTTAGAATTACGACATTACCATTTCTATTTTTTTTGGAAAAGCCTCATCATTATCTCACTTTAAAATAGCCCTCCAAGTTTGCCCTTTAATTACACATCATGCCATTTAATGAAACTTTGCACAAAAACTCATCCTTATGTCAAAATTGGAAACATGTCCTCCTTTGGGTATAAATGCAAACCATGATGGGCACAAAGGCAAACATCACCAATACATAGGGCTAATGCATGCATTTTCCACAAACGAAAGGAGATATCTTAGTATTTGCACTTGGAGGTGTTACACAAAAAAAAGCCTTGAAATCTTCAGAAAGCTTGGGATAGTGTTAGAAATCTCAAAATTCTTAAAAATATCCTCAATAATGGTGCCAAAAAATCCCAGCAAACTCCCCTTAAATAGCGCTCAAAATCCGCTGAAAGCTTCGGACTAACACGCCCTCACAATAGGTAGATCGACGGCTTTTCGTAACACACGGAGCTATGTCTACCACAGAAGTAGTTGAATACTATACTCTTGGTAGTCTGTTATCCATATACAGGTAGTCGACTATCTCGACTACTGTACTCGGCTATTTTAGGCAACAGAGAATTTACCTTGTTTTCCTTCAGAAAGTAGTCGAATCCTACTATAAAAGTAGTCGGCTATTTTTCTGATGCTTGGAAAAAATAAATGAAAATATCCAAAAATAGTTCTAATCATTTTAAAAAGTTTTCTAAATAATTTGATAGGTTTAAAATCATTGTGTGTGTGTGTGTGCAAGCTTCATCTACTAGCTTTAAAATTCTAATACAAGTACAAAAAATATATAATACATCACTCACACAACCAAGAGTCTTGATGCATACCCTTCAGCTTGGCCACTTGTCTTGAAGTGTTGCACTTCCATGAGTCATTGACTTGAGATTTTGATATTCAATTTGAGCTTCAAGTTCTTTGACTCTTCAAATCAAGCCTTGATTCCATATCATCATGTTGGCTTTAACCTTGAGTTGACCAATATTGAATTTGATTCCTACACTCTCAAATTAACTCTCAAAACATAAGTGGTAATACTAATTGTTTGTTTATCATCAAAACCAACTTAGGAGGTGATGCAATAACCAACATAGTCAACAATATGCTCATCCATACATGCTACATAGGATTGGAACCTCATTGGTTTGAGATCAAAGAAAAGGCTCAGTGCACCTCTGTTGGTTGACGAAGTTGAATCAGATACAATACATTGGAGGGTATTCATAGAGAAGTTTAGTTATTTCACACATGTACTTCGAGTTAACAAAGGTAGTGAGAAGGGAAACTTAAGAGCTATATCTGTGTGCCACCATGTTGCAAATATGTGCGTGTATGGTCGTAGGAAATATTGCATATATGAATCCTAATGACTGGGTATATTGTATTGGATGGTACCGTCCCATTATGTTGCTGGTGGAACGTGCCCCAAACATTTTGGGACAATCTATAAAGGAACCTCGATCTATATAGAAACGAGATTGGCTCGTTAAAGATGACACATGTATGAATTTCTGAATTTTATAGCCTAGGTTGACACACACACACACACACACACACACACACACACACACACACACACACACACACACACAGAGAGAGAGAGAGAGAGAGAGAGAGAGAGATATATATATATATATATATATATATATATATATATATATATATATAACTCCAGTAATTTATGTTCGTCATTCATGTCTATTGGGTTATCTGGTGGCCATATATTGGTTGATTAGAGAGTATTCCTACTTTATGTGTGTCAAATCTCAATATCCAGCATGCACGTTGATGTGTCCATATTTTCTATCTTTTCATAGCATCATTCCATTGCATTTCATGTCATATTCGTATCCAAACCTGCATTTTCTTACGATACTGCAATTCTAACACCATATTCGAGTTTCGTAGAGTTTTATGGATTTTCAAGGATTTTGGAGCGATTTGAAACCACTTTTGGATATGGAGACATCCATCATGCCCGTGAGCCCGTTGGGGAGGCTCTACAGGAGTTTGCCGAGGCTCGGAAGCCTACAGGAGGAGTGGAGGAGGATCTGGCAAGAGAAAAGAGCAGTTCTGGATTTTTTTTCAGGTGACTCGACCGAGTAGCACCAGCTGCTCGGTTGAGCTGACACACAAAGCAGCAAAACATGCATCCGGCTCGACCGAGTAGAGTGGTGACTCAGCCCAAGTCAACATACTTTTGAGCTCTGTCTCACCAAACGTCCTGCTCAACCGAGCAGGACCTACTCGACCGAGCCAGCAGCCTACTCGATCGAGCAAGGCCTACTCGGGTTGAGCAGGCAGATCGACACTTATTGAAGGAGCCCGCTCCACTAATGGACTTGACCGAGCAAGCGGGCTGCTCGACCGAGCAGCCCAGATCCATTTGCCCAAGCAAGGAGCGGTTACTACGCCTACTCAACCGAGCAGGCGCTACTCGACCGAGTCACTGACTCGGTCGACAACAAGCGGGCGCAAACTCCAGATTTTTGAAGCTGATCTTTGTGGAGCCCAGACTGAGGGCTATAGGAGCAGAGCTTAGCGATGAGAATTGGGAGCTCATTTTATTATGTTTTGGAATTAGTTTTTGGAGAGAGGAGGAGACGACGAGAGATCTAGATTTAGGTTTTTGATAATTTAATTATTTTCGGAGAAATGTCATGTTTTATTATTCTTTGCATCTTGAAATCTGCGGAATCTCTTTGGATCACTATTGTCAATTGTTCTTTCTCGTCTTTGATACGTAAGATATTCATTTGCTCAATTGATTCATTTGCTATAATGTTTTCTTTGATAAAAATCGTATTTTTATTCGTCGCAATCACTATGTGTGAGTAGTTCCCCTAAGGTTGATGGGCTAGCCCTAAGACTCTAGGAAAGAGATGTAGATCTGAATCTCTAGGTTGTGTTTGGAATAAAGGGGAGTATTTCGGTCGATCCATTCTAATCCCCAAGAGAACTCGTACTGAGATCATGCCCACAGTCGGCGGAATTGATGGGCTTAAGGAGTATATTTGGGATTTAAATAGGGAATTTGTGGATCCAACCATAGCTCGTGACCATGCCCGGCTCGTGTCTTGAGGGGATCAACCGACAAACTATTCCGCTTCATTGATGGCTACCTCCATTGCATCAATGAGAGCCACTGAGATACCTCGAAATTTTTAACCTACGAGAGTGGTATGAGTTGAGAGATCAATCCCCTAAATCTAACGCAACGTAAGGATCTCGTTCTAACATCAAATTCCTATGGTCTTAGCGGTGATCCCTAAGGCCCTAGTTTCTTTTATTAACGAACAAACAATAACCATCACCACCAATCATCTTAAACAAACAATAACCATCACCACCAATCATCTTAAACCGACTGCTATCTCACTCTGAGATCCAAAAATAATCTGAGACCTTAAATACACCGTCACTGTTCCTGTGGGATTTGACAATCTTATATACTATAATTTGACACTATCCTCTTGTGGATAGAGCCCAGAGCTGACACCTAGGAACCATACTACGCCTAGTTGACTGTGACACCACTAGGTGGAAATTAGGTGTAAGTTCAGGTGGCGTTAAGTTTTTGGCGCCGTTGTTGGGGACGGTTACGGTGTATCTCATTTTATTTTTATTTTGAAGAGTTTGCTAGCAAATCTTATCATTTCCTTATCTCTCCACCCTTTTCATTCTTTTTAGTTATTATCTTGCTACTCATAGTATTTTTCTGAGCTGTCTTGTGCATGATCACTCGCTTTGGGGCTTTTGATAAAGAGTTGTTATTCGACCCTGAAATTGAGAAAACAACAAGAGCTCTGAGGGCCTCGAATAGAAATCAGACACCCTCCGATCAAATGGCAGACAATACCGCCGCTCCACCTCACACCGGGTATATTCGAGACCATATGAAACCGAGCTTCGGAAACAATTCCTCCATCTTGAGACCGCAACTGGCGGCAGCGAGCTTGGAGTTAAAGATCGGGCTCATAAATCTGATGCAACAGGATCCCTTCCACAGGAATCCGCACGAGAATCCAAACCATCTTATTGACACTTTTTTGGCGAAGTGCGATACATTCAAAGCCAAAGATGTAAGTGATGATGCCATTAAGCTAAGGCTCTTTCCCTTCACCTTGAGGGATAAAGCTTCATATTGGCTACGGGCCCACCCGTCCAACCACTTTACCACATGGGAGCAACTGGTGCTCGCCTTCGTAGACAAATTCTATCCGCCCTCAAAGACGGTGCAGATCACAGGAGCCATCTCCAATTTCAAGCAGCTTCCGCAAGAATCTCTCTACGAGGCATATGAGAGGTTCAAATATCTTCAGCATCAGTGTCCTCATCATGGAATCCAGTCCTGAGATGTGGTACAAAGCTTCTACAGTAGGCTGCAACCCATCCCGAAGATGATAATTGATGCCATGGCACAAGGCGCCCTACTGGATAAATCGCCTGAGGAAGCCATTGATCTACTTGAGCATATAGCAGTAAATAACCAACAGTGGAGCGAGGAGCGCACCATTGTTACCAGGGCCCCTGACGTAAAAGCTGTTAGCCACCTCGATTCTCACATTTGAAACTTTGTGCAAGCAGATGGCTAGGATCGAGCAGCGGTTGGATTCCATTCCAACGACTACCAGCGCCCCAGCATACCATCCTACAGAGGAGTACAGAGAGCAGAGTTACGTTTCCAATGAGGGACATTATGACGGAGCCGAATCATATGAGTCGGTACAGTATGTCCAAGGGGATGGGCGAAATCAGTGGCAACATCCGGCCGCAAGGAATCACCCCGGATTATCTTACGGGAACCCAAGTGGAGGGCTGCAACCTCCTCAATTTCAGAGGCCGCCACCCACTCCTCATCAACAACAAGGACAAACACCACATCAACAGTAGAGCAGATTTAGACCAGCTAGGCCGTATCGACCATCGGGGTACCAATATAGTCGTCTACCCCAGCAGGGCTATGCACCAATGTCACATCGTTCCAATCTGGAGACCACCTTAGAGACGTTCATGAGCGGACAAGTCAGGTTCAACCAAGACATGTCTACTCAATTTAAGAACATAAACACGTCACTTGATGAGCTGAGGGGTCAGATGTCCCAGCTACTTAAGAATCAAGGGAGGTTGCCTTCGCGACCGGAGCCGAACCCAAGGGCTCAAGCTAATGACATGGTCTCCGCCACCACGCGTGGAGGGCGGACAACCGATGCTGTGATGGTGCCGGTCTCAAACAAAGAACACGTCACAATTGAGGATGCCACTGTGGGCAATGATGAGGAAGAGGCTATAGATGAGCATATCGTGAATGGAGAGAGGGTGGATTTGCCTTCCATCATACCTACCTTCATACCGACACCAAGAGAAGATGCAACTAGTTCCAATGAGCCATCTCCTAAGAATGCTACAAAGGGCAAGGGAAGTCGACCCCCTCCGTCGTATCCACAGAGACTAGCTTTAGCTAAAATAGAGAAGACGTACTCAAAGTTCACGGAACTTCTGAAGGGCATCCAGCTCAACATCCCCTTTATGGATGCCATTACAGAAATTCCTATCTATGCGAAGTTTCTGAAGGACCTCATTACTGGGAAGCAGAAGCATGAAGAAATAAAGCTTATGGAGGACTCTACCTCCATCATAAAGAACCATCTCCCGAGGAAGCTACCGGATCCGGGAAGTTTCACTGTACCATGCTCTATAGGAGGTATGCCTATCAACCGTGCTCTGATCGACTTGGGAGCGAGCATCAGCTTGATGTCGCTATCCATATTTGAAAGACTACAAACTGGGAATGAGTTGGAGCCCATAAACATGTCAATACAGCTGGCGGATCACCCGATCACGTATCCGGTAGGCATTGCCAAAGATATCATTTTGTAAATAGCTCCCGGATTGTGTGTGCCAGTGGATTTTGTCATCATGAATATGCCGGAAGGAGGAAGTTCACAGCTTATACTTGGCCGCCCTTTCATGGCGACGGCCGACGTCCTGATCGATGTTCGTGAAGGACTCTATCAATGAATGTGGATAATATAGAAGCCCAATTCCGATTGCAAAAGTCTATGAGGGAAGTCTATGAGGGAGCATGTCCGTGAAGAAGGATCTAGCTATTTGGAGCTCCTAGAAGATCCACTGAAGGGGCCATGAAGGACCCGATGAGAACGAGTGTTGATGACGACGGCGACCCCATTTACAACAAGACGGTTGTCGCCTATCTTCGTGTCTTGATGAGGAGCCCATAGACAACTCTTTGCACCTAAGGAAACTGGAAGCCATCAATCACGCCGCCGAGGAAAACCATGGAGGAGGAGCATGCCAAATACCACCGTACGGTATCATTGGCAAGTATGATGTGTGCATCCCATACTGCCAAATAACAATTGAAGAACTTGAGGGAGTCGAGCTCATGACTCAAAACAAGCGCTTCTCGGGAGGCAACCTGATCTTTTACATCTTAGATTATTATTATTGTTATTTTTTCAATTTTTGTTTTTGCTTTATCTAATTTAGGAAACCAAATAAAAATGCTTTCTATTTCTTAAGAATGCAAAACTATAAAAATTTGATAGGTTCTTCCTTTCCATAGGTTGAACGTTAATGAGAGCGCGAAAATCAACGTTTTGAATGGAAGAAAGCTGGGTGGAGAGCAGCTAATTGAAGAGCAAACTAAGGGAGAAGAGTCACACATGTGACATAGGTGATTCGACCGAGCAGCCACATGCTCGGTCGAGTAGCGCATGCACATTAAAAGTAAGGCAAAATGTCGTTCTATCTACACGGCCCGAGTCGCCTCTACTCGGTCCAAGCAGACACCTACTCGACCGAGCAGTCACTTGCTCGACCGAGCTGAGTACAACACAGGGAAATAATGGAAAAACGACACTCTGCCTACACGACCTGAGTAGCCCCTGCTCGGTCCGAGTAGTCGCTTACTCGACCGAGCAGCCACAAGCTTGACCGAGCAAGATGGAAGATGGGATACAACGGCAGCATGGTCTTCCTACTCGACCGAGTAGATGAAGGAGTTTCCTAAAACTCGTATTAATTTTCGACTGACTCGATCGAGCAGTTATACTGCTCGATCGAGTCGTGTTACCCTTACTGTTGCAGGGCCCACTTTCGAACGAGTCAGGTTATTAAAACCCAACTCAATTTCTTTACGCCCTAAATTCTCTCACTTAATCAAATTTCCCTTGCCCGAGCACCAAACCCTCTATCCTACTCGACCTGCACCGCCATCGATGCCTTCCCTTCCTCTGTCCGCACCGCCGGTCGCGCCACCAGTCCGGTCAGCTCTCTCTCCCCCCTCCCTCTCTCTCTCCCCCCCTCCCTCCCTCCCTCCCTCCCTCCCTCTTCCCATTTCTTTTTCCTCCTCCCCATATTCCATCTTCCCCGTTCGAATCGTCGGAGCATCGCCACCGGCACCACCCAGCACCGGCGGTGCTTCCTCCCCAAAACATCTCCCCCTCCACACCCCGCCTCTACTCTTGAAACAACCCCTCATACACCCCTCTCCTATCGAACCACCCCTCCGCTGCTCCAGCCTGCAAAATCCCCCAAAATCCTCGAGGGCATTCCCACATGCTCGATCAAGCACGAATGGTGCTCGACCAGGAAATTAGCTTCCCCACTCCTCATTGACCCTACTCGACCGAGCACAATCAGTGCTCGGTCAAGTCATCCACCCTCCTATACCAATCTACTGACCGAGAACTACTGCTGCTCGGTCGAGCAAGCCTCAGCACCAACCCTGCCCCTATGTTGCTCGATCGAGTAAGGATTGTGCTCGGTCAAGCAAAGGCACACTTCCCCTGACTTATTTCACATTGCATCCTCTGACATTATATTTTCTTCTATTTCAGGAGCGTTTCGCCTACATCAGAGGACACATCCTGGATCAGCTTGGGGGAGATCTCTAATCAGCAGCAGCCTCATACCTGCTACAGCATTCTCGCAGTGATAGCCTTGTCGGTATACTCTTTACACTCTATACTTTTATACCGACACTTTAGCTTGCCATTCGCATGATGCCTCGCACTAGAGGGGGTCCCATACCCCCACGTCGCAGGAAGACGAAGGCCACTGGTGCCTCCTCTTCTCGCCCATCACGTCGCCCTCATCGTGCCACTACACACCACCGTGGAGGAGCACACGGGCGATCCATCGTCCGTGTCCGACTTTCTCCCCTGCACCACACACAGATCCCCGCCACTTCTGCCCCCATACACACTACTGCTCCTCCTCCTCCACCCTCCTTTCCCGCTGCTCTTCTGCCACGTGTGTAGACATTCGGCATCACCTTCCATAACGACGCACACCGCGATCGCTTCGTCATGTTGTCGCAGCGGAGACTCATTCCCACACTGTTTATAGATGTCCCCACCCTCCAATCTATTGGATCCCTGCAGGGAGTCCATTGGCTCTACCGCACCATTGGTTTCGACCGAATCCTGGCGGTTCACGCACCCACCTACATGCGCCTCACTCTGGAGGCATTGAGTTCCATCGCCCGCACCCAGGCAGGGGATGGCATTACCTTCCGGCTGTTAGACCATGACTTCGTGGTAACGTATGCCATGATCCACTCCCACTTCTGTTTCCCAGCCATCCCTGACCCCCGAGCCACCTTCTCTACAGACTACGACCTAGCCTCGTTTGATGCCACCGCTTTCTGGCATCGCATTACTGGTCTGGATCACTACCGCCCCAGCTGGGCGAAGGCATCATGCATAGTGCATCCTTGCCTTCGCTACGCACAACGCCACCTCGCCACCACCATTTTCTGCAGGCCAGAGGTCAGGACCATGTCCCTACCCGAGCTTTCCCATCTTATGGGAATGACCCGACCTATGCGCTTCCACCCTGACAGCTCCCTTCGCCCATTCATCCTTTCTGACGCAGCCCACTGGTTATGTTATCGTTTCTTGCAGACCGCCCACACTCATTACTCCACTGCTATCTGCTGTGGCGGATTCTTCACCATTTTTGCACAGATGCTAGGTACCGATATTCCTGATGACCTAGTGACCTCTCCTGGCTCCACACGCTTGACCTTCAGTGTGCTTGAGCACATGCACATCATTCGGCCCTATGGAGCCTGTTACTGGACATATCTGATAGGTACCCACCACACACCCCACTTTGTCCTTCCCACCCCTCACCTCACCACCATCGTGCATGTCCAGCAGAGCTGGATGACAGATAGGGTCCTCCCACTTCCCACACTCCACGTCCTCGAGCCCCTCGGGGCCCCCATCAAGGTAGTCCCCGACGACTGGGTGCCCCGCTCCTCTGAGTACGAGGAGGCCGACCTGGCAGCCATTGTGGCCGCCCTTCCAGCTCTGCCTGCACACCCACCACCAGCGGGAGGCACTTCCACCTCTACCACCGTCGGGACCTCAGGGACTGTCATCACCTTCTACCCCGATGCCTCTACCTCCGTCTCTTCCGTACACATGCCCGAGGGCACAGATATCTTATCTGCTCCCGAGCCTATTGCTTTAGAATTTTCGGAGCACGAGCTAGCCGTCAACCTTCCACCACTTAGGGACCTTCTAGCATCCGTGCACATCTCCTTAGGGTCCCATTTATCTACCTCTAGCTCCACTTCCTCACCCGCAGCGGCCGTTCTCACTGAGAGCGTCACGATTTCTGTCCTCACTTCTGTGTCGACGACTGCTCTATCTTTTGCTGCCACTGCTATTACCACAGCTTCTCCTGACCTCGGCCACACTACACCTCTCACTTCCACTGCCGAGATCCCATCTAGTTCTCCCTCTCTGACCTTTCAGCCTAGGCACCGTGGATTATCTCCACGGGGCCGTTTTACGAGAGTGGTGTCTCACAGTTCTCGGCCTCCCCCCGACTCATGTACCACTGATGCCCGCCTGACTGCATTGGAGGACTCGACTTCTTGCCTTCGGCATGATTTCGATGCCTTCATCCGCTCGACTGCCACCCATCATGAGAGAGTCGAGGCAGACCTAGCCTCTATCATAGACTTACTGCGGACACGGGGCCCACCTCCCGTGATCCTAGCTCACATCCCTCTGCCTAGGCCAGCCCCTATCTCGACCGTTGCACCACTCAGTGCCCCCACACTCCCAGGCTTCTGCAGAGCATGTCACTTCTACCCCTGAGATGGTAGCCACGGTCGTGACCACCTCTATCGTCGACTCACACACTTCTGCACCCGTCACGACTGCTATCGTCTTATTTTCACAGCAGCCGCCTACTTCAGCCTCGGATCCACAGTAGGGGGACCCACCACCTCCTCCTGAGGGTGGTGCCCCTGTTTGATGCTGTCCCTCCACCTTTTTATTGTCCTTCCCTCACCTCTTTTTGTGCCCATCTGTCTTTTCGGGGCCATAGTCTTTCACAGCTTGGGGGAGGACCTTCCATGCATCATCCCATGCATTTGCATCATCTCTTTATCATTGCATCATATCACGTTATCTTTCTTCTCCACAGTTTTGTTTTCTATTCCTTTTCTATCCCCTCACCCACCCACCCTCTTTAGCATCATTTCCCTCATACCAGCGTTTTCTCAGCAGTGAGGACACTACTGCGTTTAGCTTGGGGTATGAGCGGTATCGCTTTATTTTACATTCTCTTTTATATTTTTCTTTCATTTCTTTCACCTTTTTACTTTACTTTTCCACCCATTTTCCACCTTTTTATCTTTTTTCTCATTCTGCATCATGTTTTCCACGTTTTACATGCTTGCATGCATGTTTCCATTTTTCTGCTTTCTCCGCTTTTCTTCTTTTTTAGCTAGAATTGTTATGCATGATGATACTTCTCGTAGCCCTCAGTAGCTACTCACGGTGCTTATATTTGATGACATGCTATTTAGGGTAGCTTCAGTTTTACTATTTATATCTTGCATATTCTCTTGCTGATCTTTCTAACTAATGCCTGATATGAATTGAAATCGAATGCATGAAATAGTATCTAGTATGTACTTTGTTGGGTAATGCACCTAGGTTCACGCTTCATTAGAACATTTGGAGCACCTATTTGTTATCTTGTTCACTTCTATTTGCATGCCTGATATCATTGTGTTTTATACCGCATGTTTTTCAATATTCATTGAGATGAATGAAAATATCCATGCTAGATATGAGTTTAGTTAAAGTATTATCCCATTGAATCGTTGTGCACCTCTGATGAGTGAACCGAGTGATATATTATTTTTCCTCTCCACATATATTTAAGATCCTCTACATATCATTTGGTTTCACCCCCTACATTTACTACTACCACATCTGCTTCCCAAAAATCCAAAAAAGAAAAAAATAGCTTCCAAAAAAGAAAAAAAGAGAGAAAAAGAAAAAAAGGAAAGAAAGAAAAAAAGGAAATAAAATTATTTCATATCTTTTTGTTAGAGGCAACTACAAATACTTGGGAAAAGACAAAAAATTCCATATCCTATTCCTAGATGCAACGTCTCAAACTAAGCTTGGGGGTGAACCATTTGATTATATGAGTGAGTATAGCATTAGAGTGAAGACGGTGCACAACAGAGAGAATCAATAATGCTTGAACTTTACGAAATACTATAGTTTTGGAGATTTTTCATAATTTGAATTGAATATTTGATTGACATGATCTTTTCCAATCTCTATTGCATGTTGGTGTGATCTCTTTGTGCTCCACTTGTAACTATTGATTGAAAAAGTGCATTGCTAACTCTTTTTATACTAGACTCTATAGATTGCATGAGATTGATATGATTTGACGGCATGATTTTAGAAGATCCATGGTTTTGCCTTTATTGCATGCTAGCCATATGATTAGTAAGGCTTGAAAATACTATTAGCATGTGTTGTATTATTCGAAGCATCGTGATAAACTGCCGAGGCTTGAGATCTGATTGAACATTCTAGCACCCCCTTCCACCTCCTACCTCTTTTATTTTCTTTTGTTTATCGCCCGGCATACCTTGTATTCATCTTCCTCGAGGAGAGTAAGGGGTAAGCTTGGGGGATTTTGATGTGTCCATATTTTCTATCTTTTCATAGCATCATTCCATTGCATTTAATGTCATATCCGTATCCAAATCCTGCATTTTCTTACAATACTGCAATTCAAACGCCATATTCGAGTTTCGTAGAGTTTTATGGATTTTCAGGGATTTTGGAGCGATTCGGAACCACTTGTGGATATGGACACATCCAGCATGCCTGTGCGCCCATTGGCGAGGCTATACAAGAGTTTTCTGAGGCTCGAAAGCCTACAGGAGGAGTGGAGGAGGATCTGGTAAGAGAAAAGAGCAGTTCTCGAATTTTCCCAGGTGACTCGACCGAGCAGCACCAGCTGCTCGGTCGAGCTGACACACAAAGCAGCAGAACGCGCATCCGACTCAACCGAGCAGAGTGGTGACTCGGCCCGAGTCGACATACTTTCGAGCTCTGTCTCACCAAATGTCCTGCTCGACCGAGCAGGACCTACTTGATCGAGCAAGCAGCCTACTCGACCGAGCAAGGCCTACTCGGGTCGAGCAGGCAGAATGACACTTTTGAAGGAGCCCGCTCCACTGACGGACTCGACCGAGCAAGCGGGCGGCTCGACCAAGCAGCCCAAATCCCTTCGCCCAAGCAAGGAGCGGTTACTGTGCCTGCTCGACCGAGCAGGCGCTACTCGACCGAGTCACTGACTCGGTCGACAACAAGCGGGCGCAAAATCCGGATTTTTGAAGCTGCTTTTGTGGGGGCCAGACTGAGGGCTACAGGAGCGGAGCTTAGCGACGAGAATTGGGAGCTCATTTTATTATGTTTTGGAATAAGGTTTTGGAGAGAGGAGTAGACGACGAGAGATCTAGATCTAGGTTTCTGATAATTGAATTATTTTCGGAGAAACATCACGTTTTATTATTCTTTGCATATTGGAATCTGCAGAATCTCTTTGGATCACTATTGTCTATTGTTCTTTCTCGTCTTTGGTACGTAAGATATTTATTTGCTCAATTGATTCATTTGCTATAATGTTTTCTTTGATAAAAATTGTATTTTTATTCGTCGCAATCACTATGTGTGAGTAGTTTCCCCTAGGGTTGATAGGCTAGCCCTCAGACTCCAGGAAAGAGATGTAGATCTGAATCTCTAGGTTGTGTTTGGAATAAAGGGGAGTATTTTGGTCGATCCATCCGAATCCCCAAGAGAACTCGTACTGAGATCATGTCCATGGTCGGTGGAATTGATGAGCTTAAGGAGTATCTTTGGGATTTAAATAGGGAATTATTGGATCCAACCAAGGCTCGTGACCATGGTCGGCTCGTGCCTTGAGGGGATCCACAGATGAACTATTCTGCTTCATTGACGACTACCACCATTGCATTAATGAGAGCCACCGAGTAACCTCGAAATTCTAACCCACGAGAGTGGTATGAGTTGAGAGATCAATCCCCTAAATCTAACGTAATGTAAGGATATCGTTCTAACATCAACTTCCGACGGTCTTAGCGGTGATCCATAAGATCCTCGTTTCTTTTATTATTGAACCACAATACCATCACCACCAATCTTCTTAAACCGACTGATATTTCATCTGAGATCTAAAAATAATATGAGATCTTAAATATATTGTCACTATCTCTGTGGGATTCGACAATCTTATATACTATAATTTGACACAGTCCGCTTGCGGATAGAGCCCAGAGCTCACACCTAGGAACCATACTACGCCTAGTGACTGTGACACCACTAGGTGGAATTTAGGTGTAAGTTCGGGGAGCATCACACGTGTACCAATATTTTGTTGGGATGCTGTAGATATGCATGTAACAAACCGTGTTTTGTGGCAATTTGATATTACCCAGCACATCTTAATTGAGGTATCAGTCATACCGGTGAAGACCAGTATGAAACCTGCACAATGGATGCAAGTCAATTTCGATCGGATGGGAGTTTGCACGAACAGATAGCAACATGTGGTTGATCAGGGGGATACCATATCGGTATATGAATATATGGAATGGTATTGGGGGTTACGAGGCAGTTGATATTTACTACGCATGAGCCCTTGTTCTCGTACATACCATATGGTCCCATCGAGCAACTAATGTTAAATAATATATTCCTGATCAAATTTATGTGATTATTTTGTACTTGTAGGATCTTATATGATTGTTTCTTCTTGGGTTTTTAAGCCGACACATTAGGCACATAGAAGAGATAGCTTCAGAGGGCTTAGAAGAACAAGATCAACCCATAAGAAACAGGTCTCCATTCGGCTCAATTAAGAAGAAGATCCAAGAGGTGATGCGTCGTATACATCACCTTCCAGAAAACAATGGAGGGAGCCATATGTGGAGATTACATATAAGCGAATCAACTCAACAAGTGAATATTGGGGATGACACCAGCCCATCTCAGCAACAACAAATCCAACGACATATAGAATGTGACACCGCAGCCCAATAAGCATGGTTAATAACGTACACTCATCGTTTGCGATCAACTGTCATATAATGAAACAATGACGAAGTAGGACCATCTCGAGGGCCCAGAAGCATGTCTCGTTGGCAATTGATGTGATCACTGGGGACTTATTATGTATTGAATTGAAGTAGTACGAAGAAAAACTTGTAGTTACAGTAAATTTAAATTTTGCATCGTACATGGAAGATTTTAATAATTGCGATTGTTTGTGAATGGAATGAATTTAATATTTTCGAGTTTTAAATATTCGAATTTGTGTTTGAATAAATGATAGTATGTTTGAATGTGGTATATATGATATATGAGATATATGTGATGTGTGTGATGGCGATGTGCGATAAATTGTTTATGAAAGCAAACAGGGGAGGGCATGATTGGGTGAGGTGAAGAAGAAGAAGAAGAAGCAATAGCAATAGCAATATAACAGATGATGTTCTATTCTATAAGCTGATTCTCTCAGAACACAGCAGCATCTGAGTTCTATGAGAATCAGCTCATAGAACTCAACATCAGCTGGTCTGCTGTTGTTGTGCAGCTTCTTCAACCCCTCACCCAGTTACTTCCTCTAATAATTCGAAAACACATCACAATCCCATACCATTTATCACATATATCACATATATCCCATATATAACATATATCACACAATATATCACACAAAATACAATAGTGTTAGGTTTTGTCTCTTCTGCTAGTTTATGCCTTGCTTGTCATTTGTGGCACTCCGATAATCATCTCTCTCTATGTACTCCTTGAAATGTTTGGACAAAGTATCTGTGGATGTTAGACATCTTGTTGAAGGTTTGTTGCGACAGAACCTTTTTATCTGAAGAGGAGACAAGTCTCAGCTGAGCTTGTTGGACGTTTTGTTGGACAGATTGTTGAACCCCCGTGTTCAACATGCTGTGCCTTTGTGCGACTGCCGTAGATCGATGACTGAGGTGCACGTGATCTCAAGTCGCCGTTTATATTTGTTCAGGTATTTATGACGGTTAATATTTGCTGAAGATTTGATTGGCTGAGAATATCGTTCAGTTCCGTTCGTGAAGAATTAGTTGAAGATATCTTCGATGGCGAGATTCTGGAAACGATCTCCTGCGGAGATTTAGGGATCTCATTCCATCTATGGGAGTTGCAGTTATTGCTGTTATTGAGTTGCTTCTAGATTGATTGATCTAGCCCTGATTGAACGGTGATTGATTGCGCTACTACTTTAAGGGCTTGAGGGCATTGGCGGCTAGGTCAAGGACTTTGGCGAAAGAAGTCTGGGTTGATACACTCCGGGAGGGAGGCCGACTATCACGTTCGTGGGATCAAGGGAGTTGATCTTGTCGGTGGTGCAAGGGGAGCTTGCAGGCAAGGGGAGCTTGCCAAGAATACTTCACGGGGTTGATTGCGATCACCCCTCACGGTTTGTTTTAAGGATGAGTGTGTTCTTCCTTATAGAAGCGTGAATTTTAGAGTTTGTATTCTCTGATCTTTATAGTGAAGTATTCTATTTTTCTGGGCGTGGCCCCGCAGATGTAGGTGTGCACACCGAACTACGATACCAAGTCTCGTGTGTCCTTGCTTGCTGTGTGTCTTTATTGTTGTTCGTTATGTTATCTACTGCGTACTGAATTTCATTTGGTATCAGAGCAGGTCATCCACAATACTTTGACTTTCTTTCAAAGTGGGTGTGATCCTGTGTGTCAGTACGCTGATCATGAATACAAAAGAAGGTGCTTCGGTTACTCGTCCCCCTTTGCTCACTGGATCGAACTACACTTATTGGAAGTCTCGTATGCGAGCTTTTATCAAATATTTGGATGAAAAGGCTTGGGATGCTACAGTTGAAGGATGGAACCCTCCGGTTGAAGTCAACAAAGAAGGCAAGGAATGCTTCAAACCTGTGAGAGACTGGAATTCTGATGAGGAACGTGCTGCCTTAGGAAACTCAAAGGCGGTTAACGCCATCTATACTGCTGTTGATGAAGAGCAGTTCAAGCTTATATCAACCTGTGAGCATGCTAAAGAAGCTTGGGACATTCTTCAAAACGTGCATGAAGGAACCAGCACTGTTAAGGCCTCAAAATTGCAAATGCTCGCCAGTCAGTTTGAAAATCTGAGGATGAATGAAAACGAGACGGTTGCTGAATTCAATGGAAGATTGAGAGATATTGCCAATCAGGCATTCCAACTGGGTAAGAAGTATTCACAAAAGAAACTTGTTGAAAAGACCCTGAGGTCCTTGCCAGATAAATTTTCAGCAAAGATTGCAGCAATAGAGGAAGTAAGGAACACATCGACCATGAGATTGGACGAACTCATGGGCTCCCTACAGACCTATGAGATGAATCTCAAACAAAACAAAAAGGAGAAGGGTGTTGCCTTGAAGACTGAAGCCAGTGAACTGTCAAAATCTGATGATGAGTCAGAACTCGAAGATGATATCGCTCTTCTCACCAAAAACTTTAGTAAGATGATGAGAAAGATTAGCAACAGAGGTCAGAATTTCAAAGCCACTAATAAAAAGGGGCGGTCAGGACCTCCTGCTGGTGAAAAGAGTGCTGGTCGCCCTATACAAAGGTATGAGTCTAAAAACAAAGGGAAGGGAATACAATGTAGAGAATGTGAAGGGTTCGGACATATACAGGCAGAATGTGCAAACACCCTTAAGAAGCAAAAAAGGGAAATCCCTCGCCAGCACCGGGAGCGATGAAGACTCTGGAGGTAGTGTGGAAGATGAAGACATAACTAGTAATTATGTTGCTATCACAGCTATTCTGAATGACAAATCTGAAGGCAAGTCCTTCAGTCATGTTGAACATAATGTTGCAACATGTGCTACAACATCCAAGCACAAGGGAGAAAATGTTGTATGAAGTGTTGTAACAAATGATGCTAGCTCTGACAGTGAAGTTGAATCAGAAGGTGGAAGTGAAGAAGATATTGATGATGAGGAAATCCGCACAGCCTATCAAACTATGTTCTACAAATGGATGGAAATCTGTGAAATCAACAAGAAACTGAAAGATGAATGCTCTAAGTTGAGAAGTGAGAAGAATGCAACTCAAGTCAAACTTCTGAAGACTGAAACAAGCCTCCGAAACTGTGAGAGAAATATGAAGAGAGCTTTACTAAGAGCTGAGAAGGCAGAAAGCACTGTTAACAGGTGGAACTCAGGAAAAACCAAACTTGATGACATCCTCAACATGGGAAAGGTGGCTGGAGATCGAACAGGAGTTGGTTACCACAGAGGAAGTCATCTACACACACTCAAGACCAGGAGTAGTCTCAATGCTAAGGAACATGTTAAAAGGAGTTCACATGATGAGGCCAAGTCAAGAGGAAAGAACAGAAAAGGTACTACTTTTAGGCAGCCTATATGCAATTACTGCAAACAAATAGGACACAATGATTGGAGCTGTTTCAGGCGCATGAAGCATGTGAGTGAAGGAAGAAATATTATTCATCCGCAACAGCGAACGAGCATAAAATGGATCAAGAAGTCTGAGCTGATCAGTATGGTTGCTTACACATATTTGGCTACCTTTGCAGAAAATCAGTGGTATTTTGACAGCGGTTGCTCTCGACACATGACAGGGAACAAGGGTCTTCTATCTGAGTACACTGCTGGGAATAAAGGTCATGTCACTTTTGGGGATGGACAGAGAAGCAGAGTCATTGGAAAAGGAAATCTGAATATGACAGAAACTCTGAAATTGAAAGATGTGATGCATGTTGAAAATTTAAAGGCTAATCTCATTAGTATCAGTCAGTTGTGCGATCAAGGTCTGCTGGTTCGATTCAACAAAAATGAATGCCTTGTGTTTAATGGTGATGAAGTGTGCATTCTTTCTGGAAAAAGATCTAGTGACAACTGCTACCTGTTGCAAGAACCTGACAGATGTCTGAGTATCACCACGGATGCTTCTGAACAGTGGCATCAGAAGCTTGGACATGTAAATTTCAAGATCCTAATGAAAATCTCCAAAGCAAGAGCTGTCCGTGGAATGCCTACTTTAATCAAGAAGAAAGAAGGAGTGTGCGAAGCCTGCCAACTGGGAAAGCAGAAGAAAGTTAGTCACAAACAAATTCAGAATATCACAACTACAAAAACTCTGGAGCTGCTACATATGGATCTGATTGGACCCACTGCAGAAACAAGCGTCGGAGGTAAGAAGTACATCTTTGTATGTGTTGATGATTTTTCACGTTTCACCTGGGTGGATTTTCTGAAGGAGAAATCAGATACTTTCGATGCTTTCAAAAAATTGTGTACTCGTCTTCAAGTTGAAAGAGGAGACAACATTGGGAAAGTCATTCGGATCCGAAGTGATCATGGAAAAGAGTTTGAGAATCACTCATTCTCTGAATTCTGTGAGGCACAAGGTATAGGACATGAGTTCTCGGCTCCTAAGACTCCTCAGCAAAATGGAGTTGTTGAAAGGAAGAATCGAACACTTCAGGAAATGGCTCGAGTTATGCTGAATGCCCGAAAAGTGAATGTTAAGTGGTGGGCTGAAGCGATTAACACTGCATGCTACACTATCAACAGAGTTTACCTTCGTCCACGGACTGAGAAAACTCCATATGAAATTTGGAAAGGACGAAAGCCTGATGTCTCCTACTTTCATATTTTTGGAAGCAAGTGCTACATCCTGCAAGATCGGACACCAAGACGGAAGTTCGACACCAAGAGTGACAAAGGAATTTTCTTGGGGTATTCTACAAGGAGTCGTGCTTTCCGTGTGCTGAATGAACGAACAGATGTCATGATGGAATCCATTAACGTTGTGGTTGATGATTTTGATCAGGGAGAATCTATTCTAACTGGTGAAAAAGGAGTTCAAGAAGACAGAAATGAGGATGATGTTCGTGTTGAATGTGATGTTGCAACAAACAAGACCAAACAGAACAATGTTGAACAAATTGTTGCAACACAGGATACTGCCACCATGGAGTCGATTCAAGTAGAAGCTGAAAATGCTCAAGATGCTGAGGGAGTTACAAAGATTATACGAGACCATCCGCCGGAGCTAATCATTGGTGATGTTCACGACAGTCGTCGCACCAGAGGTACTAGTCGTGTTAATTACAGAGATCTGGCTGGGTATGCTTGCTTTCTTTCTACTATCGAACCCAAAAATGTGAAGGAAGCAATTGGTGATGATTTCTGGGTCTCGGCTATGCAAGAGGAACTAAACCAATTCCAACGAAATGACGTCTGGAGTCTTGTGGAGAGACCAAAAGGAACTAATGTCATCGGGACAAAATGGGTATTCAAAACAAGACAGACGAGAAGGGAAATGTCACTCGCAATAAAGCCCAGCTTGTTGCTCAAGGGTATACCCAAGTGGAAGGCATTGACTTCGATGAGACATTCGCTCCAGTAGCTCGGTTGGAATCTATTAGACTATTGCTAGCGGTTGCCTGTATTTAAATTTCAAACTGCACCAAATGGACGTGAAAAGTGCGTTTCTGAATGGGCTGTTGAATGAAGAAGTGTATGTTGACCAACCCAAAGGCTTTACTGATCCATTTCTTCCAAATCATGTTTATAAGCTGAAGAAGGCGATGTATGGTCTGAAACAAGCTCCAAGGGCCTGGTATGAAAGATTGACCACATATCTTCTCAAGAAGGGATACGAAAGAGGAGGAGCTGATAAGACCTTATTTGTTCAAAGGACAAGATCAAGTGTGATGATTGCCCAGATCTATGTTGATGACATAGTCTTCGGTTCAACATCGCAACAGCTAGTGCATGAGTTTATTAATCTCATGCAAAGGGAGTTTGAAATGAGCATGGTAGGTGAGTTGAATGTATTTCTTGGCCTCTAAGTTAAACAGTGTACAGATGGTCTGTTCATCTCTCAGAGCAAGTATGCAAGGAATCTTGTCAAGAGATTCGGTTTAGAAAGTGCTAGACATGTTCGGACTCCCATGAGTACATCTGAAAAACTTTCTAAGGTTGAAGGAGGAAGAGATGTTGAAGTTACTCTTTACAGAAGCATGATAGGTAGTCTGTTATATTTAACAGCTAGCCGACCGGATATCAGTTTCAGTGTTGGAGTCTGTGCTCGTTATCAAGCAAGCCCTAAGGAATCTCATATTATTGCCGTAAAGAGGATTATCAGGTATATCAGCGGAACAGCAGAATATGGTATATGGTATACAAAGGATACGAATACTCTTGTCTCAGGATATAGTGATGCTGACTGGGCAGGAAATACAGATGATCGGAAAAGCACCACCGGAGGATGTTTTTATGTGGGGAACAATCTGGTGTCATGGTATAGTAAAAAACAGAACTCCATATCGTTATCTACAGCAGAGGCTGAGTATATTGCAGCAGGAAGTTGTTGTACACAATTGCTATGGTTGAAGCAAATGTTGATAGACTATGGCCTGGAACAAGGAATTATGACTATTTTATGTGACAACCAGAGTGCTATAAATATCTCCAAGAACCCTGTCTAGCATTCTAGAACAAAACACATCGACATCCGACATCACTTTATTAGAGAGCTGGTTGAGAAGAAGTCCCTAGTCATGGAGTATGTAGCTACAGGTAATCAACTAGCAGACATATTTACAAAGCCTCTAGACACCACCAGATTTGAGGAATTATGACAAGCCTTAGGGCTGTGTCGTATCTGATGTTGTTCACTTTGTTATGAACATTGTTGCAACATTGGGTTGCAACAAAAAGAGAATTGTACCGTCTTGGGCTATCGGGTTTGGGTTCTCCTTTCATTTTCGTTACCCGGTATTTAATTCCTTATTTTCATATCCCGTTCCCAAGGTGCAATTCTCTACTCTCTTGAAAATCAAATATCTTCAAGATTCTTCTGGCTGGTCTTCTAGGGTTCTTGATCTAATCTTTGTGCCTGTGAGACTGGTTCTTTTCTTTGTTCGATTATGGAGAGAGATCATTTGAAATCGCCCTCGCAGCCCCCTCGTCGGTCTTCTCGTCGGACTGCCTCCGCAAGAAAAAATGCTCCACCATCTTCTTCCTCTCCTATCAAACGGAAAAGGGGGTCTTCTCGCACCATGCACGGGTCTCCCATGGGTACTACCTCATTTCCCCAATCCTCTAGCATTTTCTCTAGCATGCACTCTCATGGAACTTCAAATTTGGAGCTAGTCAAGTTTTCCCCAATTCTCGAAATTCCCCTTTGTCAAAACCCGTCTGATGATGAAGTGTCTGATGATGAAAAATTCCCTGAACCTGTTACAATTCAAGACTGGTTTTGGTATTTGCGGAGAACTGGTAAGAGATTAGACCTTTCGTCTTTGGATGTATCTCACATTCATTTCAAAAATCTCATGCACAAGAAGATTAAGAGGAAAGTTATGAGCGTTGAAGTGCCTCGAGATAGGAAGATTGTGATTCGAACTTGGAATCCCAAGTCCTATGTGAAAATCTCTGAAATTGAAATTGTGGAAATTTCGGATTCTGAGGAACCTTCAGTGTTTGCTGAAATGCCTAAGTCAAGGGACACTGTTGAAGATTCCACGGCAAATTTGTTCTCTGAGAATTCTTTTGAGCAAAGTGATGAAAAGATGATCAAGGATGTTGAAATGGAAGTAGTTGCTGATGCTGATACTGTGCCTCCTATTCCATCTCAGGAAGAGACCCCAGTCCCTCTGTCTCCTATGTGTGAGGATGAGAATACACAAAATGTGGCTAATGACAATGATCGTGGTTCAAATGAAGGAGTTCAGTCTGTATCTTCTGACTTCTCTCAGCAAGTGCCTGAGACTGAAAGAGAATCCAAGAAAGATGTCTGTGATCAAGGAGCATGCCTTGAAGATTCCTCTTGTGTGGGACAAATTGTGTCAGGTGTAGATGTGGATCCTGCTGGTGTTGGTTTAGAAAATAGGCAGTCTCTCAAAGATGCTGTGGGGTCGATACCTGGTTCTATGAATCTTGACATCTCAGGAGAACCTCTGGATGGCCAAGATGTGGATCTTCCCTCTGTTCTGCCAGAGACTGAGGTTGTGCAAGTTGGTCAAGATGATGATGTTGTTGTTGGTGAGACTGAGATTGGTTCTGCTGATCGTTGTGATATGACTCAAGGTTTTGCAGATGCTGATGGTGACATTGCAGGGTCGAATATTGATGCTATTCCCCGTGTGGAGGATGCTGATGAAGATTTTGTTGTACAAAATGTTACAACAAGTCCTACAACATGTGAGTTACCTGAAGAAAATGATCCTCCCCTGTCCTCCTTTATGCACAAGAGTAGATCTGTGTCCAAGAAGCGTCCTGTTCCTCCACCTTCCAGGAGTGCTGAGTCTTCTCCTTCCAAGCGGCCTAAACTTTCAGCTTCTGCTCCTTGTCGCCCTCCCTCGTTTACATCTTCAGATGCCCTGAGCAAAACTTTCTTTGACAAAACCCGTAAGAACAGATGGCCAGCCTACTCCGAGAGATCTCTTATATCAGAGAAAGTCCTCAATTTGTCATCTTTTGACAAGACTCAGTTGGAATCTATTCTGAAGGATCTTGGTCTTGTCCATGCTGCCACATGCTTCAGCGTCTATTATCCTATTTTGGTGCGAGAGTTTTACTGTAATCTCTCCAAATCTGCTAGTGATGGATCCTCTCGTTGGAGTTTCAGAAATTATGTCCGAGGAAAGATTGTCTCATTCTCTCCTGCATCTCTGAACAAATTATTAGAATGGAAATGTTCCCAATTTGTTCCAGCGTTTGGTGACTCCGCTGGGGTGAGCTTTGACAGACTGATTGAGGTCGTGACTGCTGGAAAGTTGTCACGCTGGCCTACTAAGTCATCAGTGTTTCCCTCGTCTGCACTTACTGCAAAGTATTTTATTCTATTCAGAGTTGCTACTCGAAACTGGCTCCCTACCTCAAATGTTTCAGTAGTCACTAGGGACATGTGCAAAATATTGTTCTCTGCTGGCACGTCTCAGGTTTTCAATTTAGGAAGAATCATTTTCGATTCTATCTTATCCTTTGCTGAACTATCATCCTCCGGGACCTCTTTACCTCATGGAGCTCTCATTTCCATGATGCTTTTGGCTCAAAAGGTGCCCTTGTCTCCTTCGGATCTTCCCTCTACCTGTGACAGTATCTCGTATACAGCAAAGTCTGTGGCTGGTAAATTCAATGATATCTCTGAGGTGTTTCCCTCTTTGCATGGTGGTCTGTCTTCACCTCCTCTGTCTAGTAATGCTGGAACCCAGTCCTCTTTGCATCCTGATTCTCAGACTGCTAACTCCTCTCGTTCGAGTGTAGTGGACATTGAGTTCCTGGAATGTGCCCTTCAAAATGTCAATGATCAGCTTCTTGTTCTTGATAGCCAGCGGGCTCTTTTGGATCGTCACAGGCTGCTGTTGCAAGATAAGATGTCTGCTCTGAAGCGTGGCTCCTCTGCCGATCTCTGACTGCTGTTCCTCAGATGCGTCTTTTGTTTCTAGTGGCTCAAAAGGGGAGATAAAGGTATGATATTCAGTTTTCTTGTTGATGCCAGATGGCTGTGTGGAGGTATTGGTCATGTTCTCATGTTCTTCACAGATAGTAGGCAGTTTTCTTCTTTTGTGGTTCTTATGGTAAAGGGGAGTACCTCAGTTCTTCTTCTTGTCTGGTATGTTGTTGAATATCATACTGTATTGTGCCACTAAATGACAAAAGGGGATATTGTTAGGTTTTGTCTCTTCTGCTAGTTTATGCCTTGCTTGTCATTTGTGGCACTCCGATAATCATCTCTCTCTATGTACTCCTTGAAATGTTTGGACAAAGTATCTGTGGATGTTAGACATCTTGTTGAAGGTTTGTTGCGACAGAACCTTTTTATCTGAAGAGGAGACAAGTCTCAGCTGAGCTTGTTGGACGTTTTGTTGGACAGATTGTTGAACCCCCGTGTTCAACATGTTGTGCCTTTGTGCGACTGCCGTAGATCGATGACTGAGGTGCACGTGATCTCAAGTCACCGTTTATATTTGTTCAGGTATTTATGACGGTTAATATTTGATGAAGATTTGATTGGCTGAGAATATCGTTCAGTTCCATTCGTGAAGAATTAGTTGAAGATATCTTCGATGGCGAGATTCTGGAAACGATCTCCTGCGGAGATTTAGGGATCTCGTTCCATCTATGGGAGTTGCAGTTATTGCTGTTATTGAGTTGCTTCTAGATTGATTGATCTAGCGCTGATTGAACGGTGATTGATTGCGCTGCTACTTTAAGGGCTTGAGGGCATTGGCGGCTAGGTCAAGGACTTTGGCGAAAGAAGTCCGGGTTGATACACTCCGGGAGGGAGGCTGATTCGGGATATAAATTGTATGTTTTTACCCTCTAACTATCCCCATTTTGTGCCAAAGATTAGGCTTAATTGTGCTCTTTTTGGGTATATTTTCACTTTATGTCGATTTTAGGGCTTATTCTCATTCTTGGCACAAAATACGGATTTTATCGTCGTTATTGGCTTCCTATTATTTTTCATATGCTCCTGCTATTATTTTTATCATATCTCCATTTTTTGGGAATTATTGGAGCATTGGAATATTTTATATGGATTATTGGAGGTTAATATTGTTTTCTTTTAATAGTCATTATATTTATTTTCACATCAAATGGACTAATTTTTGCTTCTCCTATTTTTCAGGTACTCCTTATAGTCTTGGGGATTTTCCAGAATTTTTTGGAATTTTTCTGAGATTTCTAGTTATTTTTTTGGATTTATTTGGAGGAGAAATGGGGAGAAAAGCATGAAAAAAGGAATTAATTGGGTGCGCCACGTGGCGCAATCTCGTTGCGCCACGTGGCGCAAATCGGGCCGCTGCTTTGATTATTTAAAAAATAATAATTTTTTTATGCGGGCCGGCCCAGTGGCCGGCCCGCTCTGCTGAGGGCCGCAACGGAAGTTTAAAAAAAACAATTAAAAGCTCAGCGGGCCGCTGGCCCGCTCGAATTTTTCGAGCGGGCTTCGCCCGCTCTCACGAGCGGGCGGCCCTTTCGAAAATTTCGAGCGGGCCCCGCCCCTAATCGAGCGCAGGCGCGCGCTTATGCAGCGGGGGCGGGCAGCGGGCGCCCGCCCCCCAAAGAACCCGACCCGATAAGGGTTTAAACGGGCCTGGGTTGCGAAAATTGGGGGAACTCTCGGTTTTTGCTTGTTTTGGAGCTGTTTTCTTTGTTTTTTTTAGGGTTTTGAGAGGGCTTTGATGGGGGAGGAGGCCATGGAAGCTTGAGGAGGCTTGGTGGAGCTTGGAGAAGCTTGGAGGAAGGCAAATAGGAGGAGGGAGGAACTCATTTGGGGGAAATCTTGGTGAAATCTTCCCTTTTCCCCTTTGTATTTTGATATCTCTTTATTGTAATGAAATTGAATGATTTTGTGAATGAAAATTCCATCATTTGTTCATGATGATAGAGTAGTGTTGATTTTGTGTGGGTTGTGACTAATTCAGTTGGATGTTAATTTCTTGCCCTAATTTCCTCTTGCCAAATTTTGAATGTGAATGTTGGATGATTATTAGGGCACAAATTTAATTGGTTTAGTCCCGAGAGGGCAAATTTGAGAGAATCCATGTGCTTAATTCGATTAGTGTCGTGATAATCTATCCATCCCTATTGCAAAATTATTGTGTTTTTAAAGCTAAATATTCTGATTGGGCTTCCTTAGCCGAAAGACCGATTGTGTTATATGTGGTAATTAGGACTTGATTAACGCCAATTTTAATGATCCCACAACCCATGCTCTCTCTCCTCGCTATCCTAAACTCCACCTTTGGCTCTCTAACCCTACCAATTTAGGTTAATTTTTGTTTTCACCACACTTTACCGACATTTCCACCGTTAGCGAGTTAGTTGTAAAACACTTTAATTTTCTTTATCGATCAGATTTTGTGAAAGTAGAACGAATTGTCCCTATGATCCGACCCGGTACTCACCGGTTATTTTTATATTGCATTGACGCTCCTACGCTTGGGAGCGGAAGGCGTGCACTTGCGCGTTTTCCGAGTCAACCAATTGGCGCCGTTGCCGGGGACAACGGTTTCTGTTAGTAGCATTTTTTGATTGATTTCGAAATTTTTAGTGTGATACTTCTATCTCTTAGTGTGTGTCTTTCTATTTATTTATTTTCCACTTATTAAGTCTTTTTGGTTGTTTATTTTCATTTTTCTTGGAAATTTTTTTAAAACCATGGCATCTTCTTCTGATTTTTCGGACTTTGATTTGGAGGATATCCCACCCCCCGCCATACTTTCATGGCACGGAGTGGGAGAACCCTCACTTACATATTAAAAATTTTGAAGATTGGATGCATTCATGTCTTGGTGGGAATATCGATGATGATTGCATATATTTTAGATTCTTTCCCGATTCTTTACAGGATGATGCTAGACTTTGGTTTGATTCATTGTCTCTGGACTCACATTTTACCTGGTTGTCATTTCAGGCTGAATTTCTCCGGGTATTTTTGCCTATCTTTTTGGAGCAGGTACAGGGGCGGCAGGCCGTGGAGCATGTAGCGAGCTTTATCCAGGCTGAGTGGGAGGCCTACCATCAGGCTTGGCAGAGGTTCACTGATTTGGTGCTTGCGTGCCCACACCAGAGCTTTCACGAGGATCATCTTCTGCAGATCTTCTACACAGGGTTATCGACATCTGGGCGAGATTTGGTGCAGATGAGTTGTGGTGGGGAGTTCTTTGAGTATTCGACAGAGGATTCTTGGTGTTACCTGAGGGACCTTGCAGAGTGGGAGCAGACTGTGCCATCTGGAGAGCCGTCACTTGGATATGAGGATGATGGCCAGTACCAGTTTCCACTTCAGGATGCAGAGCTGCAGGTCCAGTGTCAGCTTGAGGAGCCACCTTTGGGCTCTTTTTCTTGCGACCCCATGGGATATAGAGCAGAGCAGGAGGATGGGTTGCATGAGAGCCAGGTAGAGGATATTGACAGATTATATATTGAGGAGTCAGAGGAGACAGATGACGGAGTGCGTGTCGACCACGACGGTGACACGATGCATTTTCATTTTGAGGTTGAGGATGAAGCGGATGTGCATGATGGCCGAGAGCATATTGAGGACACCATGGGGCCTGAGCCACAGCCCACTTCAGAGTTAGCTTCACAGGTCGAGGCGGTTGAGTATTTTGGGAGGACGACTGAGATGAGCTATTTCTGGGATGGCGAGGATGATGCGTGCTTGGATTTGCCCGAGACGTGTCTACCTCCAGTCCTATCACAGATGTCACTTCCCTCGCTTCAGGATGCGCACTTGCCAGTCATCGAGGAGGTTTGTGAGGAGCAGTTATCAGATGTGGGGAGTGCCGCAGAGACTGTTGGTGTTGATATTGATTTCGAGGAAGAGGATAGCGACAGGGATTGCGAGATGGTATATATTGAGCCCGAGCTCCCTCTTACTCCAGTTTTCTCTCTGCAGCCACTTCCACCTCCTCTTGAGGCCGTGCATCATTCCGAGCCTAGCATCGCGTTTCAGGGAAGTTCCCATCTTAATTTTTCCTCCACCCCCGAATCCAATTATTTAATTCCATATCATAATGATTCGGATTGTCGTCATTTGATTGTAAATTCCTTTATTCATTTCGACGACCCATTTTGGCAAGCTTTTCACTTGGATGGGCACTTTCGCCCAATTATTTTTGATACGACCTATCTCCCTCATTTTGCAGGAATCCATCACAAGGAGATGCTTGGGGTTGCGTCGCTTGCCATTGATGCTCGTAATGGAGGTAGGGCATCGGACGTGGCGATGCTCGCGGAGGAGCGTAAGGATATGATCGAGCAGTTGCCACCGCCGTTATACATACGAGATCCGCCTTTTGCTAAGGTGTATTCTTTCCATGTAGTGTAAATAAATAAAAAGTTAGTTAGTTTGCTTTCGCATGTTTGCTTTCGTATTTTTTTTTCTTTTCTAGGATCTTTTGCCGAGATCTAGTAATCTCCCAACATTGAGGACAATGCTTATTTTAAGTTGGGGGGAGAGTGTTAGAATCTCTAGGATTGTTAGGATTTTGAGCTAAATTTTTTTTTTGAGATCCCTCCATGTTTCGCCTCATTCCATGAATTCATTGCATATCATATTTTGGCTTCCTCGTTCCTACGCCATTAGCTTTGTTTAGTCCCTACTTGCTTAATGCCATGCGATTTTTCAGATTATCGTTTTGGTATCGATTTCTCGATGTTTGATTGGCACGTTTTCATTTCTTTTCCAATTTGGAGTCGAATGTTAATATACCATGTATGAAACTATTTAGATGTTGTGATACTCTCTTTGAGATAGTTTGGGAAAAGTTTGGTGTAAGCGATTTCATGTTTGGGATGAATGGTGTAGTTTTTAATTGGATTGGGAGTGGCCAAATTGTGCATGCTTTGTTTTCCTCTTAAGAGTGGGTGGATGAGTTGCTAATTTTTGTTGGAATGAAAAAGAAAGTTAGTATAAGTGAATGTTTCTTCCTAATCAAATCGAGTAGCCGGTGCCCCACGAAACATTGGGAAGGACGCCAAAGATGAGATTTAGGGGATCATTCCATCCCTTTGCCTATATAGCGTTATCGCGTGTAGGTATTGGTGGCCGTGTTTGCATTTATAGCGTTATCGCGTGCATGCAAAACATAAACATGAAAAATCCAAAAACAAAAAAAAAGAGAAAAAGAAAAGAAAAAGAAAAAAAATGAAAGAATAAGCAACATGAGTGATGCAATTTCATCTCCCACAACTTAGAGGAAATTTCTTTTGTTTTGGCCATTTTCATGAAAATTGGAAATTTTGACATCGTGATATCCCGATACGTGTGATACGGGGCTTATTTCTTCACTTTTCTTTGAATTGGATTGAGGGGAGTATCATTTGTTGTTTGCTTTCATATATTTGGTATATTGGCTTTGAAATCAATTGGAAATCTCATTTTTGGAGTATGCCATGATGATATCGAGGATTTGGTGCATGTTCTTCAATTTAATCCGAATTTTTCGCATATTTTGCTAGGGACTAGCAAAAAACTAGTTGGGGGGTGTGATTCGGGATATAAATTGTATGTTTTTACCCTCTAACTATCCCCATTTTGTGCCAAAGATTAGGCTTAATTGTGCTCTTTTTGGGTATATTTTCACTTTATGTCGATTTTAGGGCTTATTCTCATTCTTGGCACAAAATACGGATTTTATCGTCGTTATTGGCTTCCTATTATTTTTCATATGCTCCTGCTATTATTTCTATCATATCTCCATTTTTGGGAATTATTGGAGCATTGGAATATTTTATATGGATTATTGGAGGTTAATATTGTTTTCTTTTAATAGTCATTATATTTATTTTCACATCAAATGGACTAATTTTTGCTTCTCCTATTTTTCAGGTACTCCTTATAGTCTTGGGGATTTTTCAGAATTTTTTGGAATTTTTCTGAGATTTCTAGTTATTTTTTTGGATTTATTTGGAGGAGAAATGGGGAGAAAAGCATGAAAAAAGGAATTAATTGGGTGCGCCACGTGGCGCAATCTCGTTGCGCCACGTGGCGCAAATCGGGCCGCTGCTTTGATTATTTAAAATAATAATAATTTTTTTTATGCGGGCCGGCCCAGTGGCCGGCCCGCTCTGCTGAGGGCCGCAGCGGAAGTTTTAAAAAAAACAATTAAAAGCTCAGCGGGCCACTGGCCCGCTCGAAAATTTCGAGCGGGCCCCGCCCCTAATCGAGCGCAGGCGCGCGCTTATGCAGCGGGGGCGGGCAGCGGGCGCCCGCCCCCCAAAGAACCCGACCCGATAAGGGTTTAAACGGGCCTGGGTTGCGAAAATTGGGGGAACTCTCGGTTTTTGCTTGTTTTTGGAGCTGTTTTCTTTGTTTTTTTTAGGGTTTTGAGAGGGCTTTGATGGGGGAGGAGGCCATGGAAGCTTGAGGAGGCTTGGTGGAGCTTGGAGAAGCTTGGAGGAAGGCAAATAGGAGGAGGGAGGAACTCATTTGGGGGAAATCTTGGTGAAATCTTCCCTTTTCCCCTTTGTATTTTGATATCTCTTTATTGTAATGAAATTGAATGATTTTGTGAATGAAAATTCCATCATTTGTTCATGATGATAGAGTAGTGTTGATTTTGTGTGGGTTGTGACTAATTCAGTTGGATGTTAATTTCTTGCCCTAATTTCCTCTTGCCAAATTTTGAATGTGAATGTTGGATGATTATTAGGGCACAAATTTAATTGGTTAAGTCCCGAGAGGGCAAATTTGAGAGAATCCATGTGCTTAATTCGATTAGTGTCGTGATAATCTATCCATCCCTATTGCAAAATTATTGTGTTTTTAAAGCTAAATATTCCGATTGGGCTTCCTTAGCCGAAAGACCGATTGTGTTATATGTGGTAATTAGGACTTGATTAACGCCAATTTTAATGATCCCACAACCCATGCTCTCTCTCCTCGCTATCCTAAACTCCACCTTTGGCTCTCTAACCCTACCAATTTAGGTTAATTTTTGTTTTCACCACACTTTACCGACATTTCCACCGTTAGCGAGTTAGTTGTAAAACACTTTAATTTTCTTTATCGATCAGATTTTGTGAAAGTAGAACGAATTGTCCCTATGATCCGACCCGGTACTCACCGGTTATTTTTATATTGCATTGACGCTCCTACGCTTGGGAGCGGAAGGCGTGCACTTGCGCGTTTTCCGAGTCAACCAGAGGCCGACTATCACGTTCGTGGGATCAAGGGAGTTGATCTTGTCGGTGGTGCAAGGGGAGCTTGCAGGCAAGGGGAGCTTGCCAAGAATACTTCACGGGGTTGATTGCGATCACCCCTCACGTTTTGTTTTAAGGATGAGTGTGTTCTTCCTTATAGAAGCGTGAATTTTAGAGTTTGTATTCTCTGATCTTTATAGTGAAGTATTCTATTTTTCTGGACGCGGCCCAGCAGATGTAGGTGTGCGCACCGAACTGCGATACCAAGTCTCGTGTGTCCTTACTTGCTGTGTGTCTTTATTGTTGTTCGTTATGTTATCTACTGCGTACTGAATTTCATTTGGTATCAAAGCAGGTCATCCACAATACTTTGACTTTCTTTCAAAGTGGGTGTGATCATGTGTGTCAGTACGCTGATCAAAATATATATTGTAAACTCTTAGTACATCACGTCAAAATATATTAAATCTCAAATTGTACATACATTGCAAATTCTAATGTATAGCACAACTAAATACATAAAACTCAATATTATTCTTCATTCCCAATTGGATACAATGTATCTCTAACATATTTTTCAGGAGTAACTGAAGAAAATATTTGAAATAATGTCCAGTGGGATTTATATAATGAGTACATACTTATGAGGTTATTTGAGCAGGTTCATAAAAATGGCCATCGGTCAATTTTTGGCAGATTTTGATCACAATATCAGCTAGTAGCATCTGGACATTCTTCAAGAGAACATCAGAATTAGAATCATAATTATTTATATGTTTCTCCAACGAGAATAGAATTTTTCATATGTGACCTTATAATCAACATTAAGTCACATATTAAAAATTCTATTTATTTTGAGATGCATTGTAGCTAATTGGGACTCAAATACTGATGTTCTCATAGAGAAGATCCAGACGCTTCCGACTAATATTGTGACAAAAATCTGACAAAAAATGAGCACTTGACATTTTTATAAATTTGTACAAACAATTTCATAATTATGCACTAATCATATATACTTCAAATAAAACATTAAAATAAATGTGTTAACCTAAATCAAATACTGTCTCATGTTGTTGCGTTGCTTCTCTAGCGATTGATGTGTATGATCAATGGATTTTTTTGAGAGAAAAAGAATACAAGTAGAAGAAGAAGTCAGTTTTTGTACTATGAGAGAATGAGAATAAGTGGTGTTGGCTTTTTGAGATGTGAGTAGAGGAGGACTCATGGGTGGCCCTTTATAGTGGAATTGACCGTGGTTGGCAACCCTGGCCAATTGATACACTCTTGGGACTCAACAGGGCGGCACTTGCTCACATGACTGAATATGGAGTCACAGTCGCTCTTCAAATTGGCGGCGGCCCATGACTCCACAAAGAGGCCCATGACTCCACATGGCCATTACTCAATGTATTCAAATTAGCCGGGTTGGCAATCCTGGCCACATTTCACAGCATTTCTGCTGCTGAGAGCTGCAAGCAAGAGAGTTGGGAAATGCTTTGAAATTTGGTCGTGGTTGGCAACCCATTCGATGCAAGCACGAGAGTCCGGAAGATCAATTGGAGTCAGGGAAGATATAGATCACTTTGATGCTCAAGTTAGAAGCACGACATAATGCAATAAAAGAAAGAGAACTTCTTTGCGCACTACCATTTATTTACAACAACTATACCACTTATTTACAAGTTTGCCACTCTAATTTTCTCACCGTGCACAATAAATTTAAATTCCAAAAATGCCTCGTTGTGTGCAATGAGTAAAGCGGCCGACCCGCTACCGCCGCCCTCCTCCGCCAATCCCCAGCCCAACCCCCAACACACAAACACACACACACACACACCCCCCCCCCCCCCCCCCCCCTCCCCAACACCCACACGCACGCACGCACGCACGCACACACCCACCCCACCCCACCCCCCAAGCCCCTATTTGCCGACCCTCTCCCTCCGCACCCACTCTTCCATACTGACCATTCCAAACCCTAAAAACCCGTCAGTAAATTTTGAATGGCAAACTTGTAAACAAGTGGTTATGACTGCGAGTAAAACGGTAGGCGCGCAAAGAAGTTCCCTAAAAGAAATAGATCGGTAATTAAATTCACGCTAGCTTAACCTTCAAGCTTAGAGCTTATTAGTAGGTTAACTCCTTCAGCAAGCAGGGCAAGTCATCCCGGACAAGGACCCGGAAGCTTCCTGCAGACTCCGTGGGTCTCATTACCGAGTCTGCAATCGCATTTGTCCCTCAAGTCATGGGCCATTCTCGTGGCCCGAACAAAGCCAAACCTGAGGATATTCCTTTTTGCGCCGGCTCTCGATGCCATAACCAACAACGGTCACAGCCGCCCATTCAAATTCCTGCGAAGCAGTAAACCAAGCAAGACGAGTAGCCTTGGAATTGCTCTGTAACATTATTATAAGCTAATCAAATCACTCATTGTGATCATCGTTGTATGTTGGAACAAACTGAAGATATCAATCAAGAACCGTCCTTAAATACCTGAATGTTGAAGCCTCTCTTCCATCAATGGCAAGCCCAGCAGCCAGCAGTTGTTTCCTAATTTGCATCACCACTCTCCTACTAACCACCGTTGGGTCGCTCGGAAGCCCAACGGAGCGATCTCCGGCCACCGCCGCCGCCTTCTACATCTTCGGCGACTCCGTCGTCGACCCTGGCAACAACAACTACATCGAGACCATCCCCGAGTTCAAAGCAAATTACTTGCCCTACGGGCAAAGCGGTTTCTTCAACGGGCCTACCGGCCGATTCACCGATGGCCGTGTTATGGTTGATTTCATCGGTAATTCTGATTGCTAATATGGCCATCAGGACCAGAATCCTAAATTTACAGAGCAAGTATTTGATTATATATCCTGATCTATACGCAGCTGAATATGCAAAGCTGCCCGTGATTCCACCGTTCATGCAGCCATCGGCAAAGTTTACAAACGGAGCCAACTTCGCTTCCGGGGGAGCCGGTGTCCTCCCCGAGACCAGCCGAGGGCTGGTAACTAAAATCGCGGCGAACAAACGATTAAAAACTTTGCAATTAATTGCATCAAACTGATTGTTATTCTTTGTGCTGTTTCTTTTAGGTGATAAGTTTTCAGACTCAGCTCAAACAGTTCGAAGAGGTGTCGAGCATTCTGTTTACAGAGCTAGGCGAGCCGCAAGCAAGGAAAGCGATTTCGGAAGCGGTCTACTTCATTAGCATTGGCAGCAACGACTACATACTTGGCTATTTAAATGATGCGAAAAATCGCGAGGCCTACACGCCCGAGGAATTCATCGGAATGGTGATCGGCAACCTGTCACAATCGATCCAGGTTACTATATACAGTCGATTTCATCATCAATAATTTCATGAAATTAATCTGCGAATTTTTCTTCAGGAACTATATGAGAAGGGAGCTCGAAAATTCTACATGCTGAGAGTAGCTGATCTGGGATGCTTGCCTGCGTTCAGAGCAGTAAATCCTAAAGCTGACGGCGGTTGTTTTGAGGCCGCATCGTCACTTGCATTGGCTCACAACAATGCATTATCGGCTGTTCTCACTGGCTTTGGGTACATGCTTGAAGGATTCAAGTACGTCAACTTCAATCTATATGACTGGCTCAACGAGAGAATCCAAACCCCAGATAAATACGGTACACGTTTCTCAATTTCTTGTCGTTCATGTCATATTTCATTTAAAATGGCATATCATAACCTTTTCTTTCTTGGGTGTTTTAAGGCTTTAAGGACGGAATAAACGCGTGTTGTGGGACTGGGCCATACAGGGGGGTCTACAGCTGCGGAGGCACGAAGAGTGTGAGCGAGTTCGAGCTATGCGACAATGTCGAAGAGCACGTGTGGTTCGATTCGATTCATGCTACCGAGAAGATCCACGAGCAGTTCGCAAGGGCGATATGGAGCGAGCCGTCGTCTGTGGGAGCAAGCACATTGGAAGATCTCTTCCTATTAGATGGCGAGAAGATCATCAAGATAGGCGACGTGGTTGAAGACCGGGAAGAACTGGGGAAGTTCACTTACATGGCTTGAGTACTTCAAGTTTGGTGGTGATTTGAGCTGCTTTTTGTGGCTCGTTGATGCTTTGTTTTTAGATTGATCCCGATTGATTCTACATAGAAGAAGTAGGGGGGGTTTTTTATTAAAAAAATTCTTGGCCCCGTGACTTCGGCTATGTTTTGTCTGCAAGGAAGGGGAAGAAAATGATCAAAAGGAAGGACGAAAGTAATTCTCTCCTGTTTAGTTAAAAAGAAAAATCAAAGGTAAATGAAAGAGAGAAATTAACTAAAAGAAAACTATGTATTTGTTATGAATGTGCTTTTGTAGACTCATATGGAGTCCACTTGTGTTTAGGATATCCACTCATTATGTAATCGTTTTCCTATAAAATACAGGGCTACGAGTTCAGTAGCCGTCACCTTCATAACATGTTAACAGCACGCTCGTCAGCTGAGCCGAACCTCTGCCGACGGACGAATAGCGATGACGCGGATTTGGCTTCCTTCTCCAAACTTCGCTAGATCCGGTTGGTAGGATTAGAGTTAATCATCTATTCCCTATATTCTCTAGATCTAATTTTTCTTGTGCATGATGAGTGATCTGTGTTGTTTTTTATTAGATCTACTTTTCTACCTAGATCTGTATGAAAAATCATATTTTTAAATATAGATCTCTGTTTAAAACAGTTTTTTAAATCATTTTTGGATGAAAATTCGACGTTTTAATGTTAAAGATCAAATTTTTACAATAAAGAACGCTAATTCAAAGATTAAAAATTGTATTTTAACAATAAAAAACTGTTTTTCCTCTGAAATCTATGGATCTAAAGGATTGGCGCCCCCTCCCCGCGTGTGACCACATATGGCCTGCAGCAAACCTCTCGCGCCCACCGTGCGCGCCGCCCGCGCCCACCTCACCGGGCGGCCGGTCGCCGCCCGCACGCGCGAGCCTCACCGCCCGCACGCCTCACCGGGCTACCGGTCGCCGCCAGCGCGTGCCTCGCCGCTAGTGCCCCCATGCAACTCAACGGGCAGCCTGTCGTTGCCCGCATGCACTCGCGCGTGCCACCGCGACTTGAAGTCGCCCCACGTGCACCGCCCAGTCTGCAGCCGCCCATGTGCCGCGCCGCCGCAACCTGCAGTCACCCCATGCGCGCCGCCGCCTTTGGCCGCCGCCGCGCCCCTGTTTGCGGCCGTCGCAACAAAATCCTAATTAGGGGTTTTCCACATTTTTTTAAACAAAGGGCTTCTAAAATTTTTGATCCATTTTTTTAATTAATTTCAGGTCGATTCTATGTTATTTCATCACCAATTGCATTTTTCATATTGGATTATATTATTATTTTTCACGTTTAATAATTATGAGGACCCTGAGACCGTTTTGTAGTTAGTCAACTAACCTAACGGGTAATGACGTTTCCACGTGGTCCAATTAATTATTAAACAAAAATATTTCATTCCATTAAAAATGCCTATGATGTTGCATATTTTCATTGCGCGTAGCATGAATTTGCGCTTAAACGTACAACATGCATGTGATGAATAAATTGATGCATGCTGCATTGTTGATGTTTCTGCGACGAATGTTAATATTTTGTTATGGTTTTGGATTGGATATTTGTCACCATTTATTTTTCTTGCATTTTTTCTTTTGAGAGAAATTGTAGTGAGGATTAAATTGTATAAATTCCAAGACTGGCGCTCATCCCATGGCGATGAAGATCTACTTCCAGAAGAATATGGGCCCCATGTGGGTTCCCGAGTTGTATTTTCTTTTTAATGGGACTATACATGGACTTTATTTTGTACTTTAAAATGGTGACTAGCCGATCCACATCACAAATATCTGTGTCTGAATTGCATGATTATTTATTTCTTTTCAAATATTTAATTATTGCTTGCTTAACATGCTTAGATAAATGGCAAAGATAGCGAGCGTCGACTTCGACGTATTGGAAGCAACGGGCAAGAATTATTTGAGTTGATAGTTGAATATCAAATTCCATCTGCGCTCACAGGGCTTGAGTCATGCCATTGCTGTTGGCGATATGGTTTTTGATATAGATAAGGCGAAAGCCATTATCAATATTAGACGCTATATCGATCGGACCCTGAAGATCGATTACCTCACAGTGAAAGACTCGTACAAGTTATGGACCGCACTCGAGGATCGATACAAAAATCAAAAGGATGTTATCCTTCCTCGAGCGCGATATGAATGGGAGAACCTCCGTCTACAGGACTTCATGTCCATTGCCGAGTGCAACTTGGCATTATTCAGTATCACATCACGCCTGAAGTTGTGTGATGAAAAAGTGACAGAGGAACACATATTGGAGAAAACTTTTACATCTTTCCATGAGAAGGATGTTATCCTCATGCAACATTATCATGAACGAAAATTCACGAAATACTCGGAACTTCTCTCATGTCTTCTGATGGCAGAACAGAACAGAGACCTCTACTGGCCACCCATAACTTACGTCCTGCTAGCACTGCACCTGCGCCTGAAGCGCACAATAACTCTTCCCAGAAGAAGAAGACTAAATTCAACGGCAAACCCCAGAAGGGAAAGGCATTGAAGAAGCAGGCTAGATAACCCCCCTCCAAAAAAACCAACAATGAAGGGAAGAGGGAAAATGTGTGGAAGAGGAAAGACAACGGCCAGACATCTGCGCCCAAGAAAGACTGGTAAGACAAATGCCACAGATGTGGCATGACTAGACACTGGTCCAGAAACTGTCGTACTCTACGTCACCTCCAGGATTTGTACCAAGCTAGCCAGAAGTCTATTGAAACAAACCTGGTGGAAAACGAAGACCTGGCTTCAATTCGGTACATCACCGAGGACTTCTCGACCGATGACCTGCTAGACTGATGCCTTATCTATTTCTGTAATTTATTTTTGTTGAAAAACAATTTCCTTTCTAGATGTTTGTTTCTCTTCAGCATGTTAGTTTATTTTTAGACTTTAAATAAAATTTGCTTATTTTGTGCCTTATATTGCTATACTTTTCTTTCTTGCTATAGATGGATAATAAATGCCTAGTAGACAGTACTTCTATGCACACGATCCTTCGAGATATTTGCTTTTTTCAAAGCATCAACCAATACGATGGCACCGTAAATACTATTTCCGGTCCATCAAGTATAATAGAAGGATCAGGGGAAGCAAATATTTTGCTCCCCAATAAAACACAAATCTTAATAAAAGATGCTCTTTTCTCTCCAAGCTCACACATAAACTTACTAAGTTTCAAAGACATCCGTCTAGACAGATAACTGCCTAGAAATGGTGGACAAACATGACAAAGAATACTTGTATGTAACGACTCTTAAAAACGGTGCTAAAACCATCGAGGGTAGGTCGAGTGTCGAATCATCTCCAACTACCATCACTCGACCCTGGTTCCTCCAACCAAGGGTCCCACTCCATCTGCTGACGAGGTTTTAACTCATCACCTCGAGTCTACATCAGCCTGACAATTGTCTCAGTCAATTTTGGCCTTAATAGTCACCATGACGCAAGCCAAGAAAAATGGTAGAAAGTGACATTCAATCAAGCAACAGATGTTAAAGTCATATGCACATGTGGGATGCTTCAAACAGATGGGATTTGATGTAAGCATATAATTGTATATCATGCATCTACATATGGTGAAAATAATCCCAGAAGTGTACATATTACATAGATGGACCATTGGAGCCCGATATAGGAATGTTGGCTATGAAAGTGTGTTGAATTCAATGAGAGAAGGAGAGAACATTGGGCAATGTGGAATTATAAGGGTCTGGGCCCTTAGATCTAAGTTCAATGGAATTCTTGAATTGGTATCTATTTCAAAAACACATCTTTCAATGCTCGAGAGTCTACTTGAAGAGTATTACATTGAAGCGGAGAAAGATTTGAATTCTACTATGAATTATGGCGAAGACATTGCTGATTGAAGTAAAATAGGGTCGAGTTCACTTTTATTGTAATGGATGGTGAAGAAATCCATGTACGGGATGCAAGGGGCGTCCAAAGCTTCTAAGTAGATTCAAGTCCGGGGTCGAATCCTCAATGGAAAAGCAAGTTGTTAAGCAAAAATATGTGAGAATTGCCATGGATTGGGACACTATAGAACTAATTGTCATGTACAGGTGAGAGAAAATTTATTTACCATAAAGTGGTAATTGTAATTATTCTTATCATTGCCAAATTAATTTTTGCAGAAAAACCATGATATGGAAATGGAAGATTGAGTTGGATTAGTATATGTAAGGTTGTATGGTATAAGATTGTGGCACAGATCTTAGATTTCAATCATCAGTTTCCATCATGCAAGCACTTCATTCTCTCTGCATTTCTTCATTTTGCACTTCATTCTGCCAAAACCTATATCTGGGAGGATGCATGTATTTCCAGCTTGCAAGGGGGCTTGCCCCTGGCTTAAACCCACCATGTTCCTTTTTTAAAAATAGCCCAAGGGGTCAATAAAGAAAACATGTCACCGTGGCTGGTTTGGAGCTTTTTACATGTTTCTGATCTGTTTTTGATTAGTACACAAGCAATCAGGAGTACTTGTGTACTTGTGTGCTCACGTAGGACATGTTTCTGATATTGTAAACCAATCTGGAGTTCTGATCTGTTGTGTACTTGTGTGCTCCCGTAGGACACGTTTCGGATATTGTAAATCAATCTGGAGCTTTTGTGCATGTTTCTGATTAGTGCACAAGCAATCTGGAGTACTTGTGTACTTGTATGCTCACGTAGGACATGTTTCTGATATTGTAAATCAATCTGGAGTTCTGATCTGTTGGCTTCTTGCAAGCTTCTCTTTTCTTCAAGTTGCTTTCTGGACTGACTGGAGATTTTTTAATATTTTTAATATCAAATTGGATAATTATATTCATGGCTATGCTTATTTTCCCTTCATAACATGTCCTACGTGATGGCAAGGCAATTAGAGGGTAAGCCATTGTTTGCTTGCTACTGTTGCAGCCATATTAGGACTTGTTAGATTCATGGATGTAAATTAATATGTATATGGGGCTGGGGCAAGGGAATGTCTGAGCCATTGCACCACATATATACTACATGGGGGTCAGTTGGTCTAGGAGGGAGTCCCTCCTTAGTTATCCGTGTGGCTCCATCTCCACCCTTCATTGTCAGCTGCTTCAGCTCAAATCAATTATATTTCGGTGAACAAAGAGATAATACTTTGGGAAGAAAGTATAACAATTTCAGCATGTCCACTGTTGCATCATTACTTGCATGTTGGCTTCTTGCATGTTTCTCTTTTCTTCAAATTTCTCTCTGGACTGACTGGAGATTTTTTTATTTTTTAATATCAGATTGGATCATTATATACATGCATATGATGATTTTCTCTTCATAACATTTCCCATGTGATGGTAATGCAACTAGGGGGTAAGCTATTGTTTGCTTGCAACCGTTGCAGCCATATTGGGACTTGTTGGATTCATGAATGCAAATTAAAATGTATATGGGTCTGAGGCAAGGAAATGTCTGAGCCATTGCACCACACATATATTACATTGGTTGTGGTTCCAAATAGTTTGGGAAATTTTGTTGGAAGAGGTATGTGCTTGGCTTCTCAGCCGTATCTTTATGGACATGCTGATTGGTATCAATCTGAAGCCTATAGCATGGAGAATGAATTTTGTTTACATGTTAATGTGATTGGTGTCAGTTGGGATTTTGTTTACGATGTCTATGGCCTGTTCTTTTTGTGAGATTTGGACGAGAAAGTGGGATTTTCCCATTGTTCACCAACTATTCACCCATCGAATCACCCTCACTCTCCTCCGTTTTCCTTCAACCTTCGTATTCTTGAGAAATCACAGCCGGAATTTTGCCGTCATGGATCCGCGGTGGTGCTGAGGTGGAGGTGAACTTTCTTCGAGCGAAATCCGCGGAAATTCCGTGGATTTCGCTTGAGAATGTGATCATCTGTGTAGACTGGGCCCCACTCTTCTCTCTCTCTCTCCTCTCTCTCTCCCAAGCGCATCATCCGGAGCCCTTCCTCTCTCCTCTCTCTCTCTCCACTGTTGCCTCCTGTCGTCGACAACAACCGTTGCGTTGCCAACTTGAGAGAACCTCGAGATGCTCTAGAGAACCTCAGAGCTGATCTTGAGAACTCGAGAGAACCCCCACTCATCACCGTCGTCGCCAACCCGAAATTGAGCCTGAGATCTCTTTCGATCTGACACCGACGTGCCCTAGCCGCCGGAGCTCGTTGAGCCCTTGAGCTGCTGCCGTCGTGATTTTCCCGCCGGAGCCCGTCGATCTGACGCGTTAGCTTCCCCCGACGCCGGCCCTCCCTCTGATCAGCTCCGATTGCCACCGATCACAGAGAGAGAGAGAGAGAGAGAGGTTTACGTTAATTATTTAGTTGATTAATTAGTTTAGTTAATCTGATAATAATAATAATTAATTAATTATATAATTAACATAATGTTGTAAGTTAAGGGAGGCCTTTGGCCTCCCTCCCCTCATCATCTCACCATTACTCCCCACTAAGTAAGTGGGGAGTCCCTTGGACTCCTAAAACCTATTCTCATGAATATATTGAGAGTCATGCCTTGTGTCATGGCTACTCCTAACTAGAAATGATTTTACTCTTCTCCTAATATCTCTTAACACGTTATCAACACGTACGCTCTATTTTTTGAGCTTTTTCCATTTCCTACAAAATCCATCCCCTACACGTGAAGGAATCTCTTGTTGCAGCGACGTTGCGGTGATCCTCTTGGGCGTACTCGGAGCGTGGATTTTTCTTTCTATGGATCTTCGATTTTTACGATCGTCCCTAGATTTTTAATCTAGTGGTAACGATTTTTGATCCCGTAGATAGTTACAAACAATTTAGCTATAATTTTACATTCCTTAATCAATAGGCATGTTTAAATCTTTAAAAAAATTATTTTTTCCCAAAACCCTCGGCTTCCCAGCCCAACGAAGGGCTCTTCCCTTCGTAATCACCCACCCTCCCGCCATCGGCGGTTGGGATTTTATCCCCAGACACACCCCCCCCCCCCCCCCGAAGGGGGGTCTTCCGACCACCGCCCCCCCCCCCCCATACGGGGGGCTCTTCCAAGTCGCCGCCCCCCAGGCAGGGGGGTGTGTGTTTTCCGTCCGCCATGGCCGCCCCCCAGTCGGGGGGCCCTCCTCCGGCGCAGACCCCCGGAGTGGGGCATTCTGTCCGCCGCCCCCCCCCCCCAGTCAGGGGGGGGGGCCCTCCTCAGGCGCCGACCCCCCCAGTCGGGGGGGTTTCTGTCCCCCCCCCCCCCCCCCCCCCCCCCCCCCCCCCGAGTTAGGGGCCCCTCCTACGGTGCCGACCCCCCGAGACGAGGGGGTTCCTGTCCGCCAACGTCGACCCCCCCAGGCGGGGGGGGGGGGGGATTTCTGTCAACTGCCCCCCGCCCGTGATTCGGGATATAAATTGCATATTTTACCCCCTAACTATCCCCATTTTGTGCTAAAGATTAGGCTTATTTGTGCTCTTTTTGGGTATATTTTCAATTCATATCAATCTTAGTGCTTATTCTCATTCTTGGCACAAAATGCGGTTTTTATCGTCTTTATTGGCTTCCTATTATTTTTCCTATGCTCCTGCCATTATTTCGATCATATCTCCATTTTTTGGGGAATTATTTGAGCATTGGAACATTTTATATGGATTATTGGAGGTTAATATTGCTTTCTTTTAATAGTCATTATATTAATTTTCTAATCAAATGGACTAATTTCTTCTTCCTATATTTTTTCAGGTACTCCTGGGAGTCTTAGGGATTTTCCAGAATTTTCTGGGATTTTTCTGAGATTTCTAGGTATTTTTGGCGATTTAATTGGAGGAGAAATGGGGTTGAAAACCCCAGAAAAGAATTTTATTGGGGCGCCACGTGGCGCGATCCCACGGCGCCACGTGGCGCCGATCCGGCCCTTGAAGCGCCGCTGGCGGGCCGCGTTTGAAAGATTAAAAAAAACAAACTTTGCGGGCCGGCCCGCTGGCCGGCCCGCTCGCTGTTAAAATTAAAATAAAAAAAATTAGTTTTTTTTAACGATCTGCGGGCCGCTGGCCCGCTCGAATTTTTCGAACGGGCTTCGCCCGCTCTCGCGAGCGGGCGGCCCGCTCGAAAAATTCGAGCGGGCCCCGCCCATTGCGCGCGCAAACGAAGAAGCGGGGGCGGGCAGCGGGCGCCCGCCCCCGGACCCGACCCGCAGCCCAAAGTTGGGCCTATTTGCTGCCCAAAGCGAAAATTAGAAAAGATGGGTCGGCCAGCTGCTGTTTTCTCTCGGTTTTTCTTGTTTTTTTTGGTTTTTTTAGGGCTTAGAAGGGGATTCTTCTTCCCCAAGAGGCTTGGAGGCCATTGATGAAGCTTGGAGCTTGGAGGAGCATTTGGGAGAGGAGAACTTCATCCTTGAGTGACACATTGGTGAAATTTTTCCAAACTCTTGTGTATTTTGATTTAGGGTTTTAAGTTGTACATTGGATGTTAATTTTGAGTAAAGATTACTCTGTTTTCATCATGAATCTCTAAATTTTGCTTGTGTGGTTGTGTTTGGGGATTGTTGGTTGATTGGGTTGTGATTTCATCTCTAGCACAATTTTATCTTCAAAAATTTGTGTATGAAACTTGTGTTATTTTGTTTATTGGAACCCTAAGGGGAAATCCAAGAAGAGGATAATCCTAGCGGACCCTCTCTAATGCGCTTATTGTTAATTACTCGCATGAGTTTCATTCACTACTTATTGCACCCCACATGTTCGATGAAATGCCGTATTTTCCGATTGAGCTCTCTTAGCCGGGAGATCAATTGAGTTATATATTGGGATGATTTCTTGTGCCCACGGCCTCATTCGCATGCACGATACACGAGTCCTCCTCGTTACTTGCCGATTCGGCCCTCCACCCCTACCCATTTAGGTTAGAATTTTTAGTTTCTTCACGTTTTCACCACGCTTTTACCACTCATCCACCGTTAGCGAGTTAGTTGTAAAACACTTTAATTCTCTTTATCGATCAGATTTTGTGAAAGTAGAACGAATTGTCCCTGTGATCCGACCCGGTACTTACCGGTTATTTTTATATTGCATTGACGCTCCTACGCTTGGGAGCGGAAGGCGTGCACTTGCGCGTTTTCCGAGTCAACCAATTGGCGCCGTTGCCGGGGACAACGGTTTCTATTTAGCAATTTTTGATTGATTTTGAAACTTTTAGTGTGATACTCCTATCTCTTAGTGTGTGTCTTTCTATTTGTTTATTTTCCACTTTTTGAGTCGTTTGGTTGTTTATTTTCAGTTGTTTTGTGAAATTTTTTTTAACAACATGGCATCACCTTCAAATTTTTCGGACGTTGATTTGGAGGATATCCCACTTCCGCCATACTTTCATGGCACGGAGTGGGAGAACCCTCATTTACATATAAAAAAATTTGAAGAGTGGATGTTTTCATGTCTTGGTGGGAATATTGATGATGATTGCATATATTTTAGATTCTTTCCCGATTCTTTACAAGATGATGCTAGATTGTGGTTTGACTCATTGTCTCTCGACTCACATTTTACTTGGTTGTCATTTCAGGCTGAATTTCTCCGAGTGTTTTTGCCTATCTTTTTGGAGCAGGTACATGGGCCGCAGGTCATGGAGCATGTAGCGAGCTTTATCCAGGCTGAGTGGGAGGCCTACCATCAGGCTTGGCAGAGGTTCACTGATTTGGTGCTTGCATGCCCACACCAGAGCTTTCATGAGGATCATCTTCTGCAGATCTTCTACACAGGGTTATCGCCATCTGGGCGAGATTTGGTGCAGATGAGCTGCGGTGGAGAGTTCTTTGATTATTCGACCGAGGATTCTTGGTTGTACCTGAGAGACCTTGCAGAGTGGGAGCAGACTGAGCCATCTGGAGAGCCGTCACTTGGATATGAGGATGATGGCCAGTCCCAGTTTCCACTTCAGGATACAGAGCTGCAGGTCCAGTGTCAGCTTGAGGAGCCACCTTTGGGCTCTTTTTCTTGCGACCCCATGGGATATAGAGCAGAGCAGGAGGATGGGTTGCATGAGAGACAGGTAGAGGATATTGACAGATTATATTTTGATGAGTCGGATGAGATAGATGATGGAGTGTGTGTCGACCACGACGGTGACACGATGCATTTTCACTTTGAGGTTGAGGATGAAGCGGATGTGCATGATGGCCGAGAGCAGATTGAGGACACCATGGGACCTGAGCCACATTCCACTTCAGAGTTAGCTTCACAGGTCAAGGCAGTTGAGTATTTTGGGAGGACGACTGAGATGAGCTATTTCTGGGATGGCGAGGATGATGCGTGCTTGGATTTGCCCGAGACGTGTCTACCTCCAGTCATATCACAGATGTCACTTCCCTCGCCTCAAGATGCGCACTTGCCAGTCATCGAGGAGGTTTGTCAGGAGCATTTACCAGTTGTGGGGAGTGCCGCAGAGACTGTTGGTGTTGATATTGATTTTGAGGAAGAGGATAGCGACAGGGATTGCGAGATGATATATATTGAGCCCGAGCTCCCTCTTACTCCAGTTTTCCCTCTGCAGCCACTTCCACCTCCTCCTGAGGCCGTGCATCATCCAGAGCCTAGCATCACATTTCAGGGAAGTTCCCATCTTACTTTTTCCTCCACCCCCGAATCAAATTATTTAATTCCATATCATAATGATTCGGATTGTCGTCATTTGATCGTAAATTCTTTTATTCATGTCGACGACCCATTTTGGCAAGCTTTTTATTTGGATGGGCGCTCTCGCCCAATTATTTTTGACACGACCTATCTCCCTCATTTTGCAGGAACCTATCACAAGGAGATGCTTGGGGTTGTGTCGCTTGCCATTGATGCCCGCATTGGAGGTAGGGCATTGAACGTGGCGACGCTCGCGAAGGAGCGAAAGGATATGATCGAGCAGTTGCCACCGCCGTTATACATTCGAGATCCGCCATTTGCCACGGTGTGTTCTTTCCATGTAGTGTAAATAAATAAAAAGTTAGTTAGTTTGCTTTCGCATGTTTGCTTTCGTATTTTTTTTCTTTTCTAGGAGCTTTTGCCGAGATCTAGTACTCTCCCAACATTGAGGACAATGCTTATTTTAATTTGGGGGGAGAGTGTTAGAATCTCTAGGATTGTTAGGATTTTGAGCTTTTTTTTTGAGATCCCTCCATGTTTCTCCATCACCCATTGATTTTCATTGCATATCATATTTTGGCTTCCTCGTTCCTACGCCATTAGCTTTGTTTAGTCCCTACTTGCTTAATGCCATGCAAATTTTTCGGATTATCATTTAGGTATCAAATTCTCGATGTTCGATTGGCACGTTTTCATTTCTTTTCCAAATTGGATTCATATGTTAATATACCATGTATGAAGCTATTTCATATGTTGTGATACTTTCTTTGAGATAATTTGGAAAAGGTTTGGTGTAAGTGGTCGCATGAATTTGGATGAACGGTGTGGTTTTTAATTGGATTGGATTTGGCCAATTGTGCATGCTTTGTTTTCCTCTTAGAAATGGGTGGATGAGTTGCTAATTTGTGTTGGAAAATGAAAAAGAGAGTTAGTATAAAGTGAATGTTTCTTTCTAATCGAATCGAGTAGCCGGTGCCCCCACGAAACATTGGGGAGGACGCCAAAGATGAGATTTAGAAGATCATTCCATCCATTTGCATATATAGCGTCACCGCGTGTATGTAAATGTGATCGTGTTTGCATTTATGGCGGTATCGCGTGAATGCAAAACATAAACATCAAAAACAAAAAAAAAGAAAAAAAGAAAAGAAAAGAAAAATGAATGAAAAATGAAATAATAAGCCACATGAGTGATGCAATCTCATCTCCCACAACTTAGATGAATTTTTTTTCTTTTGTTTTGGCCACTTTCATGAAAATTGGAAATTTTGACATCGTGATATCCCGATACGTGTGATACGGGGCTTATTTCCTCACTTTTCTTTGAATTGGATTGAGGGGAGTATCATTTGTTGTCTAATTTCATATATTTGGTATATTGGCTTTGAAATCAATTGGAAATCTCATTTTTGGAGTATGCCATGATGATATCGAGGATTTGGTGCATGTTTTTCAATTTAATCCGAATTTTTCGCATATTTGCTAGGGACTAGCAAAAAGCTAGTTGGGGGGTGTGATTCGGGATATAAATTGCATATTTTACCCCCTAACTATCCCCATTTTGTGCTAAAGATTAGGCTTATTTGTGCTCTTTTTGGGTATATTTTCACTTCATATCAATCTTAGGGCTTATTCTCATTCTTGGCACAAAATGCGGTTTTTATCGTCTTTATTGGCTTCCTATTATTTTTTCTATGCTCCTGCCATTATTTCGATCATATCTCCATTTTTTGGGAATTATTTGAGCATTGGAACATTTTATATGGATTATTGGAGGTTAATATTGCTTTCTTTTAATAGTCATTATATTAATTTTCTAATCAAATGGACTAATTTCTTCTTCCTATATTTTTCAGGTACTCCTGGGAGTCTTAGGGATTTTCCAGAATTTTCTGGGATTTTTCTGAGATTTCTAGGTATTTTTGGCGATTTAATTGGAGGAGAAATGTGGTTGAAAACCCCAGAAAAGAATTTTATTAGGGCGCCACGTGGCGCGATCCCACGGCGCCACGTGGCACCGATCCGGCCCTTGAAGCGCCGCTGGCGGGCCGCATTTGAAAGATTAAAACAAACAAACTTTGCGGGCCGGCCCGCTGGCCGGCCCGCTCGCTGTTAAAATTAAAATAAAAAAAATAGTTTTTTTAACGATCTGCGGGCCGCTGGCCCGCTCGAATTTTTCGAACGGGCTTCGCCCGCTCTCGCGAGCGGGCGGCCCGCTCGAAAAATTCGAGCGGGCCCCGCCCATTGCGCGCGCAAACGAAGAAGCGGGGGCGGGCAGCGGGCGCCCGCCCCCGGACCCGACCCGCAGCCCAAAGTTGGGCCTATTTGCTGCCCAAAGCGAAAATTAGAAAAGATGGGTCGGCCAGCTGCTGTTTTCTCTCGGTTTTTCTTGTTTTTTTTTTTGGTTTTTTTAGGGCTTGGAAGGGGATTCTTCTTCCCCAAGAGGCTTGGAGGCCATTGATGAAGCTTGGAGCTTGGAGGAGCATTTGGGAGAGTAGAACTTCATCCTTGAGTGACACATTGGTGAAATTTTTCCAAACTCTTGTGTATTTTGATTTAGGGTTTTAAGTTGTACATTGGATGTTAATTTTGAGTAAAGATTACTCCGTTTTCATCATGAATCTCTAAATTTTGCTTGTGTGGTTGTGTTTGGGGATTGTTGGTTGATTGGGTTGTGATTTCATCTCTAGCACAATTTTATCTTCAAAAATTTGTGTATGAAACTTGTGTTATTTTGTTTATTGGAACCCTAAGGGGAAATCCAAGAAGAGGATAATCCTAGCGGACCCTCTCTAATGCGCTTATTGTTAATTACTCGCATGAGTTTCATTCACTACTTATTGCACCCCACATGTTCGATGAAATGCCGTATTTTCCGATTGAGCTCTCTTAGCCGGGAGATCAATTGAGTTATATATTGGGATGATTTCTTGTGCCCACGGCCTCATTCGCATGCACGATACACGAGTCCTCCTCGTTACTTGCCGATTCGGCCCTCCACCCCTACCCATTTAGGTTAGAATTTTTAGTTTCTTCACGTTTTCACCACGCTTTTACCACTCATCCACCGTTAGCGAGTTAGTTGTAAAACACTTTAATTCTCTTTTTCGATCAGATTTTGTGAAAGTAGAACGAATTGTCCCTGTGATCCGACCCGGTACTCACCGGTTATTTTTATATTGCATTGACGCTCCTACGCTTGGGAGCGGAAGGCGTGCACTTGCGCGTTTTCCGAGTCAACCAGCCCGCAGCGGGGGGGTCCTCCGGCTATCCCCCCCCCCCCCCCAGAAGGGGGGCCTGACGTCTTGCGCCCCCAGCAGCGGGGGGACCTTTGCCGATCACAGAAACAGAGGGGGGGTTGACGGGGGCTGGGGTATTTTTGGAGTTGAGGGGGTCGGCTTTAGGGTTGGGGGTTTTAGCATTCATCAGCCCAATATATTCTTTTTAATTTTTAACAAATAAGATAGCCTGTTTGTTGGGCCCGCAGCCCCATTTGGCTTTATTATAATTTTTTGTCTACCAATATTGGGCCTGCAGCCCAGTAAATCCAATTGCAATTTTTAATGTGTCAATTAGAATTTTAAAACTGGGCCTGAAGCCCAAATATTAAATATTTTAATTTGACTTATTAGGCCTGCAGCCGAGTTAATTCAATTGCAATAATTAATTTGTTATATTTTGGCAAATGGGCTTGCAGCCCAACTATTAAGAATATATTAAAATGATTAATATTTATGGGCCTACACCCCCATTCAAACTATTAATTTATTTTCTAGTGTTTCAAATTGCTAAAATTATAACATTCTTGCATTATGGAATATTAGGATTTTTTTCAAAATATAATTCTCTTAAGGATCCTGCGACCGCTCTGCCGTTAGTCAACTAACCTAACGGTGTATGATGTCTCCCTGTGGTCCGAGAGATTATTATATTTTATAGTCTATCTTTCCATATTATATATGCATGTGTTATATATATGTGTGGTTGTTTCTTTTGTGCCTGTAGCATTTATAAACTGCGTGGATGTTTATATAAGCTAAAATGTGATTTTTGGGATCGGCCAATTTGATACCCTTTATATTCCTTGCAATTTTATTTTTTTAGAGAATTTGTAAGTGAGGATTATATGTATATATGCCAAAGACCAGTGTACCGACAAATGAAGACGGAGGCAAAAATTGGAAAATATAGAGACCCATTCTGGGTTTCCAAATTGTATTTTTCTTTTCTTTATGGACTGTATATTCGGACTTTGGACTTTGTATTTCTTTGGGTATCTGGCCGATCCCCACATTTTACTTATTTTATTTTTGTATGCGTGAATTTCAAATTTAATTAATTCATGCTTGTTTCAAATTGCGTAGATAAATGGCAAAATTGGTAAACGTCGATTTCGAGGTCCTTGATTCTGCAGGAAAAAATTACCTGAGTTGGCGAGTGGACCTGAAGTTCCACTTGCGTTCAATGACCCTCCTTGGCTCAATCTTGGCTCCTTCATCGGCTCCCGCAGCGGCCGATGCTTCTGCTACATCTAGCAGCAGCACTCCTACTACTGATGTGGATAAGGCGAAAGCCATTATCTACATTAGGAAACATATAGATCGGACCTTAAATGCCGAATATCTAATGGTAGAGGACCCAATGGAGCTGTGGACAGCGCTGGAAGCACGGTATAAACATCAAATTGATGTAATATTACCGTGTGCCAGTTATGAGTGGGAAAACCTCAGACTTCAGGACTATAAGTCCGTCGCTAAGTATAATTCTGCACTTCATAACATCACCTCACGCCTGAAGTTATGCGGTGAAGAAGTGACAGAACAACGCATGTTGGAAAAGACATTTACCTCGTTTCACGAGAAAGATGCAATCCTCATGCAGAGTGTCGTGTACGCAACTTCACGAAATTCTCTGATTTGATCTCTTGCCTCCTTAGGGCAGAGCAGAATAGAGATTTACTGCTTGCTACTCATAATTTACGGCCAGCTGGTACTGCCCCTATCCTTGAAGCCCACCACGTTTCTCCCCAGAAGTGGAAAAACAATAAGAAGGCTAGAAAGAACAACGGGAAGGCTGTAATGCAGCCAGCACGAGGAGAAGCAACCAAGACCAACAACAACAGAGAAATGAGAAACCTCACATGGAATCGTAAGAACACTGACCAAGTGTCAATTCCTAAGAAGAACTGGGAGGATAAATGCCATCGTTGTGGCATGACTGGACATAGGACCAGAAACTGCCGCACTCCTCGCCACCTCCAGGAACTGTATCAGGCGAGCCAGAAGTCTCTGCCTAAAACAAACTTGGCGGATGTTCAGCCGCCAACGAATTTCACTGCAAAAGACTTCGAGAATGATGACCTGCTCGATTGAGCCCTATCTTTATTTATGCATTTAATATTACATGTAGCTTCATCTTTAGTTTGCTTTTGTACGAACTTTTATTTGAATGTCATTTTACATTTACTTAAATAAAATTTCGTTTTGCTTATAGATGAAGTATTTAATTTTGTGGACATTGCCTCGTTGCACTGGTGTAGTTTTAATATTGCTCCCACATACAACGAGACTATAAGATGCAAACTTCTCCCCTTAAACATATAGGAATTTTCCAAGTTTCAAGGATATTTCGTTTAAACGAACATAAATTGAAAAGTGCGGATAATAAATATTGAATATCAATATGTAACTCGTAAAGAGGATGGCCAGAAGCCCATCTACTTACGATTTCATTGGACCCCCGTCAGGCCCCTATAATTACAGATATTCATCCTACAGAAAGCCAACTTGACTGAGCACCAGAAGTACCTTTCATTGACATAGTTTTTAACTCTGGCAAAATGGACTTGGTCATCCTGGATCAGCGATGATGGACGCATCATCAAATTACTCCATTGGAGAACCTGAAGATTCTTCAAAAGATTGAGTTTCCTTTGTCGTAAGGGCATACTTTTAGAGAGACCTTCAGTCCTGAAAGTGGGATGAGATTCTCCTGGCTTCATTGAGAGAATACATGGTGACCTTTGCAGGTCTATTCACCCTGCAAGTGGCCCATTTTCGGTATTTCATTGTATTGATTGATGCATCAACTAGATGGTCTTATGTGTGCCTTTATATTCACTCGCAACATAGCTTTCTCAAAGCTTATAATGTGGATGAATTCACTACACATATCTTTGAAGACTTCTGCCAAGCAACTGGCATTGAAATTGAATATCATGTAGCATGTTCATACTCAGAATGGGTTATCAGAGTCTCTGGTAAAGAGACTCCAATGGATTTCACGTCCATTGTTAAATCTCAGTTGCCTGTTGATATTTAGGGACCAACACACTGCATTTCGCATCGCTTATCACGAAATAACCCGCTTGTGGCCATATCTTATTGCTGATGCCGCTTGCTTATGGTTTACCACCAAGTCTTGATAAATGTGAATTTGATGAGCAAAGTCTCATTGAAATAGGCATACAGTCTAAAGAAGCCTGAAGCTTCTGAGACCATATCATAGGACACAAAAGTCCTAATCTCATTATGATCTGCATACTTTTTCTGTGTGAAGATGAGATCCAGAAGATCATTCACATTCAGACTAAAGTACATCAATTGCCGGATAAATTTACAGACAACCAGAAGATTGTTCGTTCACACGTCCCTGCTGCCGACATGCCAGCTATGATTGACATTCCCAAAGATGGATGCAATCCACCGACAGCAGAATTGGCTCTACCTCAATTGAAAAGATGATGCCTTCCAGGTTAAAAATATAAAAAGTTCCTCGAAATAGGAAGATTCCTGGATATATTAAAATGATCCATCCACAGGGTGCTGAGCTCAGACCAGCAACCTCTCCCCTCCTAATTTCCCCTGCAGAGGAAACAACAGGAGAAAATTCATTATATTACGTACGTACTGGAGAGGTACTGGACAGAAATATCACAGTCGTCGGCGACGGTTTTGTTTTCGCTATTGCCGTTCACGTCGCTGAATACGACGATGACGTCAACCCACTTTTCTATAGCATGAACGCATAGATTGGCCAAAGTGGGGACGAGGCAATAAGAGTAGAGCTGGACTCACTCTTGAAAAGCAAAGTCTTGGGACCAGTAGTCCATACAACTGAATGTGTAAAACCTGTGGAATATAAGTTGGATTTCATAAGAAATTGAAATGAAGGAAATGTGATCATTTTCCTACTAAGCCTAAACTTCTCTGAAAAAGCCAATAAATGCAGCTCATGGATGTTGTGACTGCATACATATACGGCAATATAGATACAGATATCTATATAAAACTCCCAGAAGGGTATACTCTACCCCCAGAGATGAAAGAGAGACGTAGAAACATCTTCTCCATAAAGGCTACAAAGATCATTAGTTAATCTTACGTAATATTCTGCCAGTATATCTTTTTCGAAAGATCGTTGACAGGATTTGTGATATTCGACGTATATGTGGTCGACTTAAAGCAAATAGGATCTCCTGCAGAGACCATTGAGATATTAGATAGCTTTAAGCATACCGTAGAAATGAAAAACCTAGGTATAACAAGGTATTGTCTCTGCTTACATATTTAACACCTTCGTGGTGTAACCCCTTAATATCCTTCATACACCTGGAGTTTATGAAGAATGATGTCCATTTGCAACCTATTAAAAATGGATGCTTATTTATGACACCTTCCAGTCGTTGAAAGAGGGGGATGACATCTTAGGTCCCGAAGAGCCTAGCTCTAGTGTACTTGTTACACTTCTTTATCTGGCCAACTGCACGTGTCTTTTATAGAACGTCTGTAGTAAAGTTGTTAACCAGATACAGTGTTGTCTTGGAGAACACCACTAGACCACGGATAAGCTGCTTCTTCGCAACTTCCAAGTGTCAAGGAATATATATTGCATATGCAGGTTTAAAGATCATCGCGATGACTAAAACACAAAAGGTGGTCCACCTCCTAAATATCTACACATTATCCTCCAAAGTCTACTTCTTTTGAGAAGCTCATCATCCAAGAAACAAGTATTGAAAACGCTCGGCCAGGTCCAGCAGTACCTTGCAGACACATTGAAGACTGATTCAAAGAATACTTTAATGGAGTCATCTACCAACTTCGAAGAGCATTCCTCTCCAGAGCGCCACTGCTTTCCAATAGCCACTAGATGAGTGATGATTGTAGAACATGATGGATGTATAGACGAATAAGAGATGATTGTATAGATACATAGGAAATCTGCAAGCCTGAAGCTTATACAGATCAGGGGGATTCCCTCGATAGTTGTACTCTTTTCCCGTAAGCTGCTGGTTTTTCCTACTGGGTTTCCACTGCTAAGGTTTTAACGAGGCAACCACACTGGATACAGAAGTATCCACCCCATTAACATACTGAATCCTGAAGTATTCATATGCTTAACCCAAGGTAATGGAGAGATGAGGGGAAGTGTTGTGAGTTGAGGGAGGCCTTTGGCCTCCCTACCCTCATCATCTCACCATTATTCCCCAATAAGTAAGTGGGGAGTCCTTTGGACTCCTATAACCTATTCTCATGAATATATTGAGAACCATGGCACAAGCCATGGCTACTCCTAACTAGAGATGATTTTACTCTTCTCCTAATATCTCTTAACACATAAAATTATATTAGTTTAGTAATAAATTTAGTTTAAAACATTTAGATTACGACATCAAACTTTATCCTCCAACTTTCTCAACAAAACAAACATAAGAAAGTTGTGTGGACCCACAAAACTTTCTCAAATAAAGTTTCCAACAGTACAAATACAAACCCCCTACTTTTCTCGTCCCAAGATTCCAACCTCTAAACAATATTCACAACTTTTTGAAAAAACACATTCTCACAAAAACGAACACTCCCCTATACGAAGCCTGCCCCTGCCTTTTCTTTTATACCATCTGGAGTTAATAGTTGAAAAATTCAAATATGTTATGAATGAGGGAGGCCTTTGGCCTCCCCTCCTTCATTACCCATTCATTAGGTCCCCCATTACTTAGGGTAATGAGGACCCTTGGTCTACTAGAGGCTTTTGGCCTCCCCACTATGAGATAAATAAATAGAGCACCATGGTTCTTAGCCATGGTTACTCATTTCTTAGCAATGAAATTATCTCTCTCTCTCTCTTGAGTTCATTTTCATCCAACACGTTATCAGCACGTGTTCTCCATTTTTGAGCAAAAATCTTCATCTAAATTCATCCCTACGCGCAAGGAATCTAATGTTGCTGCTGCGGTTCGTTGGAGCGTTGTGGCATCCTCAAAGCGTTCGGGAGCTTGGATTATTATTTCTACGGATCATCGTCGCGTTCTTCCCTTGATCATTGATCTAGAGGTAAAACCCTATAATCATGTAGATAAAATTAGACTAAATAATTTTTACATTGTTTTAATATACAAGTAAAAAAATTTAGTCTAATAAAAGAAAAAAAAATTTATCCATATTACAAAGTTTGTACTCTGAAAAATTTTTCCTTTTGCCATTAAAATTTTTCGGTGGGAAGAAGAACCGGAATGAAATCCTCCCCTCCCCCCTGACGGAGGAGGGGGCCTTCCCACAACGCCGACCATGCACCCCCCTGACGGAGGAGGGGGCCTTCCCACAACACCGACCATGCACCCCCCTGACGGAGAGGGGGGGCCTTCCGTGCCGCTGCCCCCCGCTGCAGGGGGGCGGCCCGAGGCCGCTACCCCCCTGCAGAGGGGGGGCCTTCCGCGCCGCCGCCCCCCGCTGCAGGGGGCGGCCTGAGGCCGATCCCCCCTGCAGCGGGGGGGGCCTTCCGCGCCTCCGTCCCCCGCTGCAGGGGGGCGGCCTGAGGCCGATCCCCCCTGCAGCGGGGGGGGCCTTCCGCGCCGCCGCCCCCCGCTGCAGGGGGCGGCCTGAGGCCGATCCCCCCCTGCAGCGGGGGGGCCTTCTGCGCCGCCGCCTACCCACTGCAGGGGGGCGGCCTGAGGCCGATCCCCCCTGCAGCGGGGGGGGTCTTCCGCCCCCCCCCCCCCCCCCCCCCCCCCCCCCCCAGCTGCAAGGAAGGGGGGTCCTCCAAGCCACCGTCGCCCCCCCCCCCCCCCCCCCCCCCGCAAGGGGGGTCCTCCATGCCGCCACCCCCCTGGCTGAAAGGGGGCGGCCCGTCATTCTCTCCTCCAATTTTTTGGGTTTGGGGGGAGGGATTTTTGCTCCGGCAATTTCCTCCCCCTCACCCTCCACCGTTGGGGAGAAGATGAAGGGGCTGGATGGCTGATCTCTAACCATTTGGTTAGAGATTAGGGTTTTAACCTATAATAAAACCTTTTGGGTCACTGGAGTTAAGTTTAAGCGAATTGGGTTTCAGGCCCATCAATATAATAAAATTATAAGCTAATAGCTTATTTTTGGCCCGAAGCCATAATAATTGCGGCAAACAACTTTGCAGAACTGCGGAACGAGCCACAAGCGCTTATACTAAAAATAATTTTTGGCCCGAAGCCACAAAATTCTACACAAATTCGGCTTCTTCATAATTTTAAAGAAGAATGAAATTTGCAAATTGAAATTTATGAGAAAAACTTTGTAAAATCAATAATTACATTTATATGTTCCACTATTTATTTAAACATCTCTCTTGCAAATTATTATGTATGGTTTACTAGAATTTTTAAAAAATATAATCATCTCAAAGATGTTGAATATTGGACTCCCCGGATTTGGTTTTGATGATGAGCAAACATAAATAATTCATGAACTAACAATTTGTGAGCGCAGTATTGGAGATCGTCGCCAATTTCACGAGAACATTCAAAGCGACATCTCAACACTTCCAAAAGCTCGTATTCATGCCTAAAGCTTCGTTGAAGCTCTTGCGCCGTTTTGGAAGTTATGAAGATTCAATCGAAGCTCTCGAAGACCGTTTATTAAGGTTTTATTTATAGTCTTTTAGCTTCGATATATAGAATGTTAAGCCTTGAGTATATCTTACGTTTCTATCTTCATTACGCTCATTTCGTAGCTCTAGGATCCTTGCACAAGTTCATTCTAACTTCCTCGAAGCGTCGCGCTTCGATTCGGACTTGTTTGTGCATGTTAGTTGGTACAAGAACAAGTACTGACCGACTAGATGGTGATCTAGTCGGTCGGTAACTGTTCTTGGACCGACTAGTTTGATTCCTTAATTTCTTGGACTTTACTGTTTACAGTTAGTCGGTCTACGTTGACTCACCGACCGACTAGTTTGTAAACTAGTCGGTCAGTGATGCTTCTTTGACCGACTAGTTGTGACTTACTGTTCATGCTAAATTTCTCCTAAGCTACTGTTTATCGTTAGTCGGTCTAAGAACGTTTGGTGACCGACTAGTTGACAATTTAGTCGGTCAACTTTTGTTCTTGGACCGACTAAGTCACTTTGCATTCAGACTAAGTCATTTTGCCTCTTAGTCGGTCTACGTTCATTGGCTGACCGACTAGTTGTGAAACTAGTCGGTCAGACAGTCTTCTTGGACCGACTAGATTTCTAGGTCTGAAATTCTATCTCTTCTCAGATCTACTCTTAGTCGGTCCACGTTGTTTGACTGACCGACTAGTTGATGAACTAGTCGGTCAGTGATTGTTCTTTGACCGACTAACTCTCACAGATTTCTATCCGTTGGTGAATGACCTAACTTGTTTTTATGGGACCCTATAAATACGAACCTAGGTCATTTCTATCTAAGAAAGAGCTGCCATTAAGAGATTCATTGAGTTCTAAAGAGATAGCTATTCTCCCTCAAATCTAAAGCTCTCTTCCTCACAAGAAACCCATTCTCTCTCATTTCTAGATCTAGAGAGAAGCTTGTTCTTGGTGAGCTCTTCAAGCTATTGCTTGATCCTAGTCTCCAAATCTTTCCTAGGCACCCATTGCTGGTCATTTCCTTGGTGCTAGGACTTGGTGACTTCATCTTCCTCAAATCCTTCATTTCACCATTTGGGTAAGAAAAACTCAAGGTATAGGATTTTGTGGTAAGATTGTTTATTTCATTTAAACTCTTTAATATTGCTAATTGGTTCTCTCGGTTGTGAGAGAAGATTGTGATCCCGGGTTGTGGGATTCACTTTGCCATTGCATGTATGATTTGATCTTGTGAAGGTTTTTCACAAGATATTCATAGTGGAAATCTTAGGTTAGGGTTTCTAACCTAAGTATCCGGAGGGGATCCGGGTGGTTGGGACGTAGGATCACCGGGAACAAGTCGGGGAGACTTGGGTGGATCCGAACCCATTAACATCGTTTGTTAGCATTGTTAATTTTGTGTTGTCATTCAATTTAAGCTTCCGCAAATTGATTTGGTAGTTGTTTGCAATTTAATTTGGAATTATACTCCTTATTATTTTAAAGTACTATTCACCCCCCTCTAGTACTTGTGCAGTAGCTGTTAGGGCATTACATTTGATATCAAAGCCAGATACTCAGCTATGTCTGCCAACGACAACAAGACCGTGCGTCCACCTTCCAACTATGACACCTTCAGGAACCGTGAAGGAGCATCTTCGGTGATGGAAGGACATTCCTCTACGAGGCCTCCATTCTTCAACGGTACCAACTACGGGTACTGGAAATGTCGGATGGAAACCTTCCTCCGAAGTGCATCCTTATGGAGGACTACAATGAAGGAGTACATCGAGCCCGAAGAAGAAGACTTTGAGAAATGGACAACCGCGGAGGTCGCCGCGGAGGTAAGCAATGCCAAGGCAATGAACGCCTTGCAATGCGCATTGGAGCCCGAGGATTTCAATAAGATATGCACATGTAAGAGTGCATATCAAATTTGGAACTCCCTCCTCATTCTTCATGAAGGGACGAGTCGGGTAAGAGACTCTAAACTTGTAGTCGTAAACAAAGATTACGAAATGTTTCATATGCAACAGGGCGAGAAGATGAAAGAATATTACGCTCGCTTCGTTGACATAATAAACGAGTTAGAGGCCCTCGGCAAGTCCTACACTCAAAAGGAGAAGTGCTCCAAGCTTATCGAAGGACTTCCTTCTTCTTGGGAGAAACGCACCTTCGCCATCGAGGAAGGTAATGACATGAATAAGTACACCGTAGTTCAACTAATGGGTACTTTAATGTCATACGAGGTACGCAAGGATAGCAAGCTCAAATTGCAAGAAAAGATGAAGTCTTATCTAAAGCAAGACGAGCCAAAGAAAAAGGCTATTGCCTTCAAAGCCGCTCCATCCACATCCACATCAACCGATGATGAAGACCCGGAAAACGAGTTGGACTTGGAGTCCATGGCACTCATGGCCAAGAAGTTCAACCGTTTCTTCCGAAAAGGTAACTTCAAGACCAAAGGTAAATTTGGTTCTTCTAACGCCTCTTCCTCTCCTTTGTGTTTTAAGTGCAATAAGCCGGGACACATGAAAGCGGAGTGTCCCCTCAATAAGCAAAAGGAGAAGTGGAAGGCGCCAAAGTATGACAAGTCCAAGAAGTACACGAAAGGAAACAAGAAGGGACTTGTCGGAGCTACCTTCACCGACTCCGATGATTCTTCAAGCGGTGAGTCGGACGATGAGCACGTGGAGCAAGCGCACATGTGTTTCATGGCAAGAGAGGAGCAAGATCAAGGATCCTCCTCTTTCGATGATAGTAATGACGAAAGCGATGAGGTAACGATGGATGATCTTAGAAATGCTAACTCTCAACTTTGGTCAAAATACACTAAGTTAGTAAATAAATATACTAAGGTAAAAGATGACCTAGCTAGCATTCAAACATCGCCTAAGAATATCATCACCAACAACGACACCGTTGTTGAAGAGTTAAGAAATGAGATTGTGAATCTCAAATCTAAGCTTGAACATGTTAGCATTGAGGATGCGGAAGAACATGAGATAGCGGATTTAACTTCTCAAAACTCGACTTTGAGTATTGAGATCGAGAATCTTAAATCTCGTGTTTATGTGCTCACATCGCAAATATCCACTTTGGATACTTCTTTGCGTTCTCTCAAAGAGAAATATGAGGACACATTGGGCCGAATCAACAAATTCAACAAGGGTAAGGGCCATTTGGATAATATCCTAAAAGATTTACTTCCGGCCAAACACCACATTGGCTTGGGGTATATGATGGGAAATTCATCCAAGTCGGTCACTACTTTTGTTAGGCCAACTTCCGAAGCCTCAACGAGTGGGAGCAAACACTCTATTGGTAGTTCATCTACCAATGGTGCTTCCACCTCGTCCACACCCTCTTTCGGAAAGAAACCCACTTTGGGTGGACCTCCAAAGAAGGGGCATGCCTACATGTACACCAATAACATGCCACGTAGGAACACACGTCCTACTCCACCGGCTCACACATATGATGATTTTTATGCAACACATTCTCGGGCACGTGCACACCATGTGAGACACCCTCACGCACGTGTTCCCACACAAGCATATGTACACCCACCTCATCATATGAATAATTCTCGTCGTGCACCATTCCATCATGTCCCGTATGCCTATCCACAACATGCATCACGTAGAAATCAACGTCGCATGCATGCACCCAATAGGATGATGGCTCCCAAAATTTTCACTATTTGGAGCCCAAAGGACACAAGCATGGACGAAAAACAAATGTATATGAATGCTTATTTTTCGGATGTTGTGCATAGTAAGAATTATGTGGGGAAGTCTAAGTCCACTTGGACTTGGCTTCCAAAGGTCTAATCCCTTGGACCCAATGACCTTGGGTACCATGATATGAAAGTGTCTATCTTTAGGTACTCAAGGAAAAGAAAAAGAAGAGGAGCAACAAATTTAAATTTAGCTCCAAAGGGAATTGGATACTCGATAGCGGGTGTTCAAAACACATGACGGGTGACGCTCAATTGCTCTCCGGAGTGGTTCCCATTGCGAATGGAAACCGCGTCGTATTTGGAGGCAACGAGAGCGGAACCATCATAGGTGTTGGTAAAGTCGGTAACCCCTCTAAACCCTTAATTAGTGATGTTTATCTTGTTAGTGGTTTAAATCATAATCTTATTTCAATAAGCCAACTTTGTGACAAAGGTTACAAAGTTAGTTTTGCGAAAGGATTATGTCATATTTTAAGAAAAGATAATGATAAATTATTATTTTCCGGAACTCGTCATAAAGACATTTATATTTTGGATCTTCCTAAGTCATATGAACAATGTCTCGTTGCCAACACAAGTGAACAACACTTATGGCATCGACGCTTTGGACATGTGAACTTTGGAACACTTTATAAGCTTTCGAAATTAAATTCTATTAAAGGTTTTCCGAAGCTTGTTTTTGAAAAGAAAAGTTTTTGTGATTGTTGTCAACGTGGCAAGCTTCCTAAATCTTCATTTAAACCTAAGAAAAGCATCTCTACTAAACGGCCACTAGAGCTATTACATCTAGACTTATTTGGGCCAACTAGAGTAGCTTCCTTAGGAAATGCAAGGTATGGACTTGTCATCGTAGATGACTATTCAAGATTTACTTGGGTATTTTCATTGTGTAATAAAAATGAAGCTTTTGAAAACTTCACAATTTTTGTTAAGAAAGTACAAAATCTCTTAGGAACCACCATTGTCACTATTCGTAGTGATCATGGAGGTGAATTTGAGAATGAGTCTTTTGAGACATTTTGTGATGAAGTTGGTATTACTCACACCTTCTCTTTCCCTCGTGCACCTCCTCAAAATGGTGTAGTTGAGAGAAAGAATAGGACGCTAGTGGAGTGTGCTCGCACTATGCTTGATGATAGCCAACTTGGCCAACAATTTTGGGCGGAAGCGGTACACACCGCTTGCTATGTGTTTAATAGAATACTTTTGAGGCCCGGCACTAAACAAACTTGTTATGAATTGTTGTTTGGTAGGTTGCCTCAAGTTAAACATTTTCGTGTTTTTGGTTCGAAATGTTTTATTAAGAACACATATTGTAGTTTGGACAAATTCGATCCAAGATCCGATGAGGGGATTTTTGTTGGATATTCTTCGCGTAGCAAAGCCTACCGGATATTCAACAAACGAACCTCAACGATCGAGGAGTCGCTTCATGTCTCATTTAATGAAGGATTTGTTCCAACTAGAATTTCAAATGATAATGATTCTATGGATGTTTTATGTGATTCGTTTGATAATTCTAAGTCTAATGATTCTATTGATTCTATTGAGACTAACCCAACTAATGAAGTTGTTGAGAATGTTCCTAGTGATCAAGGTATTCCCAAACGGCTTCATTCGGTTCGTGACCATCCCCATGAGCAAGTCATTGGCAATATTCAAGATAGTGTCAAGACGAGATCGCAAGTTCACCACTTCGCAAATTGTGCCTTTGCCTCATCGATAGAGCCAAAGAATATTAATGAAGCATGCGAAGATAGCGCTTGGATCTTAGCCATGGAGGAGGAGCTCATTCAATTCGAGAGGAATGAGGTATGGGAGCTTGTTCCATTGCCATCGAAGAACCACACCATCATAGGGACAAAGTGGATCTTCAAGAACAAAACCGACGAAAACCAAGTCGTCGTCCGGAACAAAGCTCGGTTAGTTGCTCAAGGCTATCGACAAGAGGAAGGTATTGATTTCGAAGAATCCTTCGCTCCGGTAGCTAGATTAGAATCAATTAGATTATTATTGTCTTTTGCATGCCATAAGAATTTTAAATTATTTCAAATGGATGTTAAAAGTGCATTTTTAAACGGAGATGTCGTTGAGGAAGTTTACGTTTCTCAACCTCCGGGCTTCATAAATGAAAAATTTCCAAATCATGTTTTTAAACTAAAGAAAGCTCTTTATGGGTTGAGACAAGCTCCTCGAGCTTGGTATGATCGCCTAAAGAATTTTCTTTTGGATTTGAATTTTAAAATGGGTGAAGCCGATTCAACACTTTTTATTAAGCATGCGAATAATGATATTTTATTAGTTCAAATTTATGTTGATGATATCATTTTCGGTGCTACTAACTTTGCTCTTTGCGAAGAGTTTTCTAATGTTATGAAGGAACAATTTGAGATGAGCCACATGGGCGAGCTCAAATATTTCTTAGGTCTCCAAATTCGCCAATTGAACGATGCAATCTTCTTCCACCAAACAAAGTACACGGTGGAGTTGCTAAAGCGATTTGGAATGGAGAATGCCTCCGGGAAAAAGACTCCTATGAGCACGACTACGCATCTTGATAAAGATACGGGCGGAAAAGATGTAGACATTCGTCTATATCGAGGTATGATAGGTAGTTTACTTTATCTTACCGCAAGTAGGCCCGATATTATGTTTGCCGTATGTATATGTGCTCGTTATCAGTCTCAACCTAAGGATTCTCACTTAGTAGCGGTAAAGCGTATTTTCCGTTATCTAAGTTACACTTTAGATTTTGGATTACTTTATCCGAAATCTAGCACATATGAGTTAGTCTCATATAGTGACGCTGATTATGCGGGATGCAAATCCGACAGGAAAAGTACTAGTGGCACTTGCCATTTTCTAGGAAATTCTCTTGTCTCTTGGTTTTCCAAGAAGCAAAATTCGGTATCACTTTCAACCACCGAGGTGGAATATATTACCGCCGGTGCCGCTTGTGCCCAGGTTCTTTGGATGAGACACACATTGAAGGATTTTGGTATTCATTGTGATACTAGCCCTATCATGGTGGATAACCAAAGTGCTATTTGTCTTTCAAAGAATCTGGTGCACCATTCCCGATCGAAACACATAGATGTCCGACACCATTTCTTAGATGATCATGTTGCTAAAAAGGACATCATATTAGTGTACGTTGAAACCCAAAAGCAAATCGCCGATATTTTCACGAAACCCCTAAAGGAGGACTCCTTTGTGTGGTTGCGTCGAGAATTGGGGATTATGGGTGAATCCGAGATATAGGATTCATATTTCATTCAAATATCTTGCATGCTACTATATTTCGCGATATTTCATTCATGCTAGATTTATTGAATTTTTGGGAATTTTATGTGATTTGTTCGAATTTATTGCTCGAATTCGTATTTGAAAGTCGTATTTAAGATTTCGACGTTTTATGGGGTAATTTAGATGACTAATGAGTGAGTTATGATGTTTCATCCAAGTGGTTTGTGAAGAGAAATCAATTATCAATTTTTGGACTCTTCTAGTCGGTCTAAGTTCACTTGTCAACCGACTAGATGCTCATCTAGTCGGTCAGCAAATGAACTCAGACCGACTAGATCAAGCCTATATCTAACTCCTATCTTTTTCTTTCGTTAGTCGGTCATAGTACACTTACCGACCGACTAGATTGAAAACTAGTCGGTCAGTGAATATATTGCGACCAACTAATTCTTGCCCTAAAAATCCCTCTGTGCCTCTGTTTCGACTTAGTCGGTTCAAGCTCATTGACCGACCGACTAGATCGTAATCTAGTCGGTCAGTGCTTGAACTGTGACCGACTAAGTGTGTGAGGGCATTTGTGTCTTTTTGATTCCAGACCGACTTATACTCTAATTCATCCGACTAAAATCATTTTTAGTCGGTATTCTCTCTTGCTCCAGCCCGAAATCCCCAAACCCCCACTCGAAACCCTTCGACTTCCGGCCATCTCTCCGTCGATCGCCGCCGTCCGCCGCCGTCGACTCCACCTCCTAGGTCTCTCCCTCCCTCTCCTTGGTCGATTCCTACCCTAGGGTTCGATTCTATCTCATCTAGCTCCTAGGGTTTCTAGTTTTAACCTAGGGTTTGTGTGTTCGGATTTCTTTTGATTTCTAGGGTTTGTGCTAGGTTGTTTTTGATCTTATCATCGATTGCTTGTGCTCGTAGTGCTATGGCTAAGACAAGAATTCCTATCGCCTCTTCCGGGGCTTCTCCTATGACCGTAGGGCCTTCCGACCCTAGGAATCCCCCGAAGCCTAAGCGTCGTGCCAAGTCAACCCAAGCCTCTCCATCATCGCCTCCTCCTAAGAAGCCTAGGACTGCGATAGCCAAACCCCGCAAATCTAAGACCAAGAAGCCTATTCTTCAGTCTCCGGCTACTCCTCCCGATTCCGACTCTGAATTTATCCCAGAGGATAAGCCTACTAGGGAACCCACTCCACCTCCGAAGACCCGTAAGGCTAAGGGTAAAGCTCCTATGCCAGTCGGCGGTGTAGACATATCGTTGTACCGCGATGACCCTCAGTGTCTCGCAGCGTACAACCGTATAGAGCACTGTCCACTGTTGTTAGAGCATTACGTTCAGTTCTCTGATTTTCTCGGCCTTGCTGATCTTCTGTCCTATAGTGGTCTTCTTGATTATCTCCGATACGACCCCAAGGCCAATCCCAAACCGTATCCTCGCCTCGTGAAATTGTTCTATGCCAATCGTATTCGAGGCCAGTACGATGCCAGCCACTCCATTGAGACGACTGTCTTGGGAACTCCTATAGTTCTCACGGCAGAAATCTTGGGGGAGATTCTTGGTTGTTCGTCGTGTGGTCTCCTCCCTTCGGACATTTCCGTAGACGACATTTCTTCCTTGGATCAGTCTATTCTTTCTGAGATTTTCCAGGTTATCCCCTCCGCATTCATTGGTGTTCCATCGAAATCTTTCAAGCCGAATGCGTGGGTTCTTAACCTGATCTTGAAGTCATGTCTCCTCCCTAAGTATGGATCCTCTTCACTCCCATCCCAGCCGTTCTTGAAATTGATCTACGCTCTTTTCTTGGGGTGCGAGATTAATTGGGCTCGCGTGATACTCGATAAGATGGATTCTTTCGAGTGTATACGCAAGACCAATAAGTCTGCGCACATTCCATACCCTTTCCTGTTGACTCTCGTATTCCGTCATTTCCGAGTCCCTCTCCCTCCTGACGATGAGCGTCCTTTGGGTACTCCTCTGAACGCGACGGCCGTAAAGAAATCTCTAGCGGCACTTCGTCACGTGCAGAGGTCTACCGCATCTGCTTCCCAGTCTACTCCGTCAGCTGCTGCAGCCTCCTCTTCCCCTGCTACATTGGACGATGTCGTACGCCTACTTCGTCAGCACGACTCCCGTTTGGCTCGTACTGAGGAGGTAGTCTGCCGTATGGCTCGTATGATGGGGATTGATCTTCCTCCTTCAGTGTCTGAGGCCGAGGAGATGGACGATGAGGAGCTTGACGAGCTTGTCACTTCTTTTGCCCGTGGCGATGAGGCCACTGCTGCTGCTGCTGGTACTTCCACTTCTGCTCCTGGAGTTGGCACCACTTCCGGTGTTCCAGAGCCTTCTGCTTCAGCTCTTCAGCCTTCTAAGCCTGCTGCTGACCCTGTTGACGAGCCTGCTCATGTATCTCCTGCTGCTGTTGACACTGCCACTGCTGCTGCTTCTGTCGAGACCCTTGCTGCTGTTGAGATTCCCGTTGATGAGCCTGTTGCTGAGATCTCCACTCCTGCCCCGACGATTCCATCTGTTGAGACACCTCTACTCCCTGCAGAGCCTGAGTCCACTCCGTCGAATGGACCCACGGAGACTGCAGATCCTGCCACCTCCTCGTGATCGCTTGTTTCGAGGACTCTCCACTTCGCTTTGGATGATATATCTTAGGGAGAGTATTTTGGGTTAGGATGGGGTTTGAGAGATGTTTTGATGTATTTTTGCGATTTCTGGATGTCGGAGTTGGATATTATGATATGATGTTGTTTTGATGTATGTTGATATACTTTGATGATGTCGATGATGTATGATGTTATTTCTTTTTGATGATATGTAGCACTTGATATGATGTACCTCATATATTCGATGTGATATCTATTTGGATGTACTCATGTTGTCTCTACATATATATATGTTCATCGTCATTCACTTTGTCATTTATTCGTCGTGCATTTTTTTTATATATATTCGTTGAATGCATTTGAAATGTGAATTCGTCGCTCGACGATTAAAAACTTGGTTAAATAGATTATATTTCTATAATTATATAGAATTGTTTTCCATGCACAAATTTAACCAAGAATATTGAATATTGAAGAGTATGTTTCTTTATTCAAGAAATGAATAATTATTTGGTATTTTTGATGATTTTGATTTTTATTGATAATGGAATAATTGGCACACCTTGTTTTGATTTCCACACTTTTCCCTTGGTGTCAAGTTGGTCCATTGTCTATGTCTACGACTCCCGATGTTGGATTTTACATTTCCTAATTGTTGTCGTTGTATGCCCCCCATTTTGGGATAATGCCAAAGGGGGAGAGATAATGATAATAAATAGCGCAAATGAAAATTTAACTCAATTTCCAAGAATCTAGTTTGATATGTTAGATTCAGAGGGAGTTAAGATATATATAAGGATTTTCAAAATCCGATATTTCAAAAATCGATTCTCATTATATATCTTACTCGTCTGATTGATGCAATTCATATATATTCATTTTGGAATTAACGTGTCATCAATGCAGGGGGAGTAAGTATTTTACATTTGAATTATTATTTTTGATTATTATTTATGTTGGTTTGTCATCACCAAAAAGGGGGAGAATGTTGAATATTGGACTCCCCGGATTTGGTTTTGATGATGAGCAAACATAAATAATTCATGAACTAACAATTTGTGAGCGCAGTATTGGAGATCGTCGCCAATTTCACGAGAACATTCAAAGCAACATCTCAACACTTCCAAAAGCTCGTATTCATGCCTAAAGCTTCGTTGAAGCTCTTGCGCCGTTTTGGAAGTTATGAAGATTCAATCGAAGCTCTCGAAGACCGTTTATTAAGGTTTTATTTATAGTCTTTTAGCTTCGATATATAGAATGTTAAGCCTTGAGTATATCTTACGTTTCTATCTTCATTACGCTCATTTCGTAGCTCTAGGATCCTTGCACAAGTTCATTCTAACTTCCTCGAAGCGTCGCGCTTCGATTCGGACTTGTTTGTGCATGTTAGTTGGTACAAGAACAAGTACTGACCGACTAGATGGTGATCTACTCGGTCGGCAACTGTTCTTGGACCGACTAGTTTGATTCCTTAATTTCTTGGACTTTACTGTTTACAGTTAGTCGGTCTACGTTGACTCACCGACCGACTAGTTTGTAAACTAGTCGGTCAGTGATGCTTCTTTGACCGACTAGTTGTGACTTACTGTTCATGCTAAATTTCTCCTAAGCTACTGTTTATCGTTAGTCGGTCTAAGAACGTTTGGTGACCGACTAGTTGACAATTTAGTCGGTCAACTTTTGTTCTTAGACCGACTAAGTCACTTTGCATTCAGACTAAGTCATTTTGCCTCTTAGTCGGTCTACGTTCATTGGCTGACCGACTAGTTGTGAAACTAGTCGGTCAGACAGTCTTCTTGGACCGACTAGATTTCTAGGTCTGAAATTCTATCTCTTCTCAGATCTACTCTTAGTCGGTCCACGTTGTTTGACTGACCGACTAGTTGATGAACTAGTCGGTCAGTGATTGTTCTTTGACCGACTAACTCTCACAGATTTCTATCCGTTGGTGAATGACCTAACTTGTTTTTATGGGACCCTATAAATACGAACCTAGGTCATTTCTATCTAAGAAAGAGCTGCCATTAAGAGATTCATTGAGTTCTAAAGAGATAGCTATTCTCCCTCAAATCTAAAGCTCTCTTCCTCACAAGAAACCCATTCTCTCTCATTTCTAGATCTAGAGAGAAGCTTGTTCTTGGTGAGCTCTTCAAGCTATTGCTTGATCCTAGTCTCCAAATCTTTCCTAGGCATCCATTGCTGGTCATTTCCTTGGTGCTAGGACTTGGTGACTTCATCTTCCTCAAATCCTTCATTTCACCATTTGGGTAAGAAAAACTCAAGGTATAGGATTTTGTGGTAAGATTGTTTATTTCATTTAAACTCTTTAATATTGCTAATTGGTTCTCTCGGTTGTGAGAGAAGATTGTGATCCCGGGTTGTGGGATTCACTTTGTCATTGCATGTATGATTTGATCTTGTGAAGGTTTTTCACAAGATATTCATAGTGGAAATCTTAGGTTAGGGTTTCTAATCTAAGTATCCAGAGGGGATCCGGGTGGTTGGGACGTAGGATCACCGGGAAAAAGTCGGGGAGACTTGGGTGGATCCGAACCCATTAACATCGTTTGTTAGCATTGTTAATTTTGTGTTGTCATTCAATTTAAGCTTCCGCAAATTGATTTGGTAGTTGTTTGCAATTTAATTTGGAATTATACTCCTTATTATTTTAAAGTACTATTCACCCCCCCTCTAGTACTTGTGCAGTAGCTGGTAGGGCATTACAAAAGATTCTGAGACCGCTCTGCCGTTAGTTAACTAACCTAACGGTGTATGACGTTTCCACGTGGTCTACGAGATAATTATATTTTCTAGTTTACTTTTCCCATATTTTTTGTGCTTGAGATATATGCGTGGTTGTTTAATTTATGCCTGTAGCATATTTATATAAACTGTGTGGATGTTTAAAATAAGTAAAAATGTGTCTTTCGGGATCGGCCATTGCATACCTATTTACATTTCCAGCACTTTTTCTTTTTTTGAGAGAATTGGTAAGTGAGGAAATTGTATAAATAGCCAAGGCTCGGTGCAACAACATAAGAAGACGGATGCAGAAATAGGGACCCACCCGGGATTTCCAAAGTTGTATTTTTCATTCTCTTTTCTTTGGACTGTAATCGGACTTTGGACTGCGTATTATTTTGGGTATCTGGCCGATCCCTGCATTTTTACTTATTAATTTCTTTATGCATGGATTGTTGAATTTATTTTAATTCATGCTTATCATTAAATTGCATAGATAAAATGGCTAAATTGGCAAGCGTCGATTTCGAGGTGCTCGATGCAGCTGGCAAGAATTACTTGAGCTGGCGAGTGGACCTGAAGTTCCACTTGCGCTCCATGGCGCTCCTGCACTCCATCCTGGCCCCCGCAGTGGCCCAATCATCGGCTCCCGCAGCATCCGATGCATCTGCTAGCAAAGCCCCAGAAGCGGCCCCTTCAGCTGGCAGTACCTCTACCACTGTCTCTGACATAGATAAGGCGAAATCCATTATCTATATCAGACGACACATAGATCGGACCCTGAAGGCCGAATACTTGACGGTAGAGGACCCTCTGGAGTTATGGACAGCGTTAGAGGCACGCTACATACATCAAATTGATGTCATACTCTCGCGTGCCAGCTATGAGTGGGAGAACCTCCGACTACAGGACTACAAGTCCGTTGCTAAGTACAACTCAGCACTTCACAACATCACCTCACGCCTGAAGTTGTGTGGTGAAGAAGTCTCGGAGCACCGCATGTTGGAAAAGACATTTACCTCGTTTCATGAGAAATATGCTATCCTCATGTAGCAGCATCGTGAACGCAATTTCACGAAGTTCTCTGACCTGCTCTCTTGCCTCCTGAGGGCAGAGCAGAATAGAGACCTTTTACTGGCCACTCATAACCAGCGCCCGGCAGGCTCAGCTCCTATCCCCGAAGCCCACAGTGTTCACCCCCCGAAGTGGAAGAACAAGAATAGGGGCAGAAAGAACAAAGGAAAGGCCCCTATGAAACCGGCCAATGCTCCTCCCCAACGCAAGAATAACAAAGGGAAGAAAAACTTCACTTGGAAGCATAAGAACACTGATACAGTGTCAATTCCAAAGAAGACATGGGAGGACAAATGTCATCGTTGTGGTATGACTGGACATTGGTCCAGAAACTGTCGCACACCTCGCCACTTCCAAAAACTGTATCAGGCGAGCCAGAAGCCTCCGCCTGAAACAAACATGGCAGATGTGGAAAATCCGACGAAGTTCACTTCGAAGGATTTCGAAAATGACGACCTGCTCGATTGAGCATTATCTTTATCTATGCTTTTCAAAGAATAAATTGTAGCTTCATCTCTTGCATGCTTAATAAAGACGATCTTTTATTTTGAATGTATGCATTTTACATTTCCATCAATAAATTATCGTTTCTTTTTGCTTATATAGATGAAGTATGAGTGCCTAGTGGACAGTGCCTCGATGCACACTATCCTTCGCGATGAATGCTATTTCAATAGCATAAGTAAATATGACGGTCCTATCATTACAATTTCAGGACTGTCCAAAATAATCGAAGGATCTGGTGACGCAATATTATTGCTCCCAAATAATACAAGACTAAAAATCAAAAATGCACTATTTTATCCAAGATCAAATAGAAATCTCATAAGCTTCAAGGACATCCGTTTAAACGGATATCATTTAGAAACTAGAGATGAAAATAAGGTTGAATACATGTATGTCACTCTTCGTAAAGATGGCCAGAAGACCATCTGCGAAATATTTAAGGGACTCCCGTCGGGTCTCTACCAAACATACATTCAACCAGTCGAAGCCAATATGACTGAGCACCAGACGTGCCAGCCAATGCCACCATTTCAACTATGGCATAACAGACTTGGTCACCCTGGATCCATTCTGATGCGACGCATCTTATCTGAATCCCGCGGACATGATTTGAAGAACCAGAAGATTCTTCAGAAAGGTGAATTTCCTTGTCCCCTTGTTTCAAGGGGAAACTAATAACGAGACCATCGCCCCTAAAAGTGGGTTTATAGTCTCCTGGCTTCCTTGAGAGGATACATGGTGACATTTGCGGGCCTATTCACCCCGCAAGTGGCCCATTTCGGTACTTCATGGTACTAATAGATGCATCCACAAAATGGTCTTATGTGTGCCTCTTGTCCACCCGTAACCTAGCTTTTCCAAAGCTGTTGGCACAGATAATTAGGTTACGTGCTCATTTCCCGGATAACCATATCAAGAAACTACGTCTTGATAATGCGGGCGAATTCACATCTCAAGTCTTCGAAGACTATTGCCAGGCAACGGGTATAGAAGTTGAACATCCAGTAGCTCATGTTCACACCCAAAATGGATTAGCAGAGTCTCTTATAAAGAGACTCTAATGGATTGCACGTCCATTGCTTATGCAATCCCAATTGCAGGTGGATGCTTGGGGGCATGCTATTCTGCATGCTGCATCTCTTATCAGGATATGCCCCTCTGGAGGCAATACATTATCCCCGATGCAACTAGCATACGGCTCAACTCCAGATATATCTCATTTGAGAATATTTGGATGTGCGGTCTATGTCCCAATAGCACCACCTCAGAGGACCAAAATGGGTCCTCAACGTCGTCTAGGAATCTATATTGGATTTGATTCACCCTCGATTATTAGATACCTAGAACCCCCTAACGTGAGACGCATTTAAGGCACGTCTTGCTGATTGTGAATTCGATGAGAAAACTTTTCCAAAGCTAGGCAAACATTCCAAGAAGCCTGAAGCTTCGGAGACCATTAATTGGGAAAATAAATCTTTGTCCCTTTATGATCCGCGTACAAATCTGTGTGAAGACGAGATCATGAAGATCCTTCACATCCAGAATATAGTGCACCAATTGCCAGATAAATTCACAAACAGCCAGAAGATTATCCGTTCACACGTCCCTGCTGCTAACACTCCAGCTAGGATTGACATCCCTATAAATGGATGCAATCCACCAGCAACAGAAATGGATGTACCTCAATTGAAAAGAGGACGGCCACCAGGTTCAAAAGATAAAGTTCCTCGAAAGAGGAAGATTCCTGGTGAAAATAAGATTATCCCTCCACAGGATACTGAGCTCAGGACAGCTACCTCTCCCTCCTAATTTCCCCCGCAGAGGAAACATTAGGAGAAACATCATTAAACTGTGTACGTACTGGGGAGGTACTGGACCGACATAGCACAGTCGTCGTCGTCGATTTTGCGTTCACTATTGCCGTTCACGTCGCTGAATACGACGATGACGTCGAACCACTTTCTCTAGCGGATTGTAAACGCAGAGATGATTGGCCAAAGTGGGACGAGGTGATAAGAGTAGAGCTGGACTCACTCTCGAAACGCAAAGTCTTTGGACCTGTAGTCCAAACACCAATAGGTGTTAGACCTGTGGGATATAAGTGGGTTTTCATTAGAAAAAGAAATGAAGAAAATCTGATCGTCCGCTACAAGTCGCGTCTTGTAGCAAAGGGTTTTTCCCAAAGACCGGGTATCTATTATGAAGATACATACTCCCCGGTAATGGACGCTATTATATTCAGATTCTTAATAATCCTCTCATCTCTGACAAACCTAGAAATACAGCTCATGGACGTTGTGAATACATATCTTTATGGCGATTTAGATAAAAAGATCTATATGAAACTACCAGATGGGTTTAACTTACCCACAGAGATGAAAGAGATACCTCGGGACGTATTCTCTGTTAGACTACATAGATCCTTGTATGGACTAAAACAGTCAGGCAAAATGTGGTATAACAGACTAAGTGATTTCCTTGCACAGCAAGGATTCACTAATAACGAAGTCTGCCCGTGCATCTTTATCAAAAGAACGGGAAAAGGATTCGTCATCATAGCAGTTTACGTTGATGACTTAAATCTCATAGGCTCTCCAGCAGAGATTAATGAGATATCTGCAAGGCTAAAGAACACTTTTGAAATGAACGACCTAGGCAGAACGAAGTATTGCCTTAGCTTGCAGATTGAACACCTACGAGGTGGAATCCTTCTACATCAATCCAATTATACCAGGAAGCTTTTAAATAAGTTTCAAATGGATAAATGTCATCCTTTATGTACCCATATGGTCGTGAGATCATTAGACGTACAAAAGAACCCCTTCCGGCCTCTGGAAGAGGGGGGGAGATACTGGGTCCAGAAGTACACTACCTAAGTGCCATTGGTGCACTTCTCTATCTGGCTAACTGCACGCGTCCCGATATAGCGTTTGCAGTCAATCTCCTAGCCAGACACAGTGCAGCGCCTACAAAGCGCCACTGGAATGGAGTAAAGCATCTTCTGCGATACCTCCAGGGTTCCGTAGACCTTGTACTTTACTACCAGAGAGGTGCCTCCTCTCACTTACTTGGTTATGCCGATGCAGGCTATCTTTCAGATCCGCATACGGCAAAATCACAGACTGGTTTTGTCTTTACCTACGGAGGAACTGCTATCTCCTGGAGATCGGTAAAACAAACCACTACTGCTACATCTTCCAACCATGCAGAGCTCATCGCGATCCATGAAGCGAGCAGAGAATGTTTTTGGCTACGCTCCGTCGTCCAACACATCCTCCAATCCACTGGCCTGAAGACCGGTGATCTGGAGCCTACTGCCCTATTCTAAGACAACGCCGCGTGCATTGCTCAGCTTCAGAAGGGCTACATCAAAGGCGACGGGACAAAGCACATTTCTCCCAAGTTTTTCTGGATGCACGAGCAGAAGAACGACAAACAGATTGAAGTTCGACAGATCCAGTCATGCAACAACTTAGCTGATCTTTTTATTAAGGCATTGCTTAAATGTACTTTTGTAAAGCTTGTAAAGAACATTGGTATGCGACAGTTGAAAGACCTGCAAGCCTGAAGCTTGTACGGATCAGGGGGAGTAACCTGTGGGTTGCACTCTTTTTCCTTAAGCTGTTGGGTTTTCCCACTGGGTTTTCCACAGCTAAGGTTTTAACGAGGCAAACACACTTACTCTGGATCCAGAAGTATCCACCCCTTGCCTTAGTAGCTGAGACCGAAGTGATGAATGTGTAAGTGGGAGTGTTATGAATGAGGTAGGCCTGTGGCCTCTCCTCCTTCATTACCCATTCATTAGGTCCCACATTACTTATGGTAATGGGGACCCTTAGTCTACTAGAGGCTTTTGGCCTCCCCACTATGAGATAAATAAATAGAACACCATGATTACTCATTTTTTAGCAATGAAATTATTTGAGTTCATTTTCATCCAACAAAATACCAATATTAGAGGGCTGAACGGGTGAGCTAAACTCACACCCCAAACTCACACCCCAAACTCGAACTCAAGAGTCACAGACCAGCAATTTTCCACGCGGCAGGGTCTCATCCGCACCTCGCTGACTCAGAACAAAAAGTGGACCCCGCCGACGGGAAACGTGAAACGCGAGGCTGAGCTGCCGACAGCCATCTGCCACGTGCCCTTTAATAGGCGAGGAAGACGGCACCCGCACCAAATAACCGAAAGGTCCGTACAACTACTCGAAAGTGCACCCCGCATGATCAAGCGCACACGTGGACGAGCAACGATTTATGACGTGGAGGCATCCGGAACTCATCAAAAATCACTGCTTTTTCCAACGCGACGCCCAAAAACCATCCCTCGTTTTCTTAGTGGGTCCCACGTCACGGGCGTAAAAAGCATTGAACATTTTTTAGTTCGCTTTCATCGTGGCCATCATGTTGCTAATTGAGCTTTAATTATCATTACGTGACGCAATGTAGGTAGAAAATAGGTTTAGTTTAGAATATAATCTATGTCTTAGTGATAGTCATGAATCTTAAAATCTAATTAATAAATCTGGAACTAGAGTAGCACGTGAATTGAGAGGAACTTTTATATTATTTTCTTTTTTCTCTTTCTGCTTAAATCAAGGTCTTTCGAAACTAGAGAAATTTAGATCATAGCTTTGCCCTGTCACTTGATGCAATTGTTTGAATGTTGGGTTCTATTGTGTAGATTTACTTTTATGATAATCTTTCCGTCCTCTGTTTTTTGATTTCGGCCCTCTTTTTACAAAAATTAAATTTTTAATACGATATGATTGAATGATATGGCTAGAAAGATGTTTAGTGTATAACAACATATATAGAAGACGGTCGTCACTTCAAATAAGACATGTTAAATTAAATGCTAATTGTTAATTTCACAACCCTCTTCTCTTTTGTTTACTGCTAGTGTGCTGCCGCATGTTTTGTTGATAGAGAGAGATATATAATATTCTAATATCATTACTTCATTGGATAATTAATTTGAAGTTTATTTATTGATAAATAAGAGTACCAGGATTAAAATTATCGTAACAAAAAGGTAATTTTTATTTTATTTTATTTTATTTTATAAATATTCAAGGCACGATTGGTTACACAATGTTATAATCAACCGGTTGCACAATGTTATATATAAATATTCAAGGCACGATTGGCTTCAACCGGTTGCACGCCTTGCATATATTGAAATGTTATTATCATATGCATGTTGCAATGATTTCAAATTATATCACTTGGACATTAAAAGTACCGATAAAACTAAAGATCTAGATGCGTGTACAAAGCAAATAACACAGATATAGATAAACATGCGGAACATTAAATCTACCTTCTCTGATAGGAATCATACCTGAATCTATGAAGCCGATGATCTGGATGACACAACGGAAAGATCTTCTATTTCCACATGAATCAACTGTTGGAGAATCCCTTTAGCCTTCTCACGGTTTCTCTCCTAACGACGGGTGTAGAAAAGACGGCTCATTCGTTCGTGTGTTCCGGGGATCATGACCGAATATATATAGGCTAGCCTCATTAGCCCTAGGGTTTCCAACTCGGCCAATCAACGAGTTGAAGCCCAATAGCCTCTGCACATAAAGGTCCACAACCTATTTAACTTATTTATCTCACTTAATTAATTAAATGAGATCACTAATACATTGGGTATTAATATGACAGTGTAGCACTATATAATTATACATCGCATATTAGCCCAACGTTGGATTAAGTTCCAACTGTGTTGGATAAGTTCCAACAATCTCCTACTTGGACTATATGCTAAACTTTATAATTATATTTCATTGTGCATACAACCGAATAAAATCTTAACTTACTGTCATTTCTTTAATTAGTAAAAAACAAACAGGTCCATCAATTATATTAGCAAGGATCAAAGAGATTTTCGCCGCAGCAATTGCAGCTCGACCCATCAGTTGTCACTGTGCTAATACAAAATAATGACATGTATTATGAAGTGTATGTGTGGCATGGAAATTACATGTAATGTGATCTAACATATCTATTTCCAACTGATCATCCTTAACCTTAGTGATATCATAAACATAAAGACATATTTTCATATGCATTTATAAATATAGAGTTGAAATATAAAGTCAAACCAAACTGTACTTTATTTCTGCAGATAAACTAAATATGCATAAACTGAAGACAGAAATGTTGTCTAAAAATAAGAGCACTACAAAATTACAAACTCTCACTAAAACTGAACATCTTTAGATGACATGACACACATACGAGCAACATGCCCATGAAACGTTTTGGTGGCAGTCACTTAGTAAGTAGATCCGTAATGTTCGAGTTTGTACCAATGTGCTCCATGGACAACTGTTTATTTCCAACTCTTTTCTTAACAATCAGGAACTTGATATCAATATGCTTTGATTTCGTTGAGCTCTTGTTGTTAGTGGCAAATGCAACTGCGAACATATTGTTACAAAATAATTTGAGTGGCCTTTCAATGCAATCTACAATTCGCAGCCCCGTGACAAAATTCCGTAGCCATAAACCATGATTGGATGCCTTATGACAAGCGATGAATTTTGCAGTCATAGAGGAAGATGCTATAATAGTCTATTTAGCACTCTTCCAAGAAATGGCACATTCTGCTAATGTATAAACATATCCTGTAGTAGATTTCATGATATCTTTACACCAACAAAATCAAAGTCGGTATATCCTACGATCTCAAGCATTTCCGACCTCTGATATACGAGCATGTGTCCTTTTGTCCTCTGTAAGTACCGTAAGACCCTTTTGGCTACTTTTCAATGGTCCAATCATGGATTACTCAAGTATCTGCCAAGCAATCCTGTAATGTACGTCAAGTCTGGACGCGTACATACTTGAGCATACATGATACTCCCAACTGCTGAAGAATAAGGAATATCCTTCATTTGTGCTTTCTGAATTTCACTTTTAAGGGACTGATTGAGACTAAACTTGTCTCCTTCAGAACCTTTTCAATGTAGGCCTTTTGTGATAATCCAAGTATACCTCGAGAACGATCTCCGTGTATTTGGATTTCTAATACAAAAGATGCATCACCAAGATCTTTCATCTCAAAGTTCTTAGCTAGAAAGTTCTTGGTTTCATGCAATAAGCCTTCATTGTTACTGGCAAGTAAAATGTCATCGACATATAAAACCAGAAAAGCAAATCTACTCCCACAGAACTTATATTATATACATTCATCAACTAAATTCATCTCAAAGCCAAATGAGATGATAACTTGATGAAACTTAAAATACCATTGTCGAGACGCCTGTTTGAGTCCATAGATGGATTTCTTAAGTTTGCAAACCATATTCTTTAGGTCCCCCGCCACAAAGTTTTCTGGTTGCACCAAATAAATCACCAGATCGATGTCCCCATTAAGGAACGATGTTTTAACATCTATCTGATGTAACTCAATATTAAAATAAGCCACTAATGCCATTATTATCCTGAATGAGTCTTTCGTAGAAACCGGAGAGAAAGTCTCATTATAATCAATGCCTTTCTTTTGAGTAAAGCCCTTAGCGAAAAGGCGTGCCTTATATCTTTCCACGTTACCTTTTGAATCCCTCTTGGGTTTAAATATCCATTTGCAACCAATGGGCCTCATGTCGTTAGGTAATGGGACAAGATCCCAAACGTCATTGTCCTTCATTGACTTTATTTCCTCATTTATGACATCTATCCATTTTAGAGAGTTAGAACCATTTTTGGCTTGATGGTAGTTGATTGGATCATCTTGCATCACACCAATATCAACCGCATGTTCTTGGAGATATGCAATGTAGTCACTTGATATTGCACTTCTCCTCTCTTTAGTGGATCTCCTTAATGGCAATGTTTCTTGAGGTGCAAGGGTTTGTTCTTCTTGAATGGGAGGAGCAACAACATTGTCTTGAATATTTGTATCTTGTTCTATAACAGGAATAGAATTTTGATCAAGGACAAGATCGCCTGTGGAAATATCTACATATTCCTCTTCGAAAATAATGTCTCTTCCTAAATCTTCCCCGACAAACCCGGTATCCCCAAGAAATACGGCATTTCCAGTCTCAAAAATATTCTTATTTGTGGGATCATAAAATTTGTAACCCCTCGATCTTTCAGCATACCCAATAAAATAACAACTAACTGTCTGTGTGTCCAGTTTCTTTTCAGTAGGCATATAAGGCGTTGCCTCAACTGGACATCCCCATATGTGCATATGCGTTAGACTAGGTGTTTTGCCTGTCCAAAGCTCATATGGTGTTTTATTATTTGCTTTCGTTTGGGACCCTGTTTAGGATGTAAGCTGCAGTCTTTAATGCTTCTCCCCAGAGTCTTTCTGGTAAGGAAGAATGACTAATCATACTTCTTACCATGTCTTTAAGCGTTCTGTTTCGTCTTTCAGCTACACCATTCATAGTGGGCGAACCCGGCATGGTGTACTGTAGGACAATACCGCATTCTTCTAGGAATCTAGCAAATAGTCCTAGATGTTGTTCACCTGAACCATCATATATGCCGTAGTATTCACCACCACTGTCAGATCTGACAGTTTTAATCCTTTTGCCTAGTTGTTAACTTTTTCTAAACAGTAAGAACTGCCCCCTTAAGTTCAACTTCAGCCTTAAAATATTTTGAACGTGTCCAAAGACTGAGATTTTTCATGTATGAGATAAATGTAGCCATATCTTGAATAGTCGTCTATGAACGATATAAAATATTGCTGACCTGTCATGGCCTGTTTAGCCATATACGGCGACTGACGTGGTAGTCCTATATACACGAGTAGAGAGAGTAGAAAGAGTTGATAAGATGTGATAGGGCGTGTATGTGGCTAGTGGCAGTCGTGTAATTCCGTGAAAACTGTAGGGGTATTTTGGTCATTTGGCAAATGGGTGGAAGTGTGTGTGTAGTGTAAAGGTGGGTGTGTAAAGTAATGTCATCCTTGTAAAAATTTTGAAAGAGTAGGTTAGTGTGAGAGGGGTTGGTGTGAATAGTGATGGGTTTAATGGCACACCCATAAATTTTTAGAAAGGCCAGGGGCAAAACGATCTTTTTGGTCTAAAGCTGCTGAGCGTACATCCTGAAGTTGTGTGTGTATAAAGTAATGGCAAACTTGTAAATACTTGAAACTTGAGGGGTAATTTTGGAGGTGTATTAAGGTCATTTTATCCTATGCATGCTTATCCTAAAGAGAATTCTAGAGTTGGATTTTTTTTATAGCTTTTCTACACCTTTCTTTAACTTTCTTCTCCTTTCTTCTTCTTTCATGATTCTCCTCCCATTTCTTCCCCCTTGAACGAAATTCCCCTTCCCCAATTTCAGTCCCTCAACACTCCAAAAACCCTAGCTTTTGCTTCCAAAAATTTCCAAGAGAAACCCTAGCTTTAAGGAGAAAGAAAGGAGGAAGGAGGAGAAAGAGAAGAAAGAAAGAAAGAGACTTGTTGAGATAGGATTCTTACCTAGGGTTGCGAATTTTTATTTAGAGTTATGAGTATGTTATGATGATATTTATAATGTTTATAATCTTGATCTCATGTATTATGAGTGCAATAGCTCAAAAGATTCGATTTTTCCTTGTTTTTCCCTAGCAAATCACCCCCTTCTGAAAAACAGAATTCTGTATGTGTGTTCATACATCAATTCTGATTTCTTTAGTTCGAATCACCTTCTGAAAAAAACATATAGCTGTAGATCTTGAAGTCCTACCACAAATTCATATAAAATTTTCATATGTTGAGTTCAATAAGCAGGAGAAATAATTCCATGTTTGCAAGATGTCTGAAATTATGTCAAGTTGTACACGGTTTAGAAAATGAGCACTATTACCTGCACACTCTATGGATTTTACTGATTTTGGTCTTGTTGGAAACTTAAGAAGTTTTTCTAAATGTTCATCAGAGCGCTTATAAATCGTAATTCTGGCTCCAACATTTTTAAAATTGGCTTTGAAGACAGATCTATAAATCTGTCTGAAGAACAGATTTGACACACTTTAATAAATAATTCACTATAAATCATATACTTCATATTTATGCATGAAATTTTATGGGTGAATCCAGGACTAGTATATCTCCAATTTCATTCAGTGAGTTTTGTCAAATTCATAGGAAAAATTGATTAAATGTGATGACTGTTAGTTGTTCCTGCACTTTCAGCTAGTTGAACTATTTTTGGGTGAAGTTAAAATTGTGATTGTTGTTAAATTCTTTATTTTAACATGATTGAATGTTGTTCATATCTTTAAGAAGTTTAATAAAGAGATTTGTTACTAAAATTGATGATGTGGCACTCTTCGTTTGTATGTCGACCGCTATATGCTTGTTAAAATGCCCAAATGCATGTGAAATCGAAGAACTTGGAAAATGACCATTGAATTGTTGTGACACGTATTACATTTGTGAACCTGTGTATGGCCATTGAATATTATGACATATGACATGTTACCTGTGATGTCTCGATATGCTCTAAGGCGGGTGAACATCCTAGTATTGGGATGGGGGAAAGTTTGGGTATAACTTAAATATAAGGGGCTGGACTGAGAAGTTGGGGAAAGTGATATGTGTTACATGATATTATTTTACCCACTCGCCTTTACCGGGAGTGGAGGGGACATACGGAATTTGTGTTATTATGTGGAGCGCCTCACTCCTGCTAGGGACGGGGGAGCTGAGAGGCCTAGCGTACAGTGCTCGTGTCCACTGTGTCATGTGCTGTATTCACCCCAAATTTAGGGTGAAGTCCAAGCCCTTATCTTTAGGTGATACCCAGGCTTCCAAAAATCACTAACATCAACTAACTAATGAACCATATTTGTGTTGTTGTTGTTGCACACTTGTGTGTTGTACTCTTTACCTTGGTTGCTTGTATTCCTATTGCCTTTATACTCATAACCCCTAAATGATTTTTTCTACCCTAGTTAGTTTCATACTGGGCACGTTTGACGTGCTCATTTTACTTTTCAGGACTTGAGCAGGCGACACCAGAGCAGAATCTCCATCAGGAGATTTCTCAGACGTGAGTTTCTGACTTGGGAGGGACACCACTCCTTTTGGGCTGTGTTTTTTTAGTGTGAGATGGGTCGAGTGGTGAGTGGGTGGTCTTTTGTAGCTGTGATATATGTTGGTGGCTTGTTGTACTTCTCATGTAAACTTGAGTTAGTTTCACTTTGTACTCTATGCTGGTGTGTAGTATGCTCTTTGGTTATGCAGTTCTGTGGGTGTGTACTTTCTGTGATGGCAGTATATGTGTTGCGTCTTTCTTTTACATATATGTGGTGTATGATCCCAGCATTCGCAGTGGCCTACTTATTGTGTTTTCTATTCACGCTTGGTGTTATACCGCGGCTTGTCAAGCTCCACCCTCCCTTCCCATGATTTGCATTGCCTTACAAAGTATTTGTGGGAATGAGGTGTGACAGGTTTAGTGGTGGCCCATGCAGGTCCGGTCACACTGCGATATGCAAAAGGATGATGCATTCGATACACTTTAATGCCATCACATATGGTACTGATTCTGCTTGTGCTGTCCTTTCTCTGCAGAATGGAGAGTGGAAACGGGATATCCTCGTTAGAGATGGAGCACACTGTGCCTTCTTTGCTAGAGAAAATTTTGATGGGTTTCCAGGCAAGTCTAGGTCAGCAGGCTGAGATGCTCGCTAAGATGCATGGTCAGAAGACCCCGGGCTTCAAGCAGTTTAGGGCAATGAAGCCGAGGACTTTTTCTGGCAAGGAGACAGCATTGGTGGTCGATAAGTGGTTACGACGTAAAGAGGATGACCTCACAGCGGTTGGATTTCCCTTGGAGGGATGGGTTGATGCAGCAAAAAGGCCATTGACACATCAGGCCCGAGATTGGTAGGATGCCCAGGAGCGGCATCTGAAAGGTCCTATCTCTTGGAAGACTTTCAAGGAATGTTTTAAGTCCAAGTTCCTTCCAGAGACCACAAAGGATGAGCTCAGGCAGTGTTTTGAGTAGTTGACTCAGGGCCGGTGGACCGTAGATGAGTATGATGCCGTGTTCTCCTAGCTGAGCAAGTTTTCCCTGGAGCTTGTTGCGACTGATGCCACCCGACCTCGACGTTTCCGTATGGGACTAGATCCGACGTATATGGAGGCGATGTCTACACAGAAACTTGCCACACAGGAGGATGTGCTCGAGGCGGCAAGGTTATATGAGATTCATTTGCGGAGTATAAGGGAGTTGCCTACAAGCGACAAACGACCCTCAGGATCACAGAATGCATTATCTCAGCCAGTACAGACGGCCCAGTTCAAGAGGCCAGGAGCCCCTGCAGTGACACAGAGACGCCTGACATGTCAGTTTTATGGCAAGCCTGGGCATGAGCAGAAGGAGTGCAGGATTTGGGCTAGATAGTGCTTCGCTTGTGGTGGCCGAGGACACATTAGTAGGTTCTGCCCGCGGCAGGGTGCCTACCCGACCCTAGTAGCACCTGTGGCTGCTAGGCTGATGCAGCAGAGAGCTCTTCCACCGGGTCCGCAGCGGCCTTCCCTTCCAGCACCAGTTGGACCAGGCACACCAGCTCCTAGAGGACCTTCCTTGCCTCCTCAGCGACAGGCCTACAAGAAGAAAAACTCTGCTCCAAAGTCCCAGTCCTTTACTATAACGGCAGTAGAGGCAGAAAACTCAGGCTAGGTTATCACTTGTATGGTTCTAGCCCTCTCTTTACTTTACGATATATCACTTTTTGCTTAGTTATGATAGACATTGGTTTGATTTCCTTGTTGGCTTTTAGGGATGGTTAAAGTAGCATCTTTCCCTGCTTTGGCACTTTTTGATTCTGGGGCTTCACACTGTTTTCTGTCCCAACAATTTGTGGACAAAAATGATGTACCAGTTGACTCCTTCACTGTTAGTTGGAATATTCATACATGGACAGAAGTACTTCAGGACTCCATTGTTGTCCAGTGGAAATTTGTGGCCGGGAGTAATATGCTGATTTTCTGGTGATTGAGATGCCCGCCTTTGAAGCGGTGTTTGGGATGGATTGGTTAGCAATGTTTTGTGCCACGATTGACTGCATATTAAGGAGGGTAGTCTTTCAGATTCCCGATCATCCAGAGTTTGAGTTCAGAAGGGGTAGTTGCACATTAGAACATGTAAGATTCAGAGCAACACCAGTAGAAGCAGAAGTGTTGGCTATGGCCATGGAGGCGGAGCCAGTTTTACCCTGGGTTGTGCGAGACTATCCTGATGTCTTTTCTGATGACATTTATGGGCTTCCTCCTGATCGATCATTGGAGTTCACCATTGATTTGATACCAGGAACGCAACCTATTGCGAAGGCTCCTTATCGGATGGCACCACCTGAGTTAGCTGAGCTTCGTAATCAGTTAAAGGACCTATCAGAGCGAGGGTTGATCCAGCCAAGCGTGTCACCTTAGGGAGCACCAGTGCTTTTGGTGAATAAGAAAGATGGATCCCGGAGGATGTGTATTGACTATAGGAAATTGAACAAGGTGACAATAAAAGATAAGTACCCACTTCCTCGCATCGATGATCTTTTTTATCAGCTTGGTGGATTCCGAGTCTACTCAAAGTTGGACTTGCGGAGTGGTTATTATCAGATTAAGGTTCAGGGGTCTGACGTTTCGAAGACAGCTTTCCGAACCCATTATGGACATTATGAGTTCCTGGTGATGCCCTTCGGTGTGACCATTGCTCCAGCTACCTTCATGAGGTTAATGAATCAGGTATTCTTTGACTATTTGGACAAGTCCGTGGTAGTCTTTATTGATGATATCCTGATATATTCCAAAGATGAGGAAGAGCATGCAGAGCATCTGAGGATTGTTCTAGAGACTTTGAGGCAGCATCAGCTATATGCCAAGTACAATAAGTGCCAGTTTTGGCTGTCTAAAGTGACTTTTCTGGGGCACATAGTTTCAGGAGAAGGCATATCAGTTGATCCAAAAAAGGTGGATGCAGTGAAGAAGTGGCATGTTCCCAGGTCGGTTTCAGAGATTCGGATCTTTTTGGGATTGGCTGGGTATTACAGGAAGTTCATCAAGGATTTCTTTAAGATTGCCGCACCACTTACTCACCTGACTAAGAAGGATGTTGCTTATGTCTGGTCTGAGGAATGTCAGCATGCATTTGAGGAGTTGAAGAGAAGATTGACTACTGCGCCAGTTCTGACGATTCCATATCGTTCTGGAGGATTTGAGAATTTCTATGATGCTTCTGGCAAAGGGCTGGGATGTGTCCTACATCAGTATGGATGTGTGGTAGCTTATGCCCTTGACTTCTGAAGGTGCACGCGCTGAACTACCCGACACATGACTTGGAGCTGGCAGCCGTGATTTTTGCCCTAAAGCTGTGGAGACACTTTCTACTAGGGAAACATGTCAAGGTGTACACCGACCATAAGAGTTTGAAGTATGTGTTCACCCAGAAGGAGCTCAACATGAAACAGCGTCGGTGGCTTGAGCTGATGGCAGAATATGATCTCGATTTCCAGTATCATCCTGGAAAAGTGAACGTGGTCCCTGATGCACTCAGTAGATATCCAGCTGTGATGATGTTGACCTCTCAGCCGCAGCTCCAGTGGGCCCTGCGATAGATGGAGATAGATGTTGTACTTCCGGGCATCAAAGCAACCATGTTGAACTTGCAGGTCCAGTCCGATCTGGTGGACCGGATCAAGACCGCACAGTTTGGAGATGAAAAGCTAAAGAGGATCCAAGAACAGTTAGAGGCCGGACTTCGGACCAATTTCCACATTCATGAAGATGGCTCTCTTAGATTTGGGACTCGGCTATATGTGCCAGCTGGTACTATTCGAGAGGAATTGCTTAAGGAGGCCCATAGTTCCCCCTATTCAATTCATCTAGGAGGGACAAAGATGTATCGCGACCTGTGACAGCATTACTGGTGGCATGAGATTAAGCGTAGTATAGCCATAAGTGTGGCCTCGTGTTTGGTTTATCAACAGGTGAAGGCCGAACACCAAAGATATGTAGGTCTGTTGCAGCCTCTCCCCATTCCTGATTGGAAATGGTAACAAGTGACGATGGACTTTGTGACTGGGCTACCCTGCACAACCAAGGGAAATGACGCAATTTGGGTAGTTGTTGACCGCTTGACCAAATCTGCACACTTCATTCCCTTTCGGGTTGGGCAGTCTACCGAGCATTTGGCTCGAAGATACATGGAGGTAAAATCCCTTTCATCACCCTTACCTTTTCTATACTTGGTAGTATGAGGTGTTTAACATGATATCCCATGCAGGAGATCGTGAGGCTTCACGGAGTTCCTGTTTGTATAATCTCTGGTCGAGATACCAGATTCATCTCACATTTTTGGAGAAGTTTACAGTCTAGTTTGGGGACTCATCTCAAGTTTAATACTGTATATCATCCTCAGACAGATGGACAGTCCGAGCGAGTTATTCAGATCCTCGAGGACATGTCGAGGGTGTGTATGTTAGACTTTAAGGGATCCTGGGAAGATCACTTGCACCTGATGGAGTTTGCTTACAACAATAGTTATCAAGCAAGCATTGGAATGACACCATTCGCTGCTCTGTATGGAAGGAAGTGCAGATCGCCTCTAAGCTGGGACGATATTGGGGACCGTGGATTCTTAGGACCTGATTTGGTGGTGGAAGCGATCGATGTGGTACAGACAGTCAATGAGAATCTTCGTATCGCTCAGGATCGCTATACGCATTGGGCAGATACAAAGAGGCGTCCATTAGAATTTCAGCCAGGTGATTATGTGTTCTTGAAGATATCCCCGATACGTGGCATGATTCGTTTTGGCAGACGCGGGAAGTTGAGCCCGAGATTCATTGGTCCATTCGAGATTTTGGCTCGTGTTGGTGAGGTTGCATACCGCCTTACCTTGCCACCCTCCCTTGACGGCATCCATGATGTGCTCCATGTATCCCAGCTTCGGAAATATGTGGGAGACCCTAGTCGCCTCATGGACTTCTCAGAGATTGAAGTGCGCCCTGACCTAACTTATGAACAGCAACCAGTAGCCATCCTGGATCAGAGACAGAAGATACTGAAGAAGAAGGCCATTAATTTAGTAAGAGTCATGTGGCAGCAAGAGTCCCCTAGTGAGTCCACCTGGGAGCACGAGGACGAGATGAGAGACAGATACCCTCACCTGTTTATGTAAGTATCTTATCCCTATGTCAATATCTCTTTTGATAATCTTGAGTGCAAAAAAAATTGTGGAGACAATGGTGTAGAGTAAAATATATAGAGAGTCCATGATAATTAGAAGTATTTTCTTTTCAGGCTAGAACCCTTGGACTTCGAAAGTTCGAGGACGAACTTTAGTTTAAGGAGGGTAGGATGTTATGGCATGTTTAGCCCTATACGGGGACTGACGTGGTAGTCCTCTATACACGAGTAGAGAGAGTATAATGAGTTGATAAGATGTGATAGGGCGTGTATGTGGCTAGTGGCAGTCGTGTAATTCCGTGAAAAGCGTAGGGGTATTTTGGTCATTTGGAAAATGGGTTGGAAGTATGTGTGTAGTGTAAAGGTGGGTGTGTAAATTAATGTCATCCTTGTAAAAATTTTGAAAGAGTAGGTTAGTGTGAGAGGGGCTAGTGTGAATAGGGATGGGTTTAATGGCACACCCATAAATTTTTAGAAAGGCCAGGGGCAAAACGGTCTTTTTGGCCTAAAGCTGCTGAGTGTACATCCTGAAGTTGTGTGTGTATAAAGTAATGGCAAACTTGTAAATACTTGAAACTTGAGGGGTAATTTTGGAGGGGTATTAAGGTCATTTTAGCCTATGCATGCTTACCCTAAAGAGAATTCTAGAGTTAGATTTTTTATAGCTTTTCTACACCTTTCTTTAACTTTCTTCTCCTTTCTTCTTCATTCATGCTTCTCCTCCCATTTCTTCCCCCCTGAACGAAATTCCCCTTCCCCAATTTCAGTCCCTCAACACTCCAAAAACCCTAGCTTTTGCTCCCAAAAATTTCCAAGAAAAACCCTAGCTTTAAGGAGAAAGAAAGGAGGAAGGAGGAGAAAGAGAAGAGAGAAAGAAAGAGACTTGTTGAGGTAGGATTCTAACCTATGGTTGTGAATTTTTATTTAGAGTTATGAGTATGTTATGATGATATTTATAATGTTTATAATCTTGATCTCAAGTATTATGAGTGCAATAGCTCAAAAGATTCGATTTTTCCTTGTTTTTCCCTAGCAAATCACCCTCTTCAAAAAAACAGAATTCTGTATGTGTGTTCATACATCAATTCTGATTTTTGTAGCTCGAATCACCTTCTGAAAAAATATGTAGCTGTAGATCTTGAAGTCCTACCCCAAATTCATATAAAATTTGTCATATGTTGATTTCAATAAGTAGGAGAAATAATTTCATGTTTGCAAGATGTCTGAAATTCTGTCAAGCTGTACACAGTTCAGCAAAAATGAGCACTATTACCTGCACACTCTATGGATTTTGCTGATTTTGGTCTTGTTGAAAACTTAAAAAGTTTTTCTAAAAGTTCATCAGAGTGCTTATATGTCATAATTCTGGCTCCAACATGCTTAAAATTGGATTTGAAGACAGATCCAGAAATCTGTCTAAAGAACATATTTGACATACTTTACTAAATAATCCACTATAAATCATATACTTCATATTTCTGCATGACATTTTATGGTTGAATCCAGGACTAGTATATCTCCAACTTTAATTCAATGAGTTTTGTCAAATTCATGGGAGAAATTGATTAAATGTGATGACTTTGTAGTTGTTACTGCACTTTCAGCAAGTTGAACTATTTTTGGGTGAAGTTAAAATTGTGATTGTTGTTAAATTCTTCATTTTAACATGCTTGAATGTTGTTGATATCTTTAAGAAGTTGAATAATGAGATTTGTTACTAAAATTGATGATGTGGAACTCTTCGTTTGCATGTCGACGGCTATATGCTTGTTAAAATGCCCAAATGAATGTGAAATCGAAGAACTTGGAAAATGGCCATTGAATTGTTGTGACACGTATTACATTTGTGAACTTGTGTATGGCCATTGAATATTATGACATATGACATGTTAACTGGGATGTCTCGATCTGCTCTAAGGCGGGTGAACATCCTAGTATTGGAATGGGTGAAAGTTTGGGTATAACTTAACTATAAGGGTCTGGACTGAGAAGTTGGGGAAAGTGATATGTGTTATGTGATATTATTTTACCCACGCGCCTTTACCAGGAGTGGAGGGGACATACGAAGGTTTTGTTATTATGTGGAGCGCCTCACTCCTGCCAGGGACAGTGGAGCTGAGAGGCCCTGCGTACAGTGCTCGTGTCCACTGCGTCGTGTGATGTATTCACCCCAAATTTGGGTTGAAGTCCAGGCCCTTATCTTTAGGTGATACATAGGCTTCCAAAAATCACTAACATCAACTAACTAATGAACCATATATGTGTTGTTGTTGTTGCACACTTGTGTGTTGTACTCTTTACCTTGGTTGCTTGTATTCCTATTGCCTTTATACTCATAACCCCTAAATGATTTTTCCAACCCTAGTTAGTTTCATACTGGACATGTTAGACGTGCTCATTTTACTTTTCAGGACTTGAGCAGGCGACACCAGAGCAGAATCTCCCTTAAGAGATTTCTCAGATGTGTGTTTCTGACTTGGGAGGGACACCACTCCTTTTGGGCTGTGTTTTTTTAGTGTGAGATGGGTCAAGTGGTGAGTGGGTGGTCTTTTGTAGCTGTGATATATGTTGATGGCTTGTTGTACTTCTCATGTAAACTTGAGTTAGTTTCACTTTGTACTCTATGCTGGTGTGTAGTATGCTCTTTGGTTATGCAGTTCTGTGGGTTTGTACTTTCTATGATGGCAGTATATGTGTTGCTTCTTTCTTTTACATATATGTGATGTATGATCCCAGCATTCGCAGTGGCCTACTTATTGTGTTTTCTATTCACGCTTGGTGTAATACCGCGGCTTGTCAAGCTCCACACTCCCTTCCCATGGTTTGTGTTGCCTTACAAAGTATTTGTGGGAATGGGGTGTGACATGACCATTCCATGCAACCGAAGGGGGTGGTCCGTAAATATCCGTATATATAAGTTCTATGACGCCATTTGACCTTTTGGCTTCAAATCTCCTTATATTAGTTTGTTTTCCCTTTATACAATTAATACAGACATCAAAATCTGAAAGATCTAAAAGTTTGAGAATATCGTTTGACACAAGTCTCTCAATTCTTATTTTGGATATGTGACCCAATCTCTTGTGCCATAACAAACCTGATTCTCATCAGTTAATTTTCGCTTTAAAACTTGTGTACCCACATGCAAGGATTCATTTGTAGCAATTGTATCAAGCATATACAGATTATCAAAACCAGATAAATAACCAGAACCAATTAACTTAGAAGTAAGAGACAAGCTGAATTTTCCATTCGCAAAAGAACAATAATAACCAGATTTGTCCAATGCAGAAATAGAAATTAAGTTTCGTTGAAACGACGATACAATAAAAGTCTCAAACAAATCCAAATGGTTTCCTGTTTTTAAAGATAATCTGAACACCCCAATTACAGCAACCCTCACCTTCTTGCCATCGCCTACAAAGATGAATCTTTCAGCATCGTTTGGCTTTCGGCAGTTCAGGCAGCCCTACATAGACACACTGATGTTAGTAGTTGCACCAGAGTTTAATCACCAAGTGTCTATTGGTACAAAAGTTAAATTAACTTCAGAACAAACCAAATTGAGAAGAGTACCTTTCTTAGCACGCCAGGCGTGGTAATTAATGCACTGCTTCTTCGCATGCCCTTCAGCTCCACAAAAGAAATATCTATCTTTCTTAACATCCTTAACATGCTTCTTTTGTTCTTTCTCAGGTGGGGCTGTAACTGCAACTTCTTTACCCTTTTTCCTCTTGTTGTCTTTAGGAGAAAAGGCAATATTTACACTCTCAGTCTTGTCTTGCTTCAGTCTATCCTCTTCCTGAACACAGTGCGAGATGAGCTCATTCAGAGACCAAGTCTCTTTCTAACAGCTATAGCTCACCTTGAACTGGTTGTACTGAGTAGGAAGGGATAGAAGAACCAGATGCACAAGCAGGTCCTCAGAGAGGTCAAGCTTAAGTGCTTTCAACCTTGAAGCAAGGTGGGACTGTTCCAGAATGTATTCCCTTATATTGTCTTTCCCTTTATACTTCATTGTGATAAGACTTGTCAGAAGCGTACCAATTTCTGACTTTTCATTTCTGACAAATCTTTTCTCAATATTTGCGAGGAAATTTTTAGCTGTAGTGATCGAATCAGACATATAGCCCCGAAAAGCTTCTGGGATAGCTCTCTTCATGATCATGACACACATGCGATTAGACTTTTCCCACTTCTCATACTCCCTCTTTTCCTCAGAGGTACTCTTTTCCGTAGTAAGTGGGGGACAGTCTGTTCTAATTGCAAGGTCCAGATCCAATATCCCAAGAACTATGAGTAAGTTCTCTTTCCAGGATTTAAAATTAGAGCCATTCAACACCGGAATTGAGTTTAAGCTAGCAGTTATATTTGCGGGAGTAGCAGCTAAAAAATAGGACAATAAACATAGACAAACATGCTAACATAAGAATTAATTTTGAAGCAACATTATAAATTCAAAATTGCATGTTTCCATCTCAAGATATCCCACACTAGCTTAACATTTATCTTTGGAAAATCTAGTAACTAGCAAATGACATCTTGTCGCAGCAATCAAACAAAGACAATAATCAACATGCCAAAATTAAAACTTCCTTTGGGCCGAATTAAATTTGCATGCATAATTCTCAACAATCATCACTTATTTATTGCCATATGTGCGCATAAATTGACATAAAACAGTAATCTTCATTTGGGCCGATTTAGCATTCATATTAAAGTATGCACATAAAATTCTTTTTATATTTAAGAAATGAAATAATGCAAAATAACAGAGCCCACTTTGACGAGATGATGATTACACCTAGCAAAATTTGAATCTATTATAGCACAATTAATACTGACTTTATTGTTGAGGAGAAATATATATGAAAATTTTTTATTTACTCCATCGATCTATTTAAAATTTATTTCAGGGAACTAATCATACAATGTATGTATTTAAACATTTAAATTCCAAAATAATAATAATCGAACAGTAGAGCCCACTTCGGTGGGGTTTCGTATAAATTAGAATCATATCGAAATGTATAAATAAAGCAAATAATGCTAAAAGAATTAAAATGGAACGAATATAATTTAAAACACAAATAAACCGAATAAGGAAATATATATAAGATGGCAGTTTATTTCCTCTGATTATTAGTGCATTATTTAACCGAAATAGGGCTTTAAAAAGAATTTAATAGCCCTAAAATAGGGTTCAAAATTACCAAAAAAATTTAAATTTATGCCCAAAAGATTGCAATGGCCGAAACATGCCCAAAATTTGAGGCCTGTATACTAAATTTTAAATTGTTTTTTGAAAAAAAATCATGTTGGGCCCAATTTCTGGCTCAAAGCCTGCTAGGGTTAGAAACCCTAGCAGCAATTTGGGTAGCCTGGGGGCGGCCGGCGCCGCCCTCATCCCTCATATCCGGTGTCGACAGGAGGCCGACGTCGGCGTCTTCCGACAGGGGCGACGCACTGCCGCCCCCTTTCTTCCCCGATGCAGGCGCGGGGCGCGCCTGCTGACCAGCGAATGGAGGCGGTGGAGCCGCCCCCTTCTTCTTCGATTTGCCAACCAGGGGGGAATCCCCCCTTTCCGATCATCGATCGGGGGCAGCAGGTCGCCGCCCCCTCTGGGTTCCAAATGGCGGTGGCAGGGCACCGCCCCCTTCCCTTATTTGACCGGGGGGCGGCAGTTGCCGCCCCCTTGCAGAGCCACAGCAAGCCCATATTGGGGGCCGCTCTTTCGATGGAGTGGGGGCGGTAGGGCACCACCCCCTCCGAATAACCCACTGGGGCGGCGAGCGCCGCCTCCTCTGAAACCCTGCCGCCCCCTCTAAAGCCCTAACGGGGGGGTGCCGCCCCCTCTTACCCCATTTTTTCCGATGGAGAAGGGCCGTTGGAAGTCGCCCCTCTCTCTGTTTATCTGATAGGGCGTCCAGACCACACCTTTCTCTCTTCGTCGATGCCGGCAGCGTCGACGTCGATCTCCTGACGGGGGCGGCAGAGCCACTCCCCTTAGAGCCGCGTCAGACAGCGGCCGGTGGGCCGCCCCGATCTTTGTTTAATTTTTTTAACAGGGAAAAATCAAACAAAAAACCCAAAAAATACAGATCTGAATTTAAAACAGATTAAAAATTTAATTTTTATCAGATCTACATATGAGCAAGCAAAAACTTAAGCTCCACAACATGCAGGATCTGATACCACTTGATAAAACTAAAGATCTAGATGCGAGTACAAACCAAATAACACAGATCTAGATAAACATACGGAACCTTAAATCTTTACCTTCTCTGATAGGAATTATACCTGAATCCATGAAGCCGACGATCTGAATGACGAAGCAGAAAGATCTTCTAGATCCACACGAATCAACCATTTGAGAATCCCTTTAGCCTTCTCACGGTTTCTCTCCTAGCGACGGGGCATAGAAAAGACGGCTCTTTCGTTCGTGTGTTCTGGGGATCATGACCGCATCTATATAGGCCAGCCTCCTTAGCCCTATGGTTTCCAACTCGGCCAATCAACGAGTTGAAGCCCAATAACCTCTACGCATAAAGGCCCACAACCTATTTAACTCATTTAGCTCACTTAATTAATTAAATGATACCACTAATACATTGGGCTTTAATATGCCAGTGTAGCACTGATTTGGGTTGAATATTGCGTATTTAACCCCTCATCTAGCAATATTTTGTGTGTAAATAATGCTTAATTGGTCTCTAGTACATTCTTATTTTGTATATCATGATTTACTAGAGCAAATCACTTGATTTATACACAAAGTATGAATTTTACTGAGTATTTTTGCATTCTTATACTTTTCTTAGCTTGGTCTCGATCTCACGATTCCAACGAATATTTATTTGTATTTTTCTGAGATCTGTGCTAATTACTGTGTATTTTTGAATGCAGAATACTATTTTAAATGGAAAAATACGCAAGGAAATACGTATATACGGTCGGGGCACGAATATTGGTGCACACGTGGCCTACCCGTAGCCGCACGATGTTGATCCTACGCTCCAGGCAAAGAGGGCAACGTGGCTTCTTCCTGGCCGCGTGATCACGATCGAATGGACGAGAACGACGAGATCTGATCGAAGAAGCGGGCGGCTTCATGACCGTTCGATCGCGATCGAACGGCGGAGAGTAACCCAGCAGCGAGCGGCTACGTGGCATGCATCCGAGTAGATGCCGCCTCATCGAACGGCCAAGAATCACTCCGCTTCGCGAAATCGGAGTGCTGACGCGGCTGCATCCTAGCCGTTGAGCGTAAATCGAACGGCTGCGTGTCAGCGTAAAACGAACGAACGGAGCGCAGCAGCGGTTTTCGATGGGCGACATGGCGAGCTTTCAACCGCATGATCCCCCATCCGACGGTCCAAGATCACTCCGATCCGAATTTGACTTTCAAGCGGGCGTGCGTGCGGGCACCCGTTAAGGTGGACACGTGTCGCACTGAGGTTCAATCCCGCTTGATCATGCGGCTGTAAATTGCGCCGACGTCGTGGGTGCGGGTTTGGGTTTAAATTGGAGCGGTTTCGACCCGTTAGCTCATCAAACCCGCAATGCCTATTATATAAGCGTATTCTAGGGTTTTAGGCCGTATTCTTGGCGTATTTGGGCGATTTTGGAGCCGATTTTTGCAGTATTTCGCAGAGCGGACAGAGAGCAACCTGAGGCAAAATTCCAAAGGCTTTGAGGAAGAAGAAGAGGGTTTTTCTAAGGCTTTTTGCTAGCGTATTTGGTGATACCTTGAACTCTTTTGCGTATTTTGAACTATATTTGATTGTATTGTAGAACCATGCTATATGTGATGAAATCTCTGTTTATTTTCAGTATGCGTAGCTAAATTTCTATTGTGCATGGTATGGCGTAGTTAGGAGATGTGATTCGTATTCGTTTGGTTGTATTATTGCGCTAAAATTGCATGTCGATAAAGTTGTGATCTTTAGCTTAAAATCCACTTTTTCATATTCCAAAAGAATTGATTTAGTTGATGATCACCCCACAAGGGTGAGTTTTTGATCTCTCCAAAAGAGAGCTTCACATCTTATTTCAAAGATTATAACTTTAGCGACAATATTATTGAAATTTGTGCTTGAACCCCCAAAAGAGTATATTCCGATGGATTGCTCCCAAAAGGAGGATTTATGGAGTTATAATAAATCAACCAAATAAATACGAATCGTTGATCCTAATAAACACATACCATGTGCATATTTTTCATTGATATTTTCACGTATTCTCATTGTTCGTATCGTTCACGTATTCACAATTCACCATCAAACACATCCACACCACCACCACTAAAGTGTTTAGTTTCTCTACGTAGATTTTCTATTTGATTTGAATTGTGGTTTCAACAGATTTCTCCCAAGGATTCGACATCTGGACTCCCAGATTTTACTACTTGTACGGACTCTTGCGAGAGAGAGAGAGCACCTTTCCGGTCCACCAAGTTTTTGGTGCCATTGCCGGGGAGAACGGTTTGTTACTAACGTTTATTTCATTTAGAAGACCTTCGGTGAGATCTTTCCACTTTATTGTATATAAACTTTTGTTTGCTTTCATATAAAAAAATATATTGTGCTAGTTTATGTGGCATAGGACTCCTAGGACACATAGGTTGACTCGACGTTTCGATATGGCTAATAATAATATGGATGAAAATTTTAGCAACAACAACGAAAATAATGTGCAACCTGGAGTGCCTAGGACTTTAAAAGATTTACTCAGACCCACTAGGACTAGCACAGCTTCATGCTTTGTTTTACCTAACGATGCAAATTCTTTCAATTTTAAACCTGGGGTGATCCAACTCTTACCCACCTTTCATGGGTTAGACAAGGAAATTCCATATCTTCATATTAAAGGATTTGAGGTTGTGTGCTTGACATGCTTTGATGGGAAAACTAGCGAGGACACTGTATATCTTAAACTGTTCCCATTTTCATTGAAAGACAAAGCTAAGAATTGGTTGAATGCATTACCATCACGTTCTATTACTACATGGATTGATTTGCAGGCTGAATTTCTAAAGAAGTTTTTTCCTATTCACAGGACACAGGGACTGAAGCGACAGATCATGAACTTTGCCCAGAAAAGCGAGGAGACATTCTACCAGGCATTTGAAAGGTTCAATGAGCTGTTGCTTGCATGTCCACACAATGGCTTCGACAAAAGCAGGATTATTGGCTTCTTCTACGATGGACTGCAGCCGCAGATGAAGCAATTTGTAGAGATGATGTGCAATGGAGGATTCTTTGATAAAGAGCCAGATGAAGCTTGGACGTACCTGGAGGAGATAGCAGAAAATGCGCAGACATGGGACACTACTTCAGACTACGAGAGAGGAGGCCACACTGCACCATCCCAGCCTACACGAGGAGTGGTATTCAATTTAAAGCAAGAGGATGCGTTGGAGGCAAAGATGGAGGCCATGATCTCAAACAAGCTTCATGCCATGAATTTGAAAGAGGCCAAAGCAGTTGAGATTGAGTATACTTGTGCACTTTGCGACGTTGGAGGCCATGACATCAGTGCCTGCCCCACACTTCCAGCCTTGAAGAGCATGCTAGGCAATCCGACGGGGGTGAACCAAGTGTCCAACAACTACCAGGGCTTCAATTCCAACAACAAGGGGTGGCGCAACAATCCTAATTTAAACTGGGGCCCCAATCACAACCTCAGCAGCAAGCTCCACCGCCGTTCAGACAGAATCAATACAACAACAATTATCAAGGTGGGAACCAACGGAGGGACCATGAGCCAGTGCAACAACAGCAGATGCAACCATTTGGCGATGCGCTTCAGCAGCTTATTCAATTGCAACAAGCCCAAATGCAGCAACAACAGGCTCAATTTCAGGCTCAGCAGGCTCAGAATCAGCAGATGAGCGAAAGCTTGGCTAGGCTTACGGCGACACTGGAGAAAGGTAAGCTTCCATCTCAGTCAATTCCAAATCCTACTATGGGCTCATCTTCTTCTGTAGGAAATAATATGAAGCCTTGCCAAGTTGTGTCCACTTTGAGGAGTGGAAAAGAGATTCAGAAGCATGACCCACCAAGCAGAGAAGCTGAGCAAGAAGAGGGAATTCAGACCCAAGAAAAGGAAATTCAGGAGCAAGAGGAGGTGCAGGAAAAGAGCACGGAATTGGGTTTGAGCAAAAATGGCATTAAAGAGAAGGAACCCGCAGCATATGTACCTGCAGCACCTTTCCCTCATCGGCTACTTCAGAAAAACAAAGATAAGTATCAAACTGAGATTCGTGAAATTTTTCAGAAGTGCCAGATAAATATTCCATTGCTTGATGCTATTAATCAAATACATGCCTATGCTAAATTTCTGAAAGACTTCTGCACGGTTAAGAGAAAATTGAATGTGAAAAAGAAAGCATTTTTGACTGAACAGGTTAGCTCTATTGTGCAACAGAATACACCACCTAAATTTAGAGACCCTGGATCACCCACCATCACTTTCACCATTGGCACTAAAAAGATTGGAAATGCTTTATTGGATTTAGGTTCTAGTGTCAATATATTGCCATATCCTATTTTTGTGCAGCTTGGGTTAGGACAGCTAAAACCTACATCTGTTATATTGCAACTAGCTGATAGATCTATTAAAGTTCCAAAGGGATGCATTGAGGATGTCCTCGTTCAGGTGGACAAATTTTACTACCCTGCAGACTTTATAGTTCTAGACATCCAAGGACCCCAAACTGCCAATGCTACTCCTATCATCCTAGGTAGACCATTCCTAGCGACATGCAATGCTTTAATAAATTGTAGTGATGGTCAACTGAAAATTACTTTTGGCAACATGACTTTGGATTTGAATATTTTTAATACTTGCAAGTTGCCACATGTGGATGATGAGATTGAAAGGGTGCATATGATTGATTCATTGGTGGATGATTATATTTGTTCTGAATTTTGTGATGATGCTTCTATTGTTGAGACTATTATTGGTGATTCTGATGACATATCTTTTGTGCAGGAGAACGTGAAGGAGCTTAACGCGGTATGGGAGCCTAGGTTCGAGGCTTTGCCACCTAATGCATCAATTCAAATTTCATCAGAGGTGGAGGATCCAAAGCCCGAATTGAAGCCACTTCCTGAATATCTCAAGTATGCCTTCCTAGGAAACGAAAACAGCTTCCCTGTGGTAATATCTTCTAAACTCTCTTTAGAACAGGAAAGCTCTTTACTTGATGTGCTAAGAAAGCATAGAGGTGCTATTGGTTGGTCCATTGCTGACATAAAAGGTATTAGCCCTATTGTATGCATGCATCACATTTATTTGGAGGATGACGCCAAACCAACTAGAGAAATGCAATGTAGGTTAAACCCAACATTAAAAGAAGTGGTGAAAGGCGAGGTACTAAAATTATTGGTTGCAGGCATTATTTATCCTATTTCAGACAGCAAGTGGGTTAGCCCTACACAGGTTGTTCCTAAAAAGTCTGGCCTCACCGTGGTTAAAAACGAGAATAATGAGCTTATCCCAGTTAGAGCCACCACAAGTTGGAGGATGTGCATATACTATAGGAAGTTGAACTCCCGAACTAGAAAAGATCATTTCTCTCTTCCATTTCTTGACCAAATTTTAGAGAGGGTAGCTGGACATGAGTACTATTGCTTTCTAGACGGTTATTCAGGTTATTATCAGATTGAGATTGCACCTGAGGACCAGGAAAAGACCACCTTTACCTGTCCCTTTGGTACTTTTGCTTTTAAAAGAATGCCGTTTGGTTTATGTAATGCTCCAGCTACTTTCCAGCGATGCATGCTCAGTATTTTTGATGATATTGTTGAGAAAATTGTTGAGGTATTTATGGATGATTTTTCAGTATATGGTAGCTCTTTTCATGATTGTTTAGCTAACTTGGCTCTTGTTCTTGACAGGTGCATTGAAAAGAACCTCCTATTGAATTGGGAGAAGTGTCATTTTATGACCACAGAGGGACTGGTCCTAGGTCACCTGGTTTCTAAAGATGGTATACAGGTAGACAGAGCCAAGGTAGCGGTAATTGAGAAGCTACCAAGTCCTAAATGCGTGAAGGACATCAGATCATTTTTGGGACATGCAGGATTTTATAGGCAATTCATCAAAGATTTTAGCGCTATATCTCGCCCACTTTGCAACTTACTAACTCTAAATGTGGATTTTATTTGGACACCTAAGTGTCAAATTTCTTTTGAAACTTTAAAGAAGTTGCTGATTTCTGCTCCCATTTTGCAGGTGCCAGACTGGTCCCTACTATTTGAAATAATGTGTGACGCAAGCAATTACGCAGTTGGTGCAGTCCTAGGCCAAAGAAAAGACAAAGTTCCAGTAGTGATTTACTACGCTAGCAAGACACTAAATGATGCTCAGAGGAATTATACGACCACAGAGAAGGAGTTGCTGGCTGTAGTATTCGCATTGGAAAAATTCAGGAGCTATATTTTGGTATCACCTATTTTGATTTATACCGATCACTCTGCTTTAAAATATTTATTGTCTAAAAAAGATGCTAAGCCTCGATTGATACGATGGATTTTATTGTTGCAGGAGTTCAATGTCACAATCAAGGACAAGAAAGGCGTGGAGAATCTAGTAGCTGACCACTTATCACGATTGACAGTAGGCCTTGATTCAGCAGATGTGCCTTTGAAGGACTCCTTCCCTGACGAGCATCTTTTTAGCGTTTCCACCTCTCCATGGTATGCTGATATAGTAAATTATCTGGTAACCGGTAAGACTCCTGACACTTGGTCTCTTCAAGACTTTAAAAGGTTTAAGTACGAGGTAAAATATTTCTTCTTTGATGATCCGTACTTATATAAATATTGTAGTGACCAAATTGTTGGGAGATGCATTCTTGATCATGAAATAACCAGTGTGATACAATTTTGTCATGATGGAGTGTGTGGTGGACACTTTTCAGCGAATAAAACTGTGGCAAAAATCTTGCAATGTGGCTTTTATTGGCCATCTATGTTTAAGGATACATTTCATTATTGCAAGACTTGTGTTGCATGCCAACAATTAGGGGGTATTACTAGACGTAACATGATGCCATTAAACCCCATTCTAGAGATTGAAATATTTGATTGTTGGGGCATAGACTTCATGGGACCTTTCCCACCTTCATTTGGATATGCTTATATTTTGGTTTGTATTGATTATGTTTCTAAATGGGTGGAAGCTATTCCTTGCAGGTCGAACGACACTTCCGTTGTGCTTAAGTTCCTCAACATTTTCTCTAGATTTGGAGTGCCAAAGGCCTTGATCAGTGATGGAGGGTCTCATTTTTGCAACCGCATGTTCGCTACTTTAATGAAGAGGTTTGGGGTCACACATAAAGTTTCTACTCCGTATCACCCCCAAACCAATGGTCAAGCAGAGTTGGCAAATAGAGAGATCAAAGGAATTCTACAAAAAAAGGTGAATCCTTCAAGGAAAGATTGGAGTTTGCGCTTACCTGAAGCGTTGTGGGCCTACAGGACGGCCTACAAAACAATTTTGGGGATGTCATCTTACCGTCTTGTTTTTGGGAAGTCTTGTCACTTACGTATTGAATTGGAACATAGATCTTATTGGGCTATAAAGAAATTGAAATTTGATATTGATTCATCTTTTTCTTCTCGCAGGTTACAATTGTTGGAGCTAGAGGAGTTGAGGAGAAATGCGTACGATAATGCCAAAATATCAAAAGAGAGGATGAAATCCGTCCACGACATGATGATCCTACGGAGGGAGTTCACCCCAGGCCAAAAAGTACTACTATTCAATTCCAGGCTACACATCTTTCCCGGGAAGCTTCGCTCTAGGTGGTATGGGCCTTTCACAGTCAAAGAAGTTTTCCCACATGGCGCAGTGCTATTATTGAATGAAAAAGATGGAAGTGAGTTCAAGGTGAATGGCCAAAGATTAAAGTATTTTCACGAGCCTTGGACCAAGGAAGCGAGCACCATGGATCTCACAGACCCACCTTCGGGTGGAGACTAATCAGGTGTGTTCTTTCCATGATTCCCTCTTCCTAACATTGAGGACAATGTCTATTTTAAGTTGGTGGGAGGGTATAACTTTTAGGATTTTCTTTATTTTCCTTTTTCTTTTTTCTTTTAGGATTTTATTTTTTTTAGTTCCCTTTTTGCATTTGAAAAAAAATTTTTTTTTGAGTTAAGAATATCACCAATACCTATTTTTACCTAGAAATGAACCTCATGTGATGAAACTTCTCGTTATTTATTCACCACCGTACACTCGTGATTTATTTTCTACCACCACTATTGTCGAATATTTCAGTCTCATTTGATATGAATGCAAGTACTTGTGGTGAAATTTTCGTTGATATATCTCAAATTGTATGATTAATTGACGACTTAATGAAGCTAGAAATTATGAATTAGCAAGTAGTATGCTTTCAATGGAACACACCAAAGTTCATGCACGAATAAGTTCACAAAATATTGGAGCATTGTTTTTATTTCATAGTCATTGCTATTCGCACGCTTTGTGTGATTTTGGGTAGGAAAGTCTACACTGTCTTTTGAAATGATTAGGATAACCCATTCTTGTGAAAGATTAAAGAAAAGGAAGCTATCTTGCTAAGTTATTTATGCACACACAAAAGAAGAAAAAAATGAGATTAATGAAGAGAAAGAAATGAATAAATGTGTTACTAAAGAAATAACTTGGGTGGCTCGAGTAGTATAGTCCGAGGGGTCCGCCTTGGCCTAATGCCCTATTATCGTCCGATTTGGGAGCCATTGACTGGAACCTCAATCATTTGATGGAGTGATCCAAGTTATACATTTTTTCTGCGAATGTTGCTTGATGCGCGTTACGCAGAACTTTTTTTTAAAAAAAAGAGAACGAAAAGAAGGAAAAAGTGTGCATAATTAGCAAGGCAAGAGAACTTCCAAAGCTTAAAGAAAACACAAGATGTGGTGTGAATTCCTATGAATGAAGATTGACGTGTGTATGTCTTGATACCATCCTATTTTTGATGCGTGCCTTGCATGAAAAATCTACGCTCCAAGTTAAAATATTTGATTGAACGGTGTTAACCATTGATTTTGTATCCTATGAGCCATGAAGTAATGGGTAGTGAATTTAAGTCTATTTTATAACCATTTGAGATACTTGACATTCATTTTTGAAAACCCACAAGTACCATTACTTGATGAGCTTGAAAATTTGATATTAGTATGTGGTTATCTCTTTTGTCGTTGAAGTATGGTGGTGAATGATTTGAGATCTGATAAGGTGATCTAGGTGTATTATTAATCGCTCTTTTTTGCTAGATACTAGCAAAACGCTAGTTGGGGGTGTGATTTGGGTTGAATATTGCGTATTTAACCCCTCATCTAGCAATATTTTATGTGTAAATAATGCTTAATTGGTCTCTAGTACATTCTTATTTTGTATATCATGATTTACTAGAGCAAATCACTTGATTTGTACACAAAGTATGAATTTTACTGAGTATTTTTGCATTCTTATATTTTTCTTAGCTTGGTCTCGATCTCACGATTCCAACGAATATTTATTTGTATTTTTCTGAGATCTGTGCTAATTACTGTGTATTTTTGAATGCAGAATACTATTTTAAATGGAAAAATACGCAAGGAAATACGTATATACGGTCGGGGCGCGAATATTGGCGCACACGTGGCCTAACCGTAGCCGCACGATGTTGATCCTACGATCCAGGCAAAGAGGGCAACGTGTCTTCTTCCTGGCCGCCCGATCACGATCGAATGGACGAGAACGACGAGATCTGATCGAAGAAGCGGGCGGCTTCATGACCGTTCGATCGCGATCAAATGGCGGAGAGTAACCCAGCAGCGAGCGGCTACGTGGCATGCATCCGAGTAGATGCCACCTCATCAAACGGCCAAGAATCACTCCGCTTCGCGAAATCGGAGTGCTGACGCGGCTGCATCCTAGCCGTTGAGCGTAAATCGAACGGCTGCGCGTCAGCGTAAAACGAACGAACGGAGCGCAACAGCGGTTTTCGATGGGCGACATGGCGAGCTTTCAACCGCACGATCCCCCATCCGACGGTCCAAGATCACTCCGATCCGAATTTGACTTTCAAGCGGGCGCGCGGGCGGGCACCCGTTAAGGCGAACACGTGTCGCACTGAGGTTCAATACCGCTTGATCGTGCGGCTGTAAATTGTGCCGACGTCGTGGGTGCGGGTTTGGGTTTAAATTGGAGCGGTTTCAACCCGTTAGCTCATCAAACCCGCAATGCCTATTATATAAGCGTATTCTAGGGTTTTAGGCCGTATTCTTGGCGTATTTGGGCGATTTAATTTGGAGCCGATTTTTGCAGTATTTCACAGAGTGGATAGAGAGCAACCTGAGGCAAAATTCCAGAGGCTTTGAGGAAGAAGAAGAGGGGTTTTCTAAGGCTTTTTGCTAGCGTATTTGGTGATATCTTGAACTCTTTTGCGTATTTTGAACTATATTTGATTGTATTGTGTAGAACCATGCTATATGTGATGAAATCTCCGTTTATTTTCAGTATGTATAGCTAAATTTCTATTGTGCATGGTATGGCGTAGTTAGGAGATGTGATTCGTATTCGTTTGGTTGTATTATTGCGCTAAAATTGCATGTCGATAAAGTTGTGATCTTTAGCTTAAAATCCACTTTTTCATATTCCAAAAGAATTGATTTAGTTGATGATCACCCCACAAGGGTCAGTTTTTGATCTCTCCAAAAGAGAGCTTCACATCTTATTTCAAAGATTATAACTTTAGCGACAATATTATTGAAATTTGTGCTTGAACCCCCAAAAGAGTATATTCCGATGGATTGCTCCCAAAAGGAGGATTTATTGAGTTATAATAAATCAACCAAATAAATACGAATCGTTGATCCTAATGAACACATACCATGTGCATATTTTTCATTGATATTTTCACGTATTCTCATTGTTCGTATCGTTCACGTATTCACAATTCACCATCAAACACATCAACACCACCACCACGAAAGTGTTTAGTTTCTCTACGTAGATTTTCTATTTGATTTGAATTGTGGTTTCAATAGATTTCTCCTGAGGATTCGACATCTGGACTCCCAGATTTTACTACTTGTACGGACTCTTGCGCTTGAGAGAGAGAGAGCACCTTTCCGGTCCACCAAGCACTACATAATTATACATCACATATTAGCCCAACGTTGGATTAAGATCCAACTGTGTTGGATAAGTTCCAACAAGTACTTTTTAAAATGGGTTTATTAAAGAAGAGGTTTACGTTGAACAACCACCTGGCTTTCGGCATGAAATATTAGTTAATCATGTTTTCAAACTAAAGAAAGTTGTATATGGTCTGAAACAAGTACACCGTGCTTGGTATGAGAGACTTAAAAATTTCCTTTTAAATTCTGTTTATTCTATTGGTAAGGTAGATTCTATAATATTTACTAGGCACATTGATTCTGATGTTATTATCATACAAGTATATGTTACATTATAGGGCCGGCCCTCGAGGAAGAGTGAGATATTCTCATTCAAATTATGAAGCCCACAAGAAGGACATCCCAGCTCGCTAAGCCCACGAGGGCCACATGGGAAGTTACCAGCACGCCCAGTCAAAGTCAAGCCATTTTTGGCCGTTGAGCTTTCGAGCCTTCAGGAGACGGTTAATAATTGGTTTAATGATGACAGTGTACGTGGACAACAGTTACACCTATTATTTAGGGATAATCACGCCATCATTATGATAAAGCGGTTATCCTCCAACGACACTGAAAGGAAAGCTTCACTTATTAATAGTCGGAGTGTCAACAATAAAGGGGACACTCTGGAGGTACTGAATACAAAGTACTCTGACAAACACCTCTCACTTTCCACTTTAATATTTTTCCTTCCAAAAGCTCAGCGTGACTAGATCAAGAAGATCTCCCTTAGGTCGATGTTGACGACCCCATGCCAACTTAAGTCGATACTAACTTAATTATCAGAGGAGATTTATGTCGGAACCTAGATTCGACCCAACTAACGAGAGCCTTTGTTGCAGGTCGTTCAAGGCATGACCCAATAAGAACGTCGAAGGGTCGTTATCTACGACCCAGAGATAGGTCGAGCTCCAACCTAGTAGCTCTACCCTTACTTTGCATGACCCAGGCTTCATCCATCGTGGGTCCTACCCAACAGCGGACAAGGCTACACCTTATCAGAGGTATCCGAGTCAGCCCACTTTACTGTTGGCCGAAACCCATCCGCTAACAGTTGGCGCCGTCTGTGGGAAATGACGAAGCCGTAAACATCCCGAAGCACCCACTATATCGACTGGACCCATCAACACCGGTACAATCCTTGGTGTAAATGATGATGCCCCGCTCATCGAAAATGATGCAGGATCTTCTTCGGAGGGAAGACCAGTTTCGCGACTGGTTTTGCAAAAGCAATTTGATACATTTACTCATCAGTCAATGCCAGCTTGTGGCATTGACTATCTCCATCCAGCAGATAATCCAAGTACCAATGACAGTGGTCGCGGTATGGATGCCTCTTATCCACCAACTTGACGTCGGCCCTGAAGGGGCACAACCTACATCGAGGAGTCAGAGGGCTAGGGAGTCAAACATGGAGAGGCTGGCCGACCCATTGCTCAATACCCCTCCTCCATCTAGGTGACGACCTGAGATCGACACCGACGATGAAGGCTAGAATATTCATAGGCGCGTCGACAACTGCCATAACGGACAACAACGTAGCCTGTGACCATACTGTTAATTCTTGGGTTCAAGACTACCGCTGTTTTGATGATGATCACTACATTATGTTAGTGTGCTAATCTATCTTATGTTTTAGTCTCAGTTTATCTTAATGATTTTATATTGATGAGACAAAGCATAATGCTCGGAGGATGATGCAATGTATTTATTAAAGACTTCCAATAGTGATGGTCTGCTCAAGCTTGGATGAAGTCATGAAGATCATCTAATAAACCCAAAGCCTGGAGCATGATGATGGATGGACATCTAGAGGAGCAATGCCAATGCTTGGAGCTTGATGAAGGGAAGCTCATAAAGAGGTGCCAAATCTTGGATGACGTTGGGGAGCATCAAAGTATCATGTGCTTGAAGACTTAGACTCTAGAAGATGCAATATGTAATCCATGTAATTTCTTTTACTTGCATTTCTTTTACTTGCATTTCTTTTACTTGCAATATGTAATCCATGATGGGGAGCATCAAAGACTTAGACTTAGACTTACCCCGATCTTGCTATATTGTTCACGAGGTAGTTAGCGCGGACCTGCATGGGCCACCAAAACTGTAACGAACTGCTCCCGGGCCCATTACTTTTTGATATTTGCGCAGGTCCTGCAGTTAACCAGTGAAAACAAAATAGCTACGATGCAGAGATGTACAAAAATACCCAAATAGTGTCCAATTATTATAATCCATACTATACAAAATGTTCCAAACAATGTACATGAAAGGAAGAAAGTACACAACTGAATATAGCTCTGAAAGCTGCGGTCTCGGTCGAACTCCAGCGCTATTAACTCAAGAGCATCTACCTCCATATGTACGTCGTCTGCGGTGCCACGAAGATGGAACTGTAGGTAAGTCACAACAATTCTAACAATAGAAATAAAGTGGTGCAAAAGTATGGAACAGACTATAGTAAACAAAAGATGATCTTATAGGTGCAAAAAGTGAAGTAAGAACAGACATGCATATACGAGCGAAAAGTAAAGTACCGATGGCTGCTCAATTGTGGTAAGCAAGGTGCATGTAATGCATAAAGTAAGGGTGACTGTGCAAGTGCAAAAGTAACATACACGAGCAATAACTGTGGCATGGCATATGGTAGCAACAATAATATGATGACAATAGTAAGACAACCAGGTAGACGTAGTAACACTAAGTAAGCAATAGTAAAGTTAGAAACTACGTGACTTATATAAGAAGGTAATGAGCGAGCAAGAGGAAACATACGTCGCTTGACTATCTTATAGTGTAGGTTGGCCTAATAATAAAAAGTCTAACTTAACTCCCAAACCAGCTAGGCAGTCAGGGCTTGAAGGAACATGTCACTTCTATGACCGCAGGACAAGTCCTTTGGTTGACCAACCAACTTCGCATTCCTTTCTAGACACTGATCCAGTCGTAATTTAAGACCGCTTATTATTATACCGCTTTATCACGTTCGAGTAATCTCGATTTAGTCAGCAGAACAGTCGTATCCAGTCCGTAGTCGTGACAAAACAATGAAAACGTAGCAAACAACCAAACTAGTGCATCAGCCTTAGCCCGAGTCACGTAATTTTTATAATTTTTAAAAGCTCAAAAATCAATTTAAAAACTAATTTTAATTAAGTAACGTAATTATTCAACAATTTATTCCGGATGCAATGTGTATCAGAAAGTTGCAAGTGAGCTGTCAAAATGACCGTCTCAAAGAGTACTGCAACATACATTTTTCTCACGTATCAGTTTACCTGAAAATAACTAGTTAGGGATTTTTAAATGAAAAAACGTATTTAAGTTTTAGGATTATAAATTTATTCTGGAAAAATTAAGCATCGGATTGAGATGAACTAGCGCTATTGGATCCAGAACGTCATTTCTGATTTTCTGGAGCTGGCCTTTTATTTTTCTAACTGGTATATAATTAGTTATCAATTTAAAACCATTAAAACCCATTTAATAATTATCGAAGTACTTTTATACGCTGAAAATACGTATTACAACTACGTTTAAAAACCAACCCTTCGTAACTTCGTTCGCAAGTTGCATGGGAGAGGGGGGTGTCGCTCCGTGCACTCGGACGGCGGCGGGGCAACGCACGGCGACGCCGACGGCGGCAAGGGGGGTAAGCGACAGCAGGGTGGTTGCGCATCGGCTCCGGCGACGACAATGGGAGCAGGGCATAGTGGCTGGAGGTGACGGCGAGTGGAGAAGCGCGCTGCAACGGAGCGAGCACGTCGAGGGGCGCGTAGGGGTGCTGCTGATGGAGCTTCATCGAAGGAGCGAGGGCGGAGGCGACTACAGCGTTGTTTGCAGGGAAGGCGAGGCGGGCAGAAGACAGCAAGTTGCGACAGAGCTTGTTTGCGGGGTCACCGTGGATAGCTGGGTGGAGGCGTGAACGGCGGCATGGGCAGCAAAGTCGGAGGAGGCGGGGGTCTGTAGGTGGTCGTTGCTGGGGCTTCACCGGCGATAGGGGAGGGATTGGGTTGATCATGGCGGTGATGGCGTGCGGTGGTGCTCCGACGAGGAGAGGAGAGCGGCGCTCCGTGGGGCGGCATCGCTTCGTCAGGGGAACGTGAACGGGGGCGAGTGAGTCGGAGAGCAGTGCGGCCTTGGGTGAGCCTGAGAACGAGGGGAGGAAGATGAGCTTGGGTGCGGGTTTGGTTTGAGGCGGGCTTGGGGATTTCGAGTGAGAGAGTTGGAGAGAGGAGAGCCTGGGTTTGCTGTTGTGAGGGGAAGAGTAATTAAAGGGGGGCTCCGGGAATTAAGCTGGGGGGGGGGGAGTTTAAATATTAAACTTAATTAATATAATACTAAGCAAGTATTTAATGCTTAGTCAGCCTTATTAATGATGTTAGGTGTGTCTTTGACTAAAGATGAAGGGGGAAGTATCTGATTAAGGGAGAGGAAAAACGTGTATCCACGTTTTTATTTTGTCTCTGGTTAGGAAAGTTAATTCAGGTTAAGTAAAATGATAATTAATAAAAATACCATGAAATTATGATTTTGTCCGTGGTATCAAACGTGTCCGAAAAATTACAAAAACATATCCATGGGTTCATATCGTTGCGAGGATCGCGAATACGAGATCCGTTTTATGGTTTGAGCTACAGGATACTAGTTTTAGGCCAAAACATTTAGGAAGCGGGTTTGCGGGTACTCTATTACTTTGGCTTCAGAAAATTACGAAATTAATATGGTGAGCCCTAAATGATCATAGAATGTTACTGTAAACGTTTGAAATCGTTTTAATAATGTTTGTATATAAAATAAATTCATTAAGCCAAAACAGTAATAATTGAAACTGAATTTTTATCAGATTATTTAGAGGTATTTGATGAAAACAGAACGTACTAAAATACTTCGTAACTAGTCTGATACTTCAAAAAAAATTTATAAGAAATTTTTGAAATCATAAAACTCCTGACAAACCATTATAAAATAGTTTTAAAAAAATCTAAAATAGGTTAAACACGTAAATAGTTATGTTGATGAAAACAGGACGTTACACTAGCGGTCGACCTGCCTATCTCCAGCCCATTTGGGGGGTTGTATTAATCATTAAATTCAAAACAAACTTTAGGGTACATGGTCAGTAAGCCAAGACATTCCTCTTCGTTTATGGTCACACCCATTGAACCAACAAGCTACCATAGAAAAATTTTATGATGTGTGCGATATTTCATCCGCTCTTAGTCACACCAGAGGTGATAGGATCCAAGTTCTTTTCTGACCGTCCGACGTAGCCTATTAATTCGCGAACTTGTGTCAAATTATTCATTGTAAAAATATGCAAAAGTACCCTTAGAAGTTTCTCTCTCAACTATTACCCTTTTTAATTTATTTTTTGTTATGAATGGGTCTTGAGACCTTTCATATATCCACCCATTGAGATTCTAAACTCTTTATATTAATATATAAGTGAGGCTAGGCAACCCCTAGCCATCACTCTTTCTTGGAGACTCTTTATCTCTCAACACGTTATCAGCACAAAGGACATGCCACCTCCTGGAAATCTGCAAAGCATTCGATCAAGGCAACATCATCCTACTATTCCAAGAAGCTCATCATCCAAGAAGCAAATCAAGAGTATGCATAGCTACGCCCTAAATTACCTCTCAGACACAGTGACGACTGGGTCAGAGACTAGAGACATGGAGCTATGTACTGAGTCTGCAGACCATGCCACTTTCCTTAGCTTAAGGAAAGAGAGTAGAACTCTACATTTAACTCTTGATACAGAAGTATCCACCCCTAGTAATATCCATAGAATATGGAACGTTGAAGAGACTTGCAGTCACTAAATCAGGATTCAAAAGTATCTACCCCTTGTGATATTCATAAGCATTATGAATCTTGAAGCATTTATATGGCTATTTTACAATAATGGATGGATAAGGTGAAGTTTTATGAATTGGTTTTGAGACCTTTCATATATCCACACATTGAGATTCTAAACTCTTTATTTAATATATAAGTGAGACTAGGCAACCACTAGCCATCAGTCTTTTTGGAGACTCTTCATCTCTCAACATTTTTTTCTTATTTATCCTTTCCTCCTCCTCCTCTTCTAGTTCTTTATTTAATTTATTTTTGTAGTGTCTTGTCATTATTGCAGCTGTAGCCTATGATAATATCTGGGTTTCTCAACGCACATGTATCCCTGCTTCACGTATCAATCAATTGTCAACAAATATCTCCTAGAACCTTTGATTTCAGTATTTGCGGAGGTTTAATAAGAAAGTTTATTTTCCATATTATTATTATTATTATTCACAATAGGTACCAGAGCATTCAAAATATTCTGTCGAAAAATTTCAATCCAATTAAAATCTTCTTCCCAAAAAAATCTACAGCCTCGTCAAAACCCAACTCAAAAATAATTTGCAGCCACATTCAGAGTATCATTCAACAAAATTTTTAACCATGTTTAAACTAAAATTTAGTTACTAGAGAATTTAAGTGTCCACCAAAAAATTTTAGTTCCTCGAAAGTTTGGTTCCATCGAAAAATTTTAATTAGTATAAAATCTCCTGAGCTAAAAAGTTTGTAGCCTCGTCAAAATCCCTTGCAAAAAAAATTGCAGCCGCCTTCAAAATTACCAAATATGTTGTAAACTTGGCGGCTATGGAGACCATAGCCCTATATTTATAGTGGTAGGGTTACATAATGGGTGGATACCCACTAACGGGTAGGCCCACCAAAATCCCGTTTATAACACTTCCCCTTATCCATCCATTGTTGTAAGCCATGGTGAACACTGCAGGTTTCATGAAGCTTATTTGATCATGGGGCTGGAGATACTTCTGGATCCCTAAGTTTAAGAGTGCTTGCCTCATTAAAACCTTTGCCAAGGAAACCCCAGTGGGAAAAACCAGTGGCTAAGGGAAAAGAGTACAAGTCTCTATAATTTCCCCTGATCGATGGATAACATCAGTGGTGGATACTTCTGGATCCAGAGTTAATGTGGCTGCCTCGTTAAAACCTTTGACTGTGAAAAACCCAGTGGGAAAAACCAACAGCCAAGGAAAAAGAGTACAACACTACGTTAACTCCCCCTGATAAGTACAAGCTTCAGGCTTGTACATCTCTCAGCTGTCTCATCCCAATTCCTAGTACAAGTTTTCTAAAGGTACTGCGAGGCAAAGCTTTAGTGAATAGGTCAGCCAGGTTGTTGCAGGACTGGATCTGCTGGATGTCGATCTGGTTGTCCACTTGCTGTTCATGCGTCCAGAAGAGCTTGGGGGAAATGTGCTTCGTCCTGTCACCTTTGATGTAGCCACCTCGTAGTTGAGCGATGCAGGCAGCATTGTCTTCGTACATGGTGGTTGGCCCAAGATCTCCCGTCTTCAGGCCGGTGGTCTTGAGGATGTGGTTGATGACTGATCGAAGCCGGAAGCATTCTCTGCTAGCTTCGTGGATCGCGATGAGCTCAGAGTGGTTGGATGAGGTCGCTGTGGATGTCTGCTTCACGGATCTCCATGAGATGGTCGTCCCACCGTATGTGAATACGAAACCGGTCTGGGACTTTGAGGTATGTGGGTCGGACATGTATCCCGCATCTGCGTAACCGACCAGGTCGGTGGATACACCTTTATTGAAGTATAGTCCCATGTCTACAGACCCTTGGAGGTAGCGCAGAAGTTGTTTCACTCCGTTCCAGTGGCGCTTTAAGGGCGCTGAACTGTATCTGGCTAGTAGATTTACTGCGAACGCTATATCGGGACGCGTGCAGTTTGCCAGGTATAGGAGTGCTCCAATTGCACTTAAGTAGGGTACTTCAGGACCCAGTGTTTCCTCCCCCTCTTCCAGCGGTCGGAAGGGGTCTGTTTCAACATCCAATGATCTGACGATCATTGGTGTGCTAAGCGGATGACAGTTGTCCATAAGAAAGTTTTTCAGCACTTTCTTTGTATATGTCGATTGGTGCAACAGGATTCCTCCGCTTAAATGTTCAATTTGTAGGCCTAGGCAAAACTTCGTTTTGCCGATGTCTTTCATCTCAAAAGTCTGTGTGAGACTTTTGGATATCTCATCTATCTCTATAGGAGATCCGATGATGTTCAAGTCGTCTACGTAGACGGCGATAATTACGAATCCTGTTCCCTTTGCTCGTATGAAGATGCAAGGGTAGACTTCATTTGTTGTGAATCCTTGTTGCACTAGGAATTCACTCAGTCTGTTGTACCACATTCTACCTGACCGTTTTAGACCATACAGTGATCTCTGGAGTTTGACAGAATAGACGTCACGAGGTCTTTCTGTCATTTTTGTCGGTAGTTTGTATCCGTCTGGGATTTTCATATAGATGTCCTTATCTATATTTCCGTATAGGTATGCAGTCACAACGTCCATGAGCTGCATATCCAGACCTTCCTTCGTGGATAGGCCGATAATGAAACGGAAAGTGATCGCATCCATGACTGGGGAATAGGTATCGTCATAGTCTATTCCTGGTCGTTGGGAGAAACCTTGTGCAACAAGGCGCACTTTATAGCGCACGATCTCATTATTCTCGTTTCTTTTTCTCACGAATACCCATTTATATCCCACAGGTTTAACACCTTTTGGTGTTAGGACTACAGGTCCAAAAACTTTGCGCTTCGAGAGTGAGTCCAGCTCTACTCCTATTGCCTCGTTCCACTTTGGCCAATCCTCTCTGCGTTTACATTCTGCTAGAGAGCGTGGATCGGTCTCATCGTCGTATTCAGTGACGTGAGTGGCAATAATGAGCGCGAAGTTATCATCGATGATTGTGCTTTTTCTGTCCAGTACCTCTCCGGTACGTACATAGTTTAATGAAAGTTCTCCTATATTTTCCTCTTCAGGGGTTGTTAGGAGTGGAGAGGTAGCTGGGCTGAGCTCAGCATCCTGTGGTGGTATCGTTATTGTTGCTCCAGGATTTTTCCTCTTTCGAGGATTCTTATCTTTGGAGCCTGGGGGTCGTCCTCTTTTTTGTTGAGGTACGGCCGCTTCTGCTGCAGGTGGATTGCATCCATCTTTGGGTATGTCAATCCTAGCTGGCGTATTTGCAGCAGGGACGTGTGATCTGACAATCTTCTGGTTGTCAGTGAATTTATCCGGTAAAACGTGAACTGTGTTCTGAATTTGAAGGATCTTCAGGATCTCTTCTTCACATTGATTTGTGCACGGATCAAAATGGGATAAAGTCTTTGTGTCCTATGTAATGGTCTTTGAAGCTTCTGGCTTCTGTGTGTTAATGCCTAGTTTTGGAAAAATGCTTTCATCAAACTCACAATCTGCTAGACGTGCTTTAAAGGTGTCCTCTGTAAGGGGTTCGAGGTATCTAATGATCGATGGTGAGTCGAAGCCAATATAGATACCAAGACACCGTTGAGGACCCATCTTGGTTCTCTGCGGTGGTGCTATGGGGACATAGACAGCACATCCGAATATCCTCAAGTGAGAGATATCGGGCGGGTTCCCATATGCAAGTTGCATCGGAGAATAAGATTGACTACCTGACGGTCGTAATCTTATCAGCGTTGCAGCGTGCAGTATGGCATGTCCCCATGCACATACCGGCAACTGGCATTGCATTAACAATGGTCTAGCGAACCATTGTAGTCTCTTTATGAGAGATTCGGCTAACCCGTTCTGGGTGTGAACATGAGCTACAGGATGTTCAACTTCTATGCCGGTTGCTTGGCAGTAGTCTAGGAAGACTTGTGAGGTGAATTCCCCAGCATTATCCAGACGCAATTTCTTGATCTGGTTGTCTGGGAAATGTGCCCGTAATTTTATAATTTGTGCAAGTAGCTTTGCAAAGGCTACGTTGTGGGTGGACAAGAGGCACACATACGACCATTTTGAAGATGCGTCGATTAGTACCATGTAGTACCGAAATGGTCCACTTGCGGGGTGAATAGGCCCGCAAATGTCACCATGTATTCTCTCTAGGAAGCTTGGAGACTCAGAGTCCACCTTCAGGGTGGATGGTCTCGTAATCAATTTCCCTTTGTAACAAGGGGGACAAGGATTTGCACCCTTCCGAAGTAGCGTCAGGCTTTTCAGATTAATTCCACGCGATTGGGATATGATGCGACGCATCATATTCCTTCCAGGGTGTCCTAGTCTATCATGCCAGAGTTTGAATTCTGGTTGATTTTGGCACTTCTGGTGCTCCAATGTGTTTGCTTCCATTGCTCTGATCCTTGTGTGGTAGAGACCCGACGGGAGTCCCTCAAAACGTTCGACGGTGTTTTTAGCACCGTTTTTATGAGACGTTACATCAAGGTATTCATTGTTTCCTTTGCTCACCGTTTCTAGGTGGTATCCGTTTAAGCGGATATCTTTAAAGCTTAACAGGTTTCTATGCGAGCTAGGGGAGAGAAGAGCATCTTTTATAAGTAGTTTTGTACTGTTGGGAAGCATAAAATGTGCTTCCCCTGATCCTTCAATGATACTTGATGGACCGGAAATCGTATTTACGGTGCCATCGTATTTATTAATGCTTTGAAAAAAGCAGATGTCTTGGAGGATCGTATGCGTAGAGGCACTGTCCACTAGGCATTTAAAGTCCATCTATTTTAAAAGAAAAATGTCACAGTATAAGGCAAAAACATAAAGGAATATACTACGAAAATTAAGTTGATGTCTGAAAAGTACTTAAACATGCCAGAGATAAGCAGATAAATTGTTTCTCAAGAGGAAAAAATTACAATGCATATATAAAGTAGATAAATGTCCTCAGTCGAGCAGGTCATCGTTGGAGAAGTCCTCAGCGATGAACCTGATTGGTACCAGGTTTTCTTGAACTGCCAGGTTTGTCTCAGCTTGCTTCTGGCTTGCTTTGTACAACTCCTGAAGGTGGCGTGGAGTACGACAATTTCTGGACCAGTGTCCAGTCATGCCACACCTGTGGCATTTATCTTCCCAGTCCTTTCTGGGGGCAGAAGTCTGGCCGTCGTCTTTTCTTTTCCACACATTTTTCTTCTTTCCTCTTGGTTGTTTCTTGGAGGGGGTCCTCGAGCCTGCTTCTTCATGGTCTTACCCTTCTCGGGGTTGCCTTTGAAGTTGCCCCTTTTCTTCTGGAAGGAGCTGTGGAGCGCTTCAGGTGCAGGAGCAGTGCCGGTAGGGCATGAGTTGTGGGTGGTCAGAAGGAGGTCACGATTCTGCTCTGCCATCAGAAGGCATGAGAGAAGCTCAGAGTATTTTGTGAACTTTCATTCACGATACTGTTGCATCAGTATGACATCCTTCTCATGGAAGGATGTATACGTCTTCTCTAACATGCGTTCCTCCGTCACCTTTTCACCACACAACTTCAGGCGTGAGGTGATGCTAAAGAGTGCCGAGTTGTACTCGGCAATAGACTTGAAGTCTTGGAGACGGAGGTTCTCCCATTCATATCACGATCGAGGTAGTATAACATCCCTTTGATGTTTATACCTGTCCTCGAGGGCGGTCCACAACTCATACGAGTCTTCCACCGTTAGGTACTCGGCCATCAGGGTCCGATCGATATGGCGTCTGATATAGATAATTGCTTTCGCTTTATCTATATCAGAAACCTTATCGCCTAAGGCGATGGCGTGACTCAATCCCTGTGCTCGCAGATGGAATTTTATATCCAACTGCCAGCTTAAGTAATTCTTTCCTGAAGCATCCAAAACGGAGAAATCGACGCTTGTAATTTTGGCCATTTATCACTCTAGCATGTAAAAAGATAGCATTAATTAGATATTTTCACAGAAAAATAAATAATCAAGCACATCAGACTTAAATATTTGCTGCGTGGATCGGCTAATCACCATAATTAATTACAGTCCATTACAGTCCCAAAAAGAAAGAAAGTACAACTCGGGAACCCCCGTGGGGCCCCTATTCTTCTGGAATAGTCCTTCATGTTCTTGAGGCGTCCGCCGGGCTTGTAATTTTACAAAATTATCCTCACTACATTTTTCTCTCAAAAAAAAGAAAATAATGCATGAAAAGTAAAATGGTGATCACTAGCCGATCCAAAACCACAGCAAATATTAATCATTCGTCGCAGGCAGTTATAATGCAGCAGGCATCATCACAGGCAGTTTATACATCACAGGCAAATTATTTATTCATCACAGGCAGTTTATAATAGAAAATGAAATCTACCGTTTAAAAATTATTGGACCACTAGGCAACGTCATACACCGTTAGGTTAGTTGACTAACGGCAGAGCGGTCGCAGGATCTTCTTAATTTTTAAACGTTTTTAAAGAAAATCATAAATCCAAATATAATTGCGATGAGTAAAAATCACATGTAATTTGGTCCAGATTATAACGAAAAGGAATCGCAATTAAATCTAAAATTTTTTTGAAAATTCGAAAAAAATTTCTGGGTCAGAAACCCTAGTTAGGGTTTTGGGGTACGCACGCTGGGCCCGTACCCGCTACTGGCGGGCGGGCCCGTTTGCCGCAGCAGGCGGCGGGGAGGGGGGGCCCGCCGCTGCAGGCGGCGGGGGTCGCCCGCCGCTGCAGGCGGCGGGGGTCGCCCCCGCCTGCGGCGGTGGGGGTCGCCCCCGCCTGCCGCGGCGGGGGTTGCCCGCCGCTGCTGGCGGCGGGGGGTTCCCGCCGCCGCAGCGACGGCGGGAAGGCCCCGCCGCTGCCGGCGAGGGGGGGGGGGGGGCGTGGATGAACCCTTTTTAGGGTTTTGGCGATTTTTGGAGAAAAAAATGGGTAAAAATCCGATTTTTTTTGGGGAAAACCAGTTTTGTTCTTCCAAAAATACGTTTTTATTGAAAAGGGGTGATTTTTAACAATAAAAACGGTATATTTTTGATCGATTGATCCAAAAAAAAATTGAATCACCACATATGCGCATATACAAAATTTAGATCTAGGGAGAAAGTTACCTCTAGATCCTACCCGCCGGATCTAGCGACGTTCGGTGAAGGAAGCCCGTTCGCGTCGCGTCCGTCCGTCGGCAGGGGTTCGGCTTAGCTTCGAGCGTGCTGATAACGTGTTGTAAACTTGGCGGCTATGGAGACCATAGCCCTATATTTATAGTGGTAGGGTTACATAATGGGTGGATACCCACTAACGGGTAGGCCCACCAAAAGCCTGTTTATAACAAAATATTCATTTTAAACCATATTTAAAATAAAATTTTGCCAGAGAATTTAGTTTCTCCCCAAAATTTTAGTTCCTTGAAAGTTTATTGACTTCCAGATTTAATTCTTCCAAAATTTAAAATTTTAGTTCCCAACAAAATTTTAGATTAATATTTAGTTCGACCAAAAGATTTTAGTTCCTCAAAAATTTAATTACTACAGGTTCAGTTTCCCCCAAAATTTTAATGTTTTCCCTCCAAAAGTTTCCGCCCAAAATTTTCACACCAATTCGTACTAACCGGTTTCCTATCAACCCTTTTGTCCTAATTAACAAAACCATTCAAAAACATGTTTCAATGGTATAATAGATAATAGCAATGGTCGGTAGTAACATCAATAACAACAGAAGTGGTAGTAATACTAGCATGAGAAAAACCGCTCATCGTCATCGTGGTTATGTGTTGGTTGATTGGAAGTAGATGCTAAGATGGATGGGCATCTGGTGTAGGATATTTCCTAACATGACCTTCAAAATGTGTTCCACCTATTTTTTAATTGAGAATACTTGGTATCATATGACATATGATGCTAACCCTCATATGCGAACTTCAAAACTACACCCCTTGCTATTTTTTCGGATGATCAGCACCGTTTCATTTTGATCTTCAAATTCTAAAACATTGACATACTGAATATTGGGTGAACGCCAAAGGACTATGGTCCAGCCGCATTTACCTCCGCTTCCCATTGAGGCCAACAGGGATCGATCTCTGGTGGATGCGGAACACGCGCGCGCCTTTAACCAGCTTTCCGATGTATCAGAAAAAAAGAATATTGGGTGAACCAAATATGTTTTGTCCATTCATTCAGCTATCAAAAAATGTTATATTTATGCAAAACCGTTAAATTTGTGTCGGTTAGATGAACATGCAGAACTCGTTGGGTTTACCGAATATTTGGTATTTTGGAGGTTTTAGAATATATAGATCAAAATGAAAAAATGCCGGTTCTTTTAAAAAAAAGGTAGAGTGGAGTTTTGAAACTGCATATGAGGCGTAGCCTGATATGCCATATGATACACGTCATTCTATTTTTAATGAGTGGCATCCAAGTAATTTTAAATTAAAATTAAAATTAAAATTATTAGGAAAAAATTAGGCACATTAGAGTAGAGTATGATCATGTCTAGAAGAGATTAACGTCGATTAACAACTGGCTTTGACAAAGAGATGCCACCAACAACGTGTCTTCTTCCCGAGGCACCAGCGAGAATCAAGGCGGTCTCTAGCGATGTCTTCGTTTTCGTGGGGCTGTCGAAATTGTGTTGTACTGTTTGAGACAAGCTCTAATCAGCCCCATATTTGACATCCTTGTGAACAATGGAAAACGAACGGGCAGCCGCAAAGTTTCCCCGCGTACATCGATGCGGTCGTTTTTTTCTCAGTACACGAAGTAACAACTTAAAAATATATTGAGAGGTGGCCCTAAAGAGCGAGGACGCACTGGACGGGAGACAACAGCTAATGTGAACACGGCCGTGTCGTGCATCTGCATGTGAGTTTTTGTAGTTTATATCGTACAATGCGAAGTGCGAATGATACAGAGTTAATAGAAATAGTTTAATGATGGATACGTAAAACGTCTGGGTTCCTTGAAGAAACACAAGGGAGTCGCTGTACTCACGGACCTAATTGCTGAATGCATCGACCATTTAGTCGCTGTACTTAGTTTTGTCCGGATTCGGTAAATTTTGCATGCGGGTAAATTGCCAGTGAACGGAGTTAGCTGGATCTTGATACAACCAGGTTTTGAATTTTTTTTTCTCTTACTTGATAAAGCGAGATACAACCAGATAATATTTATACAGATCACTAAGGTTCTTTTATGTAATTTTCCACGAGCCAATGACTGGATGCAACGTTGTCACGTTGATCGTTGGGTCCAAGGGAAAAAACACTCGTTTATCGTTTTTTGGTGTCACAATTGAAATAGACTTCACCGAGTTGACTCGGACGTTCAGGCCAACTGGTCGGCAGTTAAAATTCAGGTAAAATCTGTGGCTATTTTAGTCTTTATTACCAGAGTCTTTCAGATTCCCTAATTTCCCGCAACTTCCACACGTATCTGCAAAAATAAAAAATAGTTTAAAAAAATATATAACACGGGAAGCAACAAAAAAGGTAAAAAAAGGAAATTAAAATTTTATTTTATTTGTTTCCTTCCCTTTCTCCTCAACTCGCTGGGTTTTTGTGGATTGAGGCCTCGTCCAAGCTGTGGTTTTCCTTCGTTCTCACGATCTCGCCTCTCTTTCTTCTCTCCTTTCTTTCATCAAACCCTAGGGGAAAAAACATTATTATTATTTCACCAAAATTAGGACCAAAATCAAGATAGGAAGCTCTCGAATACTCGCAAATTTGGTTCCATTAGCGTAAAATCCATTTTGATTTCGATTCGCCCGGGTTTGATACCAATTTGGACGTCGAAATTGAGAGAGCGTTGGTTCTCGGTGAATGGAAGCGATAGAGTTGCTGTTTTATTTGAAGCTGCCGAAGGGGAATCTGGAGCTTGAGCGCCGGTGCTGAAAAGGGAGGAAGGAGATCTTTCCGGATTCGGGTTTCGGATCCGGATGCTCGAATGAACTGACCCGAGCCGGGGGCTCGGGATCCGCTAAATGGAAATGGCGGCGGATCGGATCGCGGATGGGCTCGAAGATGAGAAGTATTATCTTCAGAAGTTTAGGCTATATGCGACGAGATCGGTGAGCGAATTTTTAAGCCCCGTTGACTTTTTATTTTGTCGACATTTGTTTTGTTTTGAGCTGATGGTTTCTGTGATTTATTGGAATTTGATACGTTTAAGATTTGAATTTTGTGTTGGTTGTTGTTCTGAATTATTTCTTTAGTTGGTGGTTCGTAAAGATTCGACCTTTGTAGTTTTCTGTATGCTCTCAACTTGAAATTGCATTTGAACAACATTATTCGAGAAAATTAATTGTTTTCTGTTTTGCCTCAATAAATAATCGTAAAAGGGGGTAGTTTGGCATGTCATATTTGACGAGGATTGATAAAAAATGGTATGAGATTTATCATATTCGATTACTTTGGTGATAGTCCAAAATGAGAATAATCTTGAGCGGTTTTTTAATCCCCTAAACCGTTTGTTATGTTGTGAGTTCTTTCAAAGCTATTTGCATAAATGCAAACAGAATGTGACATTTAACTTCCGCTCTGGTTTACTAATAATTTATGATATTATTGATGAGAAACTTGGACTTACTGCTAAGAACTTCTATACAATGCATAATGCTTGGACTATAACCGCTTTTACACCGATTTTACAAAATATTATGTCTCCATATAAGTTATGATTCTGTCATAACTAAGAACATATGCATCTAAGTTTAAAGAGCTGAAGCTTAATTGCCATTAAGTCTACTCATCCCAGCTCAAAATCATATGTAGTAATTTTTCCCCTCTTCAGAGTTTATCTCTTTAAAAGTACGGTGCATATGGTGTAACAACATAGATGCAATCTTTTGCTACAGAATTTTTATATGGTCGGAAGAGACAAGAGTAGAACACTTTGGCGAATTCTGAAGATCGATAGGTTGGAACCTTCTGAGCTGAATATCCGCGAGGATTCCACCACATACACGGAAAGCGAATGTAACGAACTATTGAAGCGAATACATGAAGGGAACATGGTGACTGGTGGGCTGAATTTCGTTACAAGTTGTTATGGTATTATTGGTAAGTTCATGTCCTTTTGACGTCTAGATAGGATATCAAGGAATGGTGTTTCTGTTGCCGAGTTATTCTATGATTTGTTACAATTCCTTTCTGCTTTTCCAGGATTTGTTAAGTTTCTGGGGCCTTACTACATGTTGCTTATTACAAAGCGAAAGGAGATAGGTTCCATTTGTGGTCATATGGTGTACTCTGTAACCAAAAGTGAAATGATTGCTCTTCCAAATCCTGCAGTCCGTTCCAATATGGCTGTTTCTAATAATGAAAACAGGTATTATGTCTAGTCTATTTATAAATAAATGCTTCATTTCCCTATTGCTTCTACTGATGAACAACTGTATTATTACTGCTAACATATTTGTCTTATTGTGTATGTAATTGTCATAGAGAGCCATGGCCTCTTATTGAAATTTTAAATTTTGTCCATATCACTTATATTTTAGAAATATCTTCTGAACATTTGGGAATTCTTTTCTCTAGTTAACAATTCTATTGTCTATCACTATGGGGCATTTCCAAAGATAAGAAAAAGTCTGTTTCCATATCGACGCTATCCACTAATTATAATAATGAGTTATTCTTAAATTTTGACTACCTCAACAGTCTAACTGGTTGCTTTTGTTTGTGAAGGTTGTAAAATATTCATTTCACAAGCAATGATTTCTTTTTAAAAAGCATCGTGGCAAGTTTTTGGAAGTATCAGATAATGTGCAACAATTATGTAAATACAAGATATGAAAATTGTAAATTTCAGTTTTCTTCTAATAGATCATGCACAAGCTCATATCATTTCCTATTGCTACTACAAACACCGTCTTTTTGTATCTTTATATCATGATAATCTTTTTTTGTAGTACTCGTATGTTATGTTTTCATTTTCATTGATTGTATAGGTACAAGAAGCTTCTATGCATGGTTGATCTCACGAAGGACTTTTTCTTTAGCTATTCATATCATGTTATGCGTAGTCTTCAGAAAAACTTATGCAATGGTCAGACGGGACAAGTTGTGTATGAGACTATGTTTGTCTGGAACGAATTCTTGACACGCGGTATACGTAATCATCTCAAAAATACTTTGTGGACAGTAGCAATGGTCTATGGTTTTTTTAAACAGGTACGACTATGAAAGATTGACGGTTTAATGCCCCCCAATGTTTTAGAAAATAAAACAGAAGTTAGTGTGGTTTTCCTTTTAATCTTTAACTGTTGGCATATTATGTTAGAAATATGAAAGGGTTGAATAATGTAGTTATTTAGCACACACACCTATGGTAAGAAACTTGCTCATTTTTGGATTTTTTCCCCCATTTTCATATGTATGAAAAACTGCTAAAAAGTAATTGCGTGAACACTGTAACAATCTTATAGCGCGTTGAATGTTGTAAAAATGTGCACATCTTATTACACTCTAATTTGCATTTTTCTTGTGTGCATCCCTCGGTTAAGGACCTCTGTCATGGTTTAACTTGGCATCAGAATACATACATACAGGCACAGGCATATCATTACTTTAACATTTATGGCATTCACTCTCTGTAGTTCAAGGCAGAGTTTTCTGACTCGATCCCTGTTATATTATGCATCAGGCAGATGCAACTTCCTATAAGAAACTTACAAACGTATCATCTTTCTCCTCCTCATACACTCTTCTTCTTACATGCCTGGTATATTTTTGGAGGGTTATTCCCGGTTGCATTAGCTTAGGCAGAAAGGCCATTTAAGCAGGTTTCAAACTCATCAGATCATCTTATTCTCAATTAATCCTTCAGTAGGGTATTTGGCATTTATGCAGATGGTTGATATCACCTTGTCAACAGCTTGTATAGTGTTTATCTTTGCATGAAGTTTGTGCTTCATTTCCTACTTTCATTTTGACCATTTCAATGAAAATATGCTTTAGATGACAATGATTCGATGGACGTGATTTCATCTAGTTCACATTCAGATGTCTGGTCCCTGGACACATGTTCACGGACTGTTAAATTTTGCAAAGACCCCACCGATACATGGGGGCTGTTCGCCTTTTGAATCGACAGTAGTAGGGGCTTCATAGCTACTTTCATTCTAAAGGAAACCGAAGAACAATTGCCTATAATATTAACGCTTTGTACCTTTACGATTTTTTAATAATTGGATTTCTACTTGTGAAAGTAATTCTATAAAGAAGAAGTGAAGGCCATTCAGTTTGTATTCGCGCGTTCTCTTCGTAAAGAAAATCATATGAATTGGCTGACGAAATTGGTACAGAGCCAAATCCATGCTTTTGAGATGGAAACAAAGTAGGTAGCGAGGCTTCTCCGCCTGAGCCCCTAGTTGTTTCCGTTTCGTGTATGCAAGCAATCGCTATGTGCGGTTAGGTCCTAAGAGTTATGTGGCTCATCCGTTACATAAAGGTGGGGTTCCCAATATGAGTGAGAGTTCGATCTCAAGGTTACCAGATAGACGAAGTGATGACTCCTTTACTGGTGGTTTGATCTCGGAAGCAATAAAGGAATTCTGCAATCCAAATTGACTTGCGTAGGTATCGTCTTGTCTTTGTTTCATTCATGCCATTAAGAAAATGGAATCCCCTTCATATAATTATTATAAATTAGTACTAATCCCAATGCCCGGGTGTCGTGTCGAATCACATTCTCTCCCTATTGGGATGTACTATTAAACCAAAATTGGGATTATCCGCAAAAAACTACGGCAGAGCGGTTTATGAGACGCGGTGGGCTTGATTTTACCAAGGATGATGAAAATGTGAACTCACAACCTTTTATGCGTTGGAGAGACCGTTTCTTATTTAGTGTTGAAGCAATTTATACAGCACAAGCCGAAACATGTGAAATCAAAGGACATTACTTGAATGCAACTGTAGGTACATGTGAAGAAATGATCAAAATGGCCGTATTTGCAGAGAATTGGGAGTTCCTATCATAATGCAACAGTTGTAAGAAATATGCTTCCTTTATTTCAAGCTGGGGTCTCGTTGCATATGCTAACGGTGGAACCTTCAACAAGGAGGGAGATATTCATGCTCATGTAGGACTGGATGCCATGCATCCACCCAAAATAAAATGAAAATTTGAGTACTATAAATTGCTATGCAAGTGGACGGGAGAAAAGTTTATCGCTTGTTAATAAAAGGAAACAAACTAATACACTTCTAAGAACCATGTTTCCTTTATTTCATGCTAGAGATCTCGTTGCATATGCTAACGATGCAGAAATATGAAAATACAATCTCCAATGAGGACAGAGATTGTCACGCCCCGCCCTCCGGGGACGTGGCTGTTTTTGCATGAATTGACAAGTTATGCGGTTAACTAGTAAAAAAAATTAGGCCACGAACAGAGATGTTTCAAAATGACATATGCAAATTTTCATTGATACATGAGAATTACAAAGCCAGTTACACATACGATCACATACTCTAAAAATACATAAAGAAAGGTACAATAGAGATACGCTCATAACCTCACACTCGAAAGTCTGCGTTCTCCGTAGCAAACTCAGACTTCTCAAAGACCAGGATCTTTTTGTATATATGTTTAGCACCTAATGGTGCAACAAAACAAAGAGCCACCAGCATTTAGATGTAAATCATAATAATTGTAGAATTTAGAATTTAAAACATTGTACAAAAGTATAACTGAAAGCATGAACTGGAGACAAGTAACTAAAAATAGGCATGCAAAACAGTTTACGGTTTAGAGTTATGCGGATAGGAAACTCTAGGGTTGTGGTGAAAGAAATTTAGAGATTTGAGGAAAAGATAAGATTTTTATAAATCAAAGAGAAAAATACAAGAGAACCTGGCCTCAATTATAGAGGAGGCCGCTCTTCTAGCTTTTGATTTGAGATAAAGCTTGAATCTTCCAAGATCTAAACTAATTTACTCTTATTCTCCTCTCTACTCAATATTATTCATTCACTTTTCACATGATAACTAGTCCTAAATCCTCCCACATTATATAAAGGACTGATTTGTCCATAATTACAAAAATGTCCATAGGGCCCAAAATTACAAGTTTGCCACTGATGTGGCCACACCCCCGATTCCCAACACTACTCTGTTCCGAAGCACCACCTTGTCATCAAGGTGGTGCATGATGTTCATGGGCCACGCTATTATGAGTGCAGGTGCACGTCACCTCCTGGGTTAAAGGTCAGAATGCCTCCAAAGCCAATGATGCTGTCCTCGAAAGGGCCGTCGCCTTCCCGCGTCCGCCTTTGGCCCTGCCAAAGCCTTGTGGGTCGTCCAATCTGTCGTTGGCTTACTCGTGGCCTCCACCATCATCCACGAAGCCTCGAAAGTATCCACGATGATCGCGAAGCCGGCTGAGCGTCCTCATCCCCAAAACACTGACGTCGATGCTAGGGATGTCTTCTAACTGAAAACCAGTAACAAGGGCCCCCTTGTCGTCGGGCCATTGGGGGCCTGCCCAGAGCCCGCAAGCCCCAGGACGGCCTGCTCAAGGGCCGTCAGGCCCTGGGCGGTTCGCCCTGGGCATGCTTCAGGGGCTCGCCTGGTCCGGGGTAGCATGTCATGGGCTCTTCCTGTTTGGGGCGGACCTCTCGGGGGGCCGAAGGCCCTCGAGCGGTCTGACCAGGTGCCTTAGGCACCCGGCAGCTCGCCAAGGGGCTGTGGTTGGAGAATACTCATGAACTTTGAAATGAAGCACAATATAGGCATTCAGACAACCATTTTCGAAAGAATGTATCAAAATCATGGAAGACATGAATGCATGCAAAATTGACGGTATGATAAGTTGTAGAGGATATGAGACGATAAAATAGAAGCGCTCAATTAGCTTAGATGGTTCTGTTATGACTTGGGAGATGCTGTGGCAATCCGTGGCAGATCTGTAATTTCTGGGCACCATGGCACAATTGTAATTTTAGGGGCACGTGGAGACAGATATGTAATTTTAGGAGATTCGAATATTATATGTATGTGGGCTGGGTTCATTAGGGATCATGCTGAATTTCTGAGAGAAATCACTAGGAGATTGATTAGAACATTAGTTTGTTAAGGAGTGCGACTACCGTCTCGAATTGGTGACTTGGGAGAGCGGTCATCTCGAAAGAGGCTAATTATCTTTGCATTTCTCTTTATTTCAATAAAAATCAGATTTTTATTCCCCAAATCCTAGAAAATCCCATAAGGTGTTTTAAACCTAAGTTTTGATTTCGGGTCAACGGGCTTGGGCTGTATCTCGGGCTCAATCACATGCTTTGAATCAATTGTGTGCTTGTACTTAGGCTTGGGGTCAATCACATGTTCAGCCTTGAATACGTGCACATATACTAGTTTAGGCTTGAACTCAAACTCGATCTTCCTGTTATTGTTTATGCATTTATCTATAATTTCATGTTAGAAACGTAATTAGCATTTTACCCTGTCTGTCGTACATATAAATTATAAATTGAATGCAACATAATTAGCCTTTTACCTTGCTTGTCTTACATATAAATTGAATGCAACATAGATATCTTGAAATTATTTTGTGAGCTTTGTACAACTATCTGTTAGCGACTTTACCTTTGACGTAAAGTTATTTGAGTGTTGCTTTAGTGGAGGTCAATGGACGTACTGATATCATAACTTGATCTTTATTTTTGGCTAATTTCAGTAAGCTTGGTTATTTTCAATCTATCGTTCTTGAGCATCACTATCCAACTTATGATTAGCATATATTCATATTTATTTATCAAATTGTGACGAGAAAAGAGATGTTCTAGATGATTTTCCATCCCTTCATTGTCAGATGATTTACATATTCACAAAAAGGCGAGATTGTCTAAATGCATCACTTTCAAATTTACTTTTCAGATGATAATATTTATACTAATAATCATCATAGTATGTTACAAAATACACTCAACATTGTTCAAAAATAGTGGGTCGATTTGGCACGGAATTGGCATAGACAGCTCGAAAACCGGGCTTAAAATTAGCAAAACTGCCGTTAAATCAACTTCTACACATGATCTGGTTTGGTTCTAGCTTAATCTGGTACAATTAGACCTAAATCTGGCTTGGCATGGGTTTAATCTGATTCAGCCTATGTATTTTACTTAGCTTAGTAATAAGGTGGTTTGGTCATCTTTGATTTGGGATTGATTTTGAGTGAAAGCTAGGCAGATATTTTTCAATCAAATTGGGCTACAGATCTGGACCCAGATCAAACTTATTTAGGATTGGATTCCTCTTTAAGTCGATCACTGATGCTCCTCCTCCTTTCTCGTATAGCTAGGGCATGCAACTGGGGATGATGACCATAAAAGAACATATTGACGGTGACGATGATTTTAATTACAGCTAAAGACATTGACAAAGTTATCAAATGTTAGCAATTGCAATGAGACTCTCATGATGACAAGATAGATGTGTATGTGCTTGAAATCAACTAATGCAATGACAATCGATAGCTCTAATGGTGGTGCTTCAGTAATCAATTTACAGTAAAGGTGACATTGCTAAAAGCTGATGTTGTTGTTGGGAACTGAAGATCTAAGTTGAAGACATTAATAACTAACGACAAGAGGTGGTGTCAGCTTCTGGTATCGAAAATTAAATTTGATGGTAGTGAGATTTTCATGAGTTGATGTGTTTTGAAAGGGAAGAATGAGTTGATGTGTTTTGAAAGGGAAGAATACGAGGACAAAGATGGTCCCTTGTGAAAATAGGGTTAGGGTTTTGTTTTGGACTAGAATTGTGATTTTGGGTTTGTTGTTGATGTTGATGACGAGGGTGATGATAAAGATGATGTACATGGAATGAATTTGGGTTTGGGGCTTTGGTTCGGTGAAAATTGGAAGGGACGATGAGCATGAATCAGTTGTAGTTTGTTAATTTTTTTTGCCAAAATCTAAAACTTATAAATATAATTGAAGGGGAAGGATGAAAAGAAGAATATGATGGAAAGATCGTATGGAAAAATTAGGAATTTTAACTTTAATGCCGAATCTAATGCTGAACGGAAGAACCTGTAAGATAATGTAAGAAATTAAGAAAAACTAAGCGATGATTTGTAAAGATAGACAATAAATAGGTTTTATACCTTTGAGCACAGAAATCAAACGATCGATAATTGATGTTAACATTTAACATGTGAAGATTTCTTTAGACTTCTCACCCAGGCGATTTCTCTCACACACTTATGCACCTCTCATGTAAAAGATTTAAAAGTTGCAAATATAGTTTATAAAACTTCAAATCAACTATCTTATCAAAAAAGTTGATTACAGACTTAGATCATATTTGTAGAAGAAATAAAATCTTATTTAAATATTGAGGGTGATTGGGATCACTTCTCTTAGGCTCATCTGCCATCTTGATGGGATTATGAAGAAAGCAATTGCCTCGTGGAATCTAAGAACCAACGAACAAAACTAATGGTTTTCTTCACAAAACTTGAAACACAACAATAAATACAAAAATCAACAAAAAAAGATAAACACGTACCTGACACCAAGATTTATACTGGTTCCATCCAACTTGGTGTACGTTCAATTGGAGAGATCACTAATACTTCAATAATATTGGTTTACAAGTTTTGACGTTGGGTTCAATGAAATAACCAAACCTGCAAAAAATTTGGAAAAGAAACAGTAGGGAAGTTCCTCTTTTGACTCTTAAACAACCCTCCTTGGCCCTCAGCTTGCCATCGGTATTTTTTACAGGTAGCCGCAAACTTGTATATGAAATTCCCTCGAAAATGCACACAAAAATCTAGCCAAAATAAGGTTTAGATATTTTTCAGAAACCCTAGTAGGTTTGTTTAATATCCGGATTCGAATAGGTTCAGATTCGCACCCGTGTCTGCGCGCGTGCTCGCCGCACACACAACACGCATAACACGCATAACACGCGCTCTTAAGGCAGCGCGTTCGCCTGCGAGTCGCGCACGGTACTAGACTTCCGGTATAAAAATCCCACTAATCTGTGTTGGTATTGGCTTTAAAAAATCAATGCGGGCTACAAAAAATCGTCAATAAATCATCATAAACCCTAGATTAATTTTGGGATATTTTGGTGTTTTGTATCATATTTTTCAACACAAAACTCATTCTCAGACCCCTAATATGATACCCCTAATATGATACACACACGTAAATAAACAAAACTAATAAAAATAAAAGAGTATTTTCAAACTTGAAACTCTAAAAGACAAAAAAGAAACTCAAATAACAAAATATAAAAGAACTCAAATATCATAAAGCCTAAATCAACTCAAACATTAAATCATTAATATGAATCCTAGTTGGATTCCTATCAATGGGTAGTGCCAAAAAGTTTTCAGTTGAACCCCGATTATTGTTAAAATGAGAACCACCAAATGAACATGTTTGATCAACGAACTTTTTTCTATTAACAATTGTTTTATTCCATCTTCTTCACTTTGAGAGGCTGTAGCTCCAGGATGTTGACTGTATTGATTTGTTGAACACATGATTTTAATGTAGCAGGCAAGTCCCCTCCACAATCTGATAGATGGTATAAAACACAAGTAACTAACAGAGTTATTATTAATTTAATGATAGATTCTACTCAATTACAATGCATCTGTTAATTGAAAATGAGGTAGCTAAGTTGGAAATAATTTACATTGATTAGTGCATGTACTGATGACTTGAGGTTTGGAGGTGAAATAATGAGTTTGAGAAAGGTTAAGGATTCAAGCTTTGTATGAAGAAATGAGGCTTATTTGTTACCTAGGAAACAATGACATTCCTATTGTGAAGCCATGAATTGCCACACTTTATTGGACATCACATGTTATATCATTGTTGTTATGCACTCATTTCCAGAATATGTAGTCATTGTGGTGTATTGGTATGCTATGCTGGGTTGCACCGATGTCGGCATATCTTTGTCAATGCATTTTAGGACTTTTGCAGCTAATGTGCATGCGCCAAAATTGTGGTTCAAATGTGAGCAACAATTTTCACCTAAGGGAAACACTATACTCTATTCCAAACGAAGGGGTTGCATGTGAGTCAAACTCCTAAACCTGACTGCTGGTAATTTAGGAACCGAAGCAAGAGGTAAAGAGAAGACGGTGATGTTTTCCTCTGTGCATGCATGGGGATTGATGTACGAAACAAACATATGACAAGGTTTGGGGTACATCATATTGATGCTACTGCTTTCCAAAACACGAAGAGCTTCCCTTCTATATTGGGTGCACTTCTTTCCTTCCTCACAAGCATGGCTATTAACATAGGACGTACTCTTATTAGTGTCATTCACTCTGACATGTTATTTCAGTCTTTTTTGTAACTGATTAGTGGTTGAATATTACAAGTAAATTCCAATAGCCTCTCCTCCTCACAATATATTGGCTTAATTGCCATTCTACTACAAATCTACTTTGATACTACATGCCCTCTTTTCTTCGTCAACACAACTTAACTTTTTTCCTTTGTCACAAGCACACATCATTATGTAGAGCACACTCTTATTGGTGAGGTGTAACGACCCGGTTACCGTGGTCATCACAAATTACAATAATATGCAGGTCTTGCTGGGTACCCGTGAAAACAGAATAGAAAAAGTATAAAATAATACAAAATTTAGAAACATACATGTACGAGCAATCTTAAAAACTTTGTGCACCGTCCCAAGAGACGCAAGCTAATTCTAACCGCTACACAGCTCCTACTAAACCCGAGGAAAAATATACAACGGAATAAAAAAGTAGACTATATCTAACCAAGCGAAACGGTCTATACATAAAGCAGAAAACAGTAACAACAGTGCATGACAGAAAAAGTACTAAAAAAGGTAACATGCTAAGAGAATTTCAGTATTAATTAAAGTTTAGCTAACCATACTAAGTCGTGACTCATAACAGATAGAACGATGTAAACCCGAAGACCGTCTTGTACAACGAGGAGCTACCCGGGCCCAGGATCCATTCGATAGTCGTATAGAAATACTAACCAGGTCGGCTAAGTACAATAATGGGATCCATCAAGTTCAGTCAGAAGTATGACTCCAATCGCTCTTGCTCTCCCTCAATTATGAGTTTTCCCGTCTTCGTGAGTCATGAATATAGTTATTCGATTTCTAGTTCTTGTGTCAAGTGTCATGTCAAGTTCTATAACAATAATTTATTTGTTCCTAAATTGTTCATGTTATAACCACCCTAAATTACGTAGTAAGGGATGTTCTATGCAAAAGACCAGTGTTTCAGTAATGTTGTCATCAGTATTAGCAATCATGTTTCAAGTACCAGTGTCCAGTAATGGTATCAATGTCATTATTTTGCATAGACCATACTACATAATTTAGGTGGCATGCTTAACAATTCATCAACGCATGTGAAATAATCAAATTCTATTCAAAAAAGAACAAATTCTTTATTTTAAACAATCAATTTTGTAGTTAAACCACACAATCGAAATAAATTCAGAATTTATTTGTTAAAGAGAAGTTAAATAATTTCAAAAGAGTGATAAGATCAAATTTATAAATTGGCACCTTACTATTTCGCAGATTACCGGCCTAAGAGGGGTTAGTAACAGTAACTGACTACATGTCTAACAAGAACAGTCATAGTTTTTCAAGCAAACAGGTAGGCCCAAGATTCCAAAAACCCAACATCATTCGCATGGTTAAGGTTTAATTAGTAACAGTAAGACCAAGTAAAGAAAGAGCATCAGCGTAGTAAGCCCACAAATCAGATTAGAACCGAAACCCTTCGCCACGAGAGTAACCACGGCGGCTACAGAAAATCAGGTAAACCCCCTCCGGCGGCCTACTGTTTAGATTGAACTAAAGAGACAAAAGAAAGCATCGAAAAACGACGGAAAAACGACGGAGATCGACGCAAGTTTGAGGTGTCAATAATTAAAACATCAAAGGGAACAATCCCTCTAAAATTCTTATGAATCATCAGTTCTCAAAATTCCCCAAATTCCCAACAATAACCCTTCATAGTTCTTTAGAAAAATTAAAGAATATAAACCGAAACAACTTGGAAAAATATGAGTTTACCGTTCACCAAAGCCGCCCAAAACTCCAAGAACAAAAGACCAGAATCAATCGAAAATATCCATAAATTAATCGATCAAAAGCGAAAGAATTTACAGAGAGAAGATGATTTTTCGTATATATTGTAACCCTAGAACCTGTGATGTGTTTGTAGTGGAGAGGGACAACGACGAGACGCGTGAAGTGATGATGTGTTGGATTTGAATCGGATTTGGGTTCCTTTTGTTGTGGAGCTAGGGTTTTCGAAAGCAAGAGGGGCGGCGTTGTCGTGCAGGATTAGGGTTCGGATTGAAGATGGATTTGTCACCAAAGTTGGGTTGGTTAGGGGTTCGGGTTGAAGAAGAAATCGGCCGCTTTGCTTCATTCGCAGGAGGGGGGGGGGGGAGAGAGAGAGAGAGAGAGAGAGAGAGAGAGAGAGAGAGACCCGATGGCTTTGGGTTACACAATTTGTAACGACGATAAGACAATAAAAGGGGAGGAGAATAATAAATGGAGAATGTTGGGCCGGGGCTTTTGCTTGAGTACATGGATGAATAAAAATTGGGTTTGGGCTTTGCGGGCTATTTCTCGGGCCAACATGAAAACAAATGAAAGAGGAAGTAAAGTAAGAAGGAAATAAAGGGGAGTGTGGCCATCGAGCCGGGCGGTGGGCTAGGGTAGTTGGGCTTCTAAATGAAGACATGGAAATTAAAGAAAAGAGGAAAAAAAACAGGAAGGCGAAAATAAAAGAAAATAAAATATAAGGAAAAAATAAGAATAATTTATAAAAATATGGGTCGTTACATGAGGTCACTCTGACATACCATTGTCTGCCGCATACCATTGTCTGCCGCTTTCTGTATTGGTGACTGATTGTTGATGCATTATCATAAGTATACTTTCTGTAGGCAGTCAAGCACAGAGCCATGGTAACAAACAATTCCAAAAAAGCCCCGTCATTTGTCAAGTAATTCGCCAAGTAAGTGGACACACCGGGTAATATTTGAACTTTTTTGGATTTGGTTTGTTTTGGTTTTTGTTTTGGGTGGGTGGGTGGGGTTTTTGTTTTTTTTGTTGAGGGGGGTGGTTATATGCACAATTCAATATGCATATGTATAATTTCATTTTTTGTTGGGTTTTACATGTTGGAACCTTGCCCCTGCCCAGTCTATGCAAATCTTGGGATACTTCACGTTGGCAGAACTGAGAAGAGATTCCGTTAGTTTTGGGTATTGCTAGTCAATAAATGCTACCTTGATGCAGCACTTTCCACAAAGTGGGTTGTAACAGAAAAAGGACAAGGCAGACACAATATGAACAACCGCCAGCACCTTAGGCTCCTTTTGTTCTGTAATCATGCTTCTGTCTCCATCTTTCTTCCTCTTGAAATGTCCTTTTTGATTCTGGTGCAACATTAGTACAGTATCTGTGAATTTTCTAATCATTTTCCATCTCTAAAAGCAAAAAAAAAAACTGGTATAATGGTCTCAGGAAATTCTGTTCTCTGTTTTAAAGTACTGTCGAGCCATGCTATCAGTTTCAAGGAAGAGTATTGTGATCCACAATATCGATTTGAATTTAATATAGACTTCTTTATGTTAAGCTATAAGATCTTGCTCTCTTTTGATATCTTAAATGCTTCTTAATTTTGCACTTATGATTTTGTTTGAATCACAATTCTAACGAATATGCTGATGGCTCCTTTTTTATTTCCCTCTATACAGGATAAGCTTTCAATATCCGGGAGAGATTTTAATTTGACACTCATTGCTAGGCGTTCACGTCATTATGCTGGCACCAGGTTAATGTCTTACTTTTCATTTGTTTGAATTACTACTTATAAGAATTTATAGTATGCTTATAGTGTTCACCTTACCCCATCGCCATCTCTCCCTTCTTCCTCTCTTTTACCTTTTATTCTCTTCTGCCCTTTATCTTTTATTTTTCTTTGGAAATGAACACAATTCCATTCATTGACCGTTTGCATCTTCCTGCTTGGAGATTAAAAGTTCGCCTTCTACTTTTTTTGAATGGGTTTCAACCAGGGTTTGAGGTATCGGCCGATACCATTAGGTATCGGCCGTATCGTATCGGTATCAGCAGTTGACGATACCGAAACCAAGGGTTAGTTTCAGTATCGACCGATACTGAACGGTATTGGTCAGTTTCGGCCGATACATGCCGAAACTGACATATACCGGCCGAAACTGACCGATACCGTTCAGTACTGGTCGAAGACAGAAGATGAAGAATGTGTAATTAAATAAAAATTATCTAAAAAAACCCAAAAAAATTCGTGAATCAATAGGTTGCATAGAAAGCTCGGTTAAAAGAAGGGAGAAAACTCTAAGGTTTTGGCTTGAAAATGATGAAGAATTAGACGAAGAAGATGCAGAACCAAGAAAAAATTGCTTAAAAAGAAAAAGGACAAAAGGAAGATGATGAAAAAATTGAACTCACTTCATCGCCTCGCAGAATCTGCCTCCTGCCTCGCCGAACCCGCCTCGAACATCTAGCGTGAGAGAGAGAGAACAAAGAGAGAGAAAAAGGCCCGAGTCGCCTTTTAGGAGATGCTGCGTTCTTTAAATAGGCAAACTTGTAAATAAGTGGTATGTGCGTAAAGTAAAACAGTCGATGCGCATATCAAGCGGATATTTTGTGGCAACCCGGTAAATAAGTGGTATGTGCATAAAGTAAAACAATCGATGCACATATCAAGCAGATATTTTGTGGCAACCCGGTAAATAAGGTAGGTGCGCAAATCAACGCCCAACGATTTTTTTGGCAAACTTGTAAATAAATGAAAATGGTGAATGCGCAAGGCAAGCTTTATGATCTATTCATTTATCTAATATTTAGTATATAAGTACAAAACTTTAGGTATTTAGTATTTGATATGATTACAAACTCAAATTTAGTTTATCTATTTAGTATTGAGTATTTGATAAAATATGATTAATATTTTAGTTTGTTAAGTATTTAATAGTATTTGATATGTTTAGATTTAAAACCCTCCGAAACCATCATTGTGTGTATATAGTATATACATATTTAAAGTATCTCCGAAACCGAAACTGATACCCGAAACGAAACTGCCGAAACCAGCGATACGGACGAAAACGAAACTTGCTTCCGAAACCGCCGAAACGGACGATACCGATACCGAAATCTAAATTTTGAGAAGAACGATACCCAGACCAAAACCGAGACCTAAAACCTTGGTTTCAACTGTGCACCTATGAGTTATCACTGTTGCATGCTACCACATCTAGGGTTTATTCATTGACCCTCTTCTGCTTATATAATCCTTGGACGTTAGCTTTAATGGGGTTTCTATCTTTCGTGCACGCGGGAGTGAGTGAGTGAGTGAGTGAGTTGTTTTGTTTTGTTTGTTTGTTTGTTTGTTTGTTTTTTTTTGGGGGGGGGGGGCACCTCTGGTCAAGAGTTCTTCATTTTATTTTTGATTTGTTCTGTTTGATAGCTGACTGAATTTTACAGGGATAATGCTTTGACTATGATGGGTCTAATTGTTTCTTTTATGCATTAATAATAATTAATGGAAATGCCAATTTCAAGTATCAAGTCTAGCTAGCTATGGATTCAAAGGTCACATTAGCAAATTATTTAGAGCAGGTGTGCTGAATTGCGACCTTTTACGATCTCTACCCCTTCCATGAATCAGGTATCTAAAACGCGGTGTTAATGAGAAGGGCAGAGTAGCAAATGATGTGGAAACAGAGCAAATTGTCTTCGAAGAGAATTCTGGAGGAATACCGACGCATATAAGTTCTGTCGTGCAGAATAGGGGCTCAATACCCCTATTTTGGTCGCAAGAAACCTCACGACTGAATCTTAAACCCGATATTGTCTGTAAGGTCCAGACCTGCTCTTGTAGATCACACGATTTTTTATCTTATCTTGACATTTTTTTCCTTCCTTCAGTGCAGCAGCAGGACAAAAATTATGAAGCTACACGGCTTCATTTTGAGAATCTTGTTAAGAGATATGGAAACCCTATAATTATTCTGAACTTGATCAAGGTATTTGCTTTTATAAACTGTTCTACAGTAACTGCCTGATAGCTTTGGTTTACATTTGATAACATTCATTTCGTTTGTTTTGATAATTCATTTCAAGCAGACACGCGAGAAGAAACCTCGAGAATCCAAACTCCGCGCAGAATTTGCCAATGCAATTGATGTCATAAATAAAGATCTTTCAGAGGAAAATCGTTTGAGATTCTTACATTGGGATCTTAACAAGCATTCTCGAAGGTGCATAATCACTATTGATTTCAGTATTTCATTTACATTCTTAGTTTAAATTGTGGTTCCACTTTCATGTCAATTTCTGTCTGGCAGTAGAGTTCTAACTCTTGGAGTTCTTTTTTGTTCAGCAATGCTACAAATGTGCTCACAATGTTGGGCAAAGTTGCCGCATATGCTTTAAATCTGACGGGCTATTTTTACTGTCAAATGACGCCTGTTTTAAGTCGTGAGGGTGCTCTGAAGTGGCCCATTATATTGTAAGTTATTATTCAAGTATGTTCTACTTTGCTATTTTCATTTCATTTTTCAATGTTTGGATAAGCTATGTTATGGTCTTGTTTATATCCTTTGGTGTATTGAGGGATGATATTCTTTCCATTACTATATAGATAAGGAGCATCAGTATGAACTCAAATATCAGGCTACAAATTTCTGAAGTTGTGGACCAATGATATTAATTCTCAAATAATCTGAATCATAAGTTCACATTAAATGACAGCAATAATAAAAAGAACCTTTTTGCCTGAATCAGATCGTAAGTTCTCATTTTCATTAAAGTTATATCTAGTGACAACTGACAAGTGTGATGATATGGTTTTTCTTGATCCGTATAGTCCTTGATGTCCTCATATTACATTCCTTCCCAAATCTTCTTCACGTGACTTTAATTCCACCCCTGATGATGGTCCAGTCTGTACCTTTTCACATTGACTTTATACATGCTAAGCGGGTCTAATGCATGCGAGAAATTATGTAACGATTTAGTTTAAATAGGGCACTTAAATTTAGTAGGGCTGTTTAGTTTTAGGAGTCTTTTCTTTTAATCAGATAGGATTAGATAGACTTTGCTAACTATAGGATTAGATAAACTTTCCTATCTATGTTAGTTGGTTGGGGATAATCATACCTTGATTAGGGAATACCAAAAGATTCAGTTACTATACCTTGGTGTTATCTTAATAATCCAAAACTGAGGTTAAAATTATTATAAACGGTCTTAAAAGTTTATTTGGAATCAGTTATGGTGTTGCATACGTCATGTTCTATGCTAGCACTAGCCTATAGCATTTGACTGTGAAACAAGGAGATGTTGATGAATGACTTGTATATGTATTGATGATGGATGTCTTCTTGTTATCCTCTTACCTATAGCTTATATTTTTCATCCACCTCACACTCGTTGCAGTTAAGATACATGACAATAGCTCCTAATTTTCTTTTACCAGAATACCATCTTTTAGAAAGTCCTAACCCATATCATTGTAAACTTTCACCCAGGTCCACGTTATGTTGGTATCAGGGCTGAAGTTTTAGCTTGTAAAGGTTTATATTCTGGCGTGTTTGGATAGATTAGTCTAAAGGATTGTAGACCTCCATTTTAAGCATCTATGGGATAGGAGGCAATCCAAAAGATTTGTTGTTGAAATATGTGATACAGAACACATAAAATAACACAAGATAAACACATTATTTATTCAAGATTTTAAAGAGATTTTTGAAAATATTTTGAAACCTAAAGCACCGGTCTTTCTCAGCTCAGAAGTCATATTTCTACGGCCCAATGTTTAGGCCCAGTGAATAAACAATGCTTGGTCCATATTAACAAAATTTGTTGACTTCTTTAATTTTTGATGGCCCAGTCATGAGGTTTATATGCGGTCTATATGCGGCCCGCATGTGCGGCCCGCATGTGTGGGGAGAGCCATGCAGCAGCATCGTGCGAGGCAATCACGCGATCAGAGCGTCAGGGAGTGTAGATACGCGGCATCACGAGGCACAATCATGTCTCGATTAGATGGATGCGAGTGAAGCAGGTGCAGAGCGATGAGCGGATAGCGAAGATTGAAGCAGATTTAGAATGTGCTTCCAAGTGGAACATGTTACTGTTAGCGGGTTTCGGGTCAGCTTTAAAGATTATTTACGAATGTTTCGGTTATGGTTTTTATGAAGTTCGAGAGCTGATTCTTGAAGGTTATTTTTGCTGTTCTTTTATCATCAACTGGGCGCAAAAATAAAGAAATTTAAGAGTTATTTGAGAGCTAAAGTTAGATTTTTAAAGAAATTTTCTTCTCCGATTTTTTAATGGGCTGGATTTTTGTTTGAACCCAATTGCTATGTATTGTAATTTAAGATTGAGTGAAGTTTTATCGATCTCCTTGATTGGACGTACACCAAGAATTAGGTGAATCTAGTATAAATCATAGTATCAGGTGCATGATTTTCTTTTGTTTTGTGTTTATTTTTTATATTGCTTGTGGTTTCATGTTTTGTAGAAATTTGTTATTAGCTTTGGTTCGTTAAGTCATGATCTTAAATTTCCATGGGTGATTGTCTACTTAACAAAGTTTCACTTAAGTTCCTAAGTAACATTTGCTTGTTGGGTCGCAATTTATTGACAAAAATCCTAAGGATTACAAGAAAAAAGTGGCGTATTCTGTTAAATTGGAGAAATGACCTCTTAAAAAGCATAATATTATCATTATACATGAGAATTAGTAAAATAAATTAAAAGTTAGTCTTGGCCTTAGCATAGGATATAAACACATGTGTAGGTTGAAGGGTGCTATTGACTTCAATATGATGAGAGGTCCATTGGCTTGTATTTATGTTCTTAAAAACAACAGTAGAAACTTTTGGTTCCTCATAATTGGAAACAACCACCAATTATGATGGCAGGTGCTTAAAGGAATTCTTAGTTTATTTTATACTTTTGAAAACTTATTTAATGTTATATTTTTTGCGACTCTACCAAGTCATTTAGGCAAATTATATCAGGTTCTCAATTGTGTTTATATAAACCAAGTACCCTTCATTAGTTCCAATACATCCCATCATTTAGAAAAGCATGAATCATGTATTTGTCATCATGTTTCTTGTAACTGGGCTTCATACATTTAATCCTATATTTTCCACACCTTTACTCCTAAACATATTTATTTTTATTTTTTTCGAGATATCCAGCTGTTCATAGTTGTTAACCTTCCTTTCTTTAAACTTGTCTTATCCATTTATCTATCAGTAATTAGGGGTGTAAAGGGGCTGAGCTAGATTGTGACACTCGAGCTTGAATTCTGCTCAAATTTCAGAATTGTAGAAACATGCTCAAACTTGGTCCATTTGTATTTTGAGCTGAAGAAGACTGGGCCAAACAAGATTTGTTTCCAAGTTTGAAGGTTTGAGCTTGGGTTGTTAATTGTTACCGAAAATATTTACGTAAACCTAGCTTGAGTTGGTTATTTTTAGGGGTTATAAGCTCGGCTTGGCTCTATGTTCATTATAGTTAGGTTTCATCATTTTGTTATTACCAAGAATGACTTATTTAACACAAAATTTACAAGAATGACAAAATCATTAATGTTTGTGAGAAGACTGGGTGGGTGGATATGCCATCTGGGGTTTTGCTTGTTTATAATTTCTGCCGCAAATTAACGTCAGGCTTTTCACTTGTAAATTGGAAGGCTTGATACCTCAGTTTAAGCTTGAGTTTGTCTTATTTGTTGGTCGAACGGCCCAATTTTTAGCTCCAATTCGGTATCAAATTCTGTGTGGTATCTATTAAACAACCTAATGAGATTGTGCTCATATCTAGGATTGAATTTGGCTCATTTAATGGTATTTTTCAATTCTGAGTTGATGATGGATCATGCGTCAGCTTGTACATTTGACAGTCATATTCAAAAAAAATAAAAATAAAGGAGCAATTAAATGAATAGTTGAGCTTTGGTTTAGCTTGTTCAAAGTTTTAACGCAAATTTAGGTACTAGATTATTGCGTCTGTGGAAAGAACCTTTGCTGAATGAATACCGCTGAATGGATACCAAACAACATCACTGCATATCACATGACTGTAACTTCAGGGCCTGGTTTATTGGGTCAGAAGCACTTAATCACAGGACCACATCAGGACCTCCAATTACATTGCTTTGTTTGTCATTCTTTGTACTTTTCATATAGTTGCATGAAAATCTTCTGTTGTACATCCTTTAATCCTCTATTTATTCTGTTAACGAGAAGAAATTCATATCTCAGGAAGGGTAATAAATTCGCCAAGCCAAACTGATGAGAATCATCTTGGCTTCTTCTTAGCAGTAAAAATCAGTTGGAGTTTAGTACTGATGCACAGTTACAATTTTCAATGCGTTGTCAACAATACATTATAGTGTTGTACCAGACATTGTTGGAGGTGACTGGGATCACCTCTCTTAGGCTCCTATGTCCTATTGATAAGCTTATCAAGAAGACAATCGTCTCGTGAAATTCCAAGATTATTGAACCGACAAATAAAGCTAATGACTTCCTCTATAAATCCATAACACTGTAATATATAAAAAATAACGTAAAATGAAATAAAATAAAAACTCGCAACTGACACCAAGATTTATACTGGTACCACCAAACATTTGGTGTACGTCCAGTTAAAGAGATCATTAATGTTTCAATAGTTTGGATTACAAGTTATGTCATTTGATTCAAAAGAAAATCAAACCGTTTAAGGATGCGAAGAAAATAATGGAAAAATCACCCTTTTGACTCTCAAACAATCATATCTTGTATCCTCAGTTTGTGTTCTATATTTCTATTTGTAGTCGCAAACTTATAGATGAAAATTTGTACTTAAACCTAACCAAAATAAATTTTTAATACTGTTAACAAATTCTAACGAGTATGGAATGAAATCCGGATCCCAATTAGATCCAGATCCTGCACCCGCAACATGTTGCCATGTGTGCCAGTACCCCCGTGCAGGGGTGTTGATGTGCTACTCATGTGCGTGCATGCACGCGCAGTGTGCATGATTCGTGCATTTGTTGGGTCATGCATCGCTCTCTGGCCACGCTGTTATGGGCCCGAGCCGCGTGCCCGGCCTCCCACAGCTCACACGTGCTGGACGCGTGCAGTAGATTAGTGGGTCGTACAGTGCTGGACCACACTGTATAGGATTTTGAGCTGAAAAAATCAGCTTTTGGGCTTCCAAAATCATTTTGGACTCCAAAAATCCAAAAATTCTCATAAATTCTTGATCTTGGGATGCTTTTCGTGTTTTGTATCATATTGTTCAACACTTATCCTGTCAGTTTAAGTGAAGATCAGATCCATACCGCTAAAATAACTCCTCATCCAATGGAAAAAATTGTCCTAATTCCTTCCGGTCTTACCATTGTCTAGGAGGTAAAGGAACCTGGAACATGTACTTACTCCATATAATCGGTAATCATCTATGGTTAGGGCTCATGTTTACCCACTTCTTTCGGGTGTACTGGTATGCAGAATCCATTGATTCCCATATTTGACATAAATTTCACATTCCTAGCAACATTGAATATATTTTGGCATGTTCCTTAGCAACATTGAATTCTGCATGTGATTACAATATTGACATAAGCTAACTTTTATATTACTGACAGCAACATTGAATTTTGATCTACATTTCATTCTCTCGTCTCTTGGGAATCTGATTCGTGCTGTGAGCGGTTGGTGTCTTATGTTCCAATGTGGTCGTTGGAACTTGAGAAAGATTTATTTTCCAGAAATTCATTTTAATACTCATTTTCCTTTCCTTTTGTCGCCATTTGTACTCATGGATACTATGGTCACCCTTACCATGGTCGTTGCTAGACGTCAAATGCTTGACGTGCACTTTCATCATTGCTTCCAAATAGAAATTGATGCCATCAATCAACTATTGCTGCTGACACCATCTCCACTACCGTCATCATTGGTGGATGTGAATATCACTGATGCCAACGTTTACATTGACACCATCTCCTGACCGACACCATTGGTAGATACCACCAATGTCACTAATGCCAATGTCTCCATCAACATCGTTGGTTGTCATTGCTACCCCCGCTTTCATTGGATTATTGTTGCCACTGTTATTACCGACTACCACCATTACTAGATCTTTGTCACTATCAAAGGCATTACCATTAAATCTCTACCACCACTGTTATTGTTATTGTTACATGACTATATCAATTGCTATCGCTAATGTAATACTGTTATGGGCATCTATCACCATGACATCTACGATCGGCCCATGGACGCATCATTGATTCTTGTCATCAGCACCCCTAACGATGTAGGATCATTATGACAATTAACACTGGTTTGCTAGTGTCGTCATTATTGACCATCGTTCTGATATCGATCTGTCATCGCTTACATGTTGGATATCATGATTGTTGGATACAACGATCTTGTTTGATGATAACAAATCTTCATTAATATTTTTGATGTGTTTGTTAAGTGTTTTCAAGAACAAATGTGCAAGGAGAATCAAGCGGCAAGCTTGTAAATTATGAGCAAGAGAAGAAGAGTGGGCAAGCTTGTGATTAATAACCTTTGACTTGGTTAACACTTTCTAGAAAGTCCATGGAGGGATGCAGATATAAGTTGTGCTAATTTAAATTTCAAAGAAATTCAAAGAGTCTTAATTGTCTAAGGATCGACCAAGTCCATTGCACCAAAGAGATAAGATGATTAACTAATCAAATTTGAAGGAGTCCTAGTAGATCTAGGAGTATGTTGCGGCCAGTAATTGGGAGCATGGGCAATTGGGTAAAACAACAAGTAGGGGTGTTTTTTCTATTTAAAGGGGGTTGAGCCGGCCCTAGAGGAGATGCGAAAATTCTGAGAGTTATTTTATTTATTCCCTTAGATTAATTGTATTAGGATTTGGCTTTTTCCCCTAGGTTAATAATTGTCTTCTAGTCATTAGTTAGCAAGTAGATGAGTTGTAGTAGGTTCTTTTTAATTCCAGATCTGAGTTCCAATTAAAATCCCTCTTTTATCATCCAAACCTTAGCAAAACACATCAATTGGTATCAAAGCGGTCGATCTATGGCAAGCACACGATCCAATGAGCGGGTCGAAGTTTTGGAAGAGAAGGTTGAACGGATGGAGGCCCAAATTAGCAAGGGTTTCATCGACGTGAGAAGGGAAGACACCGAAATAGCCGCGGAGATCCGGGGAGAGATGAAAGAGATGAAAGAGAACCAAGAGAAAACGGAGGCAAAATTGTCGGAATTAACGGAAGCTATAGCGGCGTTGACCGCACATCTCGTACCAAAGACGGATCCAAGTGAAAAGGAGCCACCTTTGGCGAAGGACATGGGTAAAAAGACAATTTTTTTCGAAGACGGGCCGGAACGAGATGGCGACAGAGGCGTGGATCCAGAAGAGGAGTGGGGGGTGTACCAAGACCCCATGATGCCGCGCATAGGAGAAAAGAACGCCGGAGGTGGCCTTCCGCCCCTCCGGCAGCAGGCGAGGATGCCGCCGCACCCCCACAGGCCTCTGGGGGGCGGCAAACCCCAAGAGCGCCGCGGGGGTGCCGCCAGGCCCCCAGGAGGTCCGGCCGCACCCGCCAAACCTCCTGGGACCTCGGCGAACCCAGGCGGGGCCGCCTGGGGGCAGCCGACCCAAAAATGGGGTCGGCCGCCCCCGGCGACCCCATGGGGGGTCTCGGCCGACTCTTGGGGGCCCCCGAGTTGCGGCAGACCCCCAGGGGCCCCCTCATGCCCTCCAGGCCTCTCGACAGCCGTTTTCAAGCGTATCCGAGTTTCCGGGGGCATCCCGAGGTCCGAGGAGCATAATTTCCAGGTTTTCAGCCTTTCAGGGGACCCAGCGGAGGAATTCAGCAGCCTGGAGGGCACCACCAGTTCACAGGAGGCCCGTCGACCCACCCCCCACCCTTTGGGGGAGTGACGGGTGATTGGAGAGTGTACCAGGACCCACCAGGGGGGCGCCAGGCAGAGTATGGACACCCACAGGGTGACTGGCAGGGGCATGGAGCGGAGGGAGGATTCCGCGATCGAGCCGAGGCTTATTTTCCCGACAGACGACAGGGGTACCAGCAGAGGGGAGGATTCCAGCAGCATGATAGAGGTGGATACACTGGCGAGAGACGTCTGAGGAAGCTTGATGTGCCCATCTTTGAGGGAGGAGACCCAAATGACTGGTTGTACCGGGTGTAGAGGTACTTGGAGGTGTCAGCAGTCCCAGGAGAGGAATGGCTTCGGGCGATAGGCGTTTGTTTGGAGGGGAGGTCCTAGGCTGTTTTCGTTGGACCGATCAGCAGCAGCCATTTCAGACGTGGGCGGAGTTTACGTCGCTCTTGACGGAGCGATTTGGTGCAGGACAGTCGGGTGGCGTGTTCGAGAGACTATATTCTCTGAAGCAGGAGGGGAGCGTAGGGGATTATATTAAGAAATTTGAGTCGCTCTGCCACCGAGTTCGAGGGGTATCTGAGTCTTTGGAGGGCTGCTTTATGAAGGGGCTGAAGCCTACGGTGAGGTCAGGATTGAGGCAGTTCGAGCCAGTTGGTCTGCACGGGATGATGACGTTGGCGAGGAAGGTGGAGGACCATCAGGAGACAGAGAAAAGAGCCTGGGGGACATAGGGAGGCTCCACTTTTCGAGGGCCGGATCCTGGAGGGGGACAAAAGGGGGCCGCAGGAGGGGCAACATCCACTGACGGCACAGCGGCTACCAAGGAGAAGTGGATGGAACCACGACCTGGAGGACATACACAAAGAATGACCGAGGCAGAGATTCGTGACAAGCGGACCAAGGGCCTGTGTTTCAAATGCGACGAGAAGTTTACTCATGTGCACCGGTGCAGGAATCATACTCTTCAGATCCTGATAGTGAATGACGAAGAAGTGGGAGGAGAGAGTGTGGTAATGCTGGAAGCCGGTGTGGACGATGATCAGGAGCACCTGCACGTGGAGTAGCTGTCCATACACTTCATGCACCACCTTGAAGACAATGTAGTTTTTCAGGGGCGGAGTAGTGTTGCGGCCAGTAATTGGGAGCAGGGGCAACTGGGTAAAAAACAAGTAGGGGTGGTTTTTCTATTTAAAGGGGGTTGAGCCGGTCATAGAGGGGATGCGAAAATTGTGATAGTTATTTTATTTATTCCCTTAGATTAATTGTATTATGATTTGGCTTTTCCCCATAGATTAATAATTGTCTTCTAGTCATTCGTTAGCAAGTAGATGCGTTGTAGTAGGTTCTTTTTAATTCCAGATCTGAGTTCCAATAAAAATCCCTCTTTTACATCCAAACCCTAGCAAAACGCATCAGAGTACTCATGTGCAATAAATTTAAATTGGAGTTTATCTCTAAGATGAGAGCCAAAAGGAGTTTTTTTTGAATTACAACCATGGGGTCCAAGTCATATATATATATATCCTAGCTCGCAAAGGAAAAAAGCCCCTCAAGGAGATCAAGCATAGCCGGCCCTAGACCCTCATTGATTCAAAGCCTAGCCATAAGTTCTCTTAAGAAGCCAAAGATCATCTCCTTCAAAGTCCAAAAGCCACAGCTTTCATCTTGAACACCCCTTTAACTCACGACCAAGAACTTCATCAAGCAAAGCCATCTTGCCGTGAGCCTCTTCTCAAAGCAACTCACGCACCCTAGGAGAGAAGCTAAAGTCAAGCTACATCTCCATCTCCAAGCAACATGAAGAGAAGCCAAAGAAACCCTAAGTCAAGCAAAAATCACAAAAAGTTTGCTTGGGGACTGTTTTTTCCTTGGGGCTGCCGAGGTGAATTGTTGACTTGAGCAGAATCAAAGTTTTCATGAGCCAGACCCATGGATTCCATAAGCCAAAAACTGTGCTGACTCATTATTGAAGTCTGCTACAGTCACAAGCCACGACCCAGCCCGAATCAACGAATTCTGTAAGCCAGACCTATGGATTCCATGAGCTAAAAACATTGCTAACTTGCTGCCAAAGACTGATGCATCCACAAGCTCTGACTCAGTCGGAATCACACAATTCCATGAGCCAGGCTCATTGGAACACGAGCCAGAGACTCTACTGTCCCATTGTCAAACCACTTGCTTAGCGTACAGACTGCAGCTCACATAGCGGGCCAGTCACAAATACTGACCGAGCAGAATCCCTCAATTCCGTGAGCCTGACTCGCAGATCCAACGAGCCACAGACAGCTGCTTTGCGCATAGACAACCTACAGACAGATTTGAGCTGCGAACTTTGGAGAGTCACATCTTTTAATTCAGGCATCGGATTGAGACACAGTTTATGCCAGCGGGAAGCTGACGACGAGCACAATGACAGGGACTATCCAAATATCACAAACTAAGCATTCTAAACTTATTATTTTATTATTATTTGTGATAGTGTTGGGAGATCTTTTGTCTTACTTTTCTTTTTTGGTTCTTTTTGGGCCCTTGATTTTTTGGGACAAGTCAATGGAAAGTTTTTTCTAGAATATCAGTGTTTGACACTTTGGGGAGTGAGGTATAAACTTGATGAGCTGAGTGTTGGGGTACGAAATTCCGTGTATTTGTATCTTGACATTATTATTTCAGTGATTACTTTGGGGCTGAACGTAGGTCGTTGGGGCAACCGAACCAGGATAAATATCGTGTGCACTTTGTGTTTGTTTTCACATTATTAGCTTTGCATGTATTTGCTCTGTGATTGTCTGACTGAGTAGGCCATAATTTATAAATTCGCAAAAAATTTCCTATAAGCATATTCACACTTCTCTAGGCTAGATCATGATCCAACATTACAGACATCAAACTACTGCCGTTGACATTTTACCGTACTAGCACTGCCATTCCATCACCCCATGTTAACATTATTACGGAATCGTGTTGTCTAACACTAACAGACTATTATTGGCTTGATATTACGACTCTCACCGCCACATGCACCATCTCTATCGTCATTGGTTGGTCATTGATGCTGCCATCACCATCAATCAGCCTTTACTAGCATTAACTACCATTGTCAACACCGTCTGACCTAGCATTTTTTATCACAATGATTGGGTTAGGAAAAATATCCTTAGGGATGTTTCATTCCTGATATTTTTAACATATTAAACATGGTATTATTAGACTGGCTAAGATATGCAAAATGAATCATGGTTGCTTTAATGCTCCGTTAAACCCTCGCAATTGCAAACTTAATGTATTGTGGAAGCCATGAACCTGTATTTATTGGCACCACAAATATTTACTCCTAATATCCATTTATTTCAGTGCATGATATCAAAAGAGAGAAGCCATTGCGTAGGATAATGGTTTGGCTAATGTTAGCCGAATTTGAAAAAAATGTTATATACCCTTATTTTCTATATTAACACTATTCCAAGTGTATTGGGTAGGATCAATTGCAGGGGTATATATTCTTGTTTAATAAAGCTAGAATTCTTTAAGGTCTTAGGGTATAAATGTCGAGAACCCATCTATTTGTTGTATGGCAGCCTATGTTGCATGCACGCTTCTATCAGATGCTACTTCCATATTTGGCATGTGTCAGCATGATTCTTCCCAAATACTAATTGAATGCTTCACAATTGTGTTTTGAACTATGTAAATACAATTTAAAATACTAATTTTACATGGTTGTACATGCTAGAATATTCTAATGTGCACCAAGTACTTGTTGAATATGAATCATAACTAATCTAAGACCTTGTTTTACAAGTTTCTTGTAGTGTGGCCCAGTGTTCTAAATATCGGATTGATATCTGATATATCGGCCGCAATATCGGTTTTATCATTAGGCCGATACGAAATATGCTTATATATTGCGGTTTTCGATATTTGGGAAAATATCCCCGCAAAATCGGGTTGCGGCTGGAATTGCGGCCGATATATCCCTTTGAAATATCGACCGCAATTCACTATTTTTGTAAAATAAAATTAGCTGGTCGGTCCACTTAAAAGTGGATCCGACCCGAGTCATTTACTTAAAACGATGAGGCATCGGGATTTTTTGAGGGATAATCACTGCTTTGCCCTAAATCTAATCATGCCGCTCCGCTCCTCTCGACGCTTCGGTCCTCATGCCGCTCTGCTCAGCTCCGTTCGACGAAAATTTCCAGCGATAATCGATTGAGCTTTCGGCATCCGGCATTCAATCTTTGTAAAGGAGTGTTTTCTGATCAAGGTGAGTAGTCGAGCCTTTTTTTTCATTTTTTCATTTTTTTCATTTTTTTGATTTTTTTCCTTCTAGTTTTGAGTTTATTTGACATCATTTTTAGCCCATGATATGACACTCCGATATTTAGTAAATATCCCTGATATTCATGTTTAACGTGAGAAGTATAACAAAAACATACTTTTATTTGAGTTAGTATAGTTTATATCTTCTTAGATACATCTATGCTTGCATATGTCATCATTTTAAGCCTCTGATATGACACTCCGATATTTAGTCAATATCCCCGATATATCCCCGATATCCGCAATCCGATATCAAATTTACTAGGCCGATACGCGACCGATATGCGATATTTAGACCACCGAGTGTGGGCCTTTTGATACTATATACCTTTTTGCTTTTATGGTTAATTTAAATATTTCAAGTTCAGTATTCTAAAATGGTATATCATAACATAGAGAGGCAAACAATAAGAACATGTGTACTTGTAAGACTAACATTGAGATCACATCTTATTTGCTTCTCTTTTATATATAGAAACGAATGTTCAATGTTTGCCTTACTAATCCTTCCTGTTTAACCATTAAATAAACTTTAAAATCACTTGGTAATGAATGATGAAAGAATAGTTTTGTAGTTTGAATGCACTGAATTAAGTATTTGTTCAAATTGGGCATTGTCTTAGCTGAGTGTATGGGTATGTGCATATAACAAATTGTAGTGGTCTATGTGTATCTTGAAATTCAAAAACAATATGACTATATGAATCAATCATTTACTTAGCAACACATATATACAAGTACAATTGAATTTCCTTCACATTGTACACTGTATACAAGTGAAAGGACTTCCCTTCAAGCCACTGTTTTCGATAATCGTTCGATACTTATCCAAGCAATATCACAATAATAATAGCCCAACTAAGAGATACGATAAACCTTGCTTGCATTATCTTCATCTAATCATCCAATTTAATGATTAGATCTTTAATATTATTTTTTTGACAAACTTACCAATTCTAATATTAGTTTCATAAGTTCTCAAACTCTTAAGACGTCGGGCTGTAAGAGGAGGATGAAGAGGAGGAGGAGGAGGAGGAGAAGTGGATAAGGAAAGCAATGGAATTTAAACTTTCTTGCTAAGCAAATCACATGGAGAACCGTTTGAGACTTTAATTTCTCTCTATATCTCTTATTAATTGTTTTCCTTTTATCCTTTATGGAAGACCCACTAGTGACGCGATACTTTATAATAAGGTATCAAGGGATAGATTTAGTTTAGTTTTATTTATAACGGTCTAGATTTGCACATGCTCAAAGAATGGCTTAGATTCAGTTACTGTAATGAATGGCATAAATTCGATGTGGACAAACTACTACGCTATATTGGTGCTTTTGTAGTAGTAAAGATTAGTCCTAGTATGTAAAAATTCAGAACGGTAATTTATCTTAGCATAAATAACAAACTTCTAAATGTTTCCATAGAAAGTATGAGACATATTAAACTGCTACGATTAAGAAGATAAAAGGAAGGAGGATCCATTACGAAGTGTAGTTATTCAAATTTTTTGAATTTTACCGCCTGTAATTGTTACCGCTATCATATTTAAATAATATATGGTTGACAAATTATTGAAAATCAATCTTTCCTTAGATTGAAAGATCAACAAAGTGCATGTCGTTGTGGTATAGTCTTGTTGTGTCATGCTCACAGTATTTGGGATTTATTGTCATGGCATATCAATTTCCATGCATGCTTGGTCACTTGTACACGGTTCTTATGCTCTTTGTGTGTATCCTTTTTCGAGTTGCATCTTTTGCCTATATCTGCATCAATGCTTCATAGTGTTATCTTGATTGTGTGCGCTTATTTTTCTTGTGGATCCACATTGCTTCATAGTTATATTTTTTGCGTATTTATGCAGCTGACCCAAAGATACAAGCTTTGGTATTGTTCTTGGACCATTACTTGACATATAACCATTATGCATATAATCTACCAAACTTGGATGCTAACAGCTAATCTCTATCCACTGCATTAGATTGATTGCATATTTCCACATTGTTTTGAGTCTCATCCTCATATGGTACTTCCAGGAAGGATGATACTAATGGATTGAGCTGCAATAATCATAACAACAACAACGACAACAATTATGGTGCTGCAAATGCTGAAAGTGGCTTCCAGGGAGATAATGCAGCTAAATCTGATAGCTCTGTATCAGGAAGTGAAAACAATGAAATTTATTCGGTTAGACCACCTAAGTTCCAAAAAGGTGTGTTACGAACAAACTGTATAGACTGCTTGGACCGCACAAATGTTGCTCAATACGCGTATGGTTTAGCTGCTCTTGGACATCAGCTTCATGCCTTGGGTTTCATAAGTTACCCAAAAATTGATATGAATGCTCCTCTTGCTGATGCCTTGATGGGCTTTTATGAGACGATGGGTGATACACTTGCCCTGCAATATGGTGGTTCCGCAGCACACAATAAGGTACAGTCATGAATGATCTTTACATTCCTTGGTGTAAAATCTCCTAAAGAAATTAAACTTTGTTGAATCTTTATGGAAAGATCTGTATATGAGAAAACTTAACTGAGCTCTTTACATGTAACCTTGGCACTGTAAGGATTCTTTGGCTGCTCTCCCCCATAGCTGCAAAATTTTGATATGTATTAAAGAATAACCGGTATTCGGAATTCCTTGCTAGTTTAACCCTAGTACACGGGGGCTAAATGTATTTACATAGTGTTGGCTTATCTTTTCTGACTTCTTTTGGAACTCTTAAGCAGTCAATTCATGTTTCCAGGGTTATAGACATGTCCAGTATTTACTCGTTTTCCATGCTGCATGTCATCTGGTTATTTGGAGCATTTCTGGTTCATTTTTTGTTGGTTACACCTATTTGGTTAACTACCTTACATGATATATTGTGACTGAACAGATAAATGATTTCTGTTTTAGTTTTCTCTTTGTAAGTATTGTTTGACATATTGTATCATTTCCTTTTTTACTTCACAGGGTTGACCACTTAAGGACAAAATGCCCCAAAATAAACTAATTTTTGGGGTCATTTTCACATATATACCATATTGTCTAATATGGTACAAGCTATTACCATTTAACTGTCTTTTGGTAATGATATCTGTTTTTATTTTTATTTGACCAAATTATCATTTAGTGCACCACTCTTTTTAGCTGCTATTTAAAAAAAATTGTAGAGAGCTTCAACTACCATTAATAGAGAAATTGTAAAAGGGATGAAGATTAATGGAGGGAGGAAGTGAGAAAGAGGAGTTTGGCCACGGTGGAAATAGAGCAATTAATAAGTTAGGTTGTTTTGTGGACAAGATATTTAGCCTTCAAAATGGATTAGTACATAGAAATTAGTAATTTTAGTTTTTTCTTTGATCTTTTATAGTCCTCTAGGAACACAAAAATTGAGTTGTTATTTTGTTTTTTTCTTTGATCCTTTATAATCTTTTAGGAACATGGACATTGGGTATTTTTTATATTAAAGAGGTAAAAATTGAGAAGGAACCAAAATGGCATTAATTGGAAATTTTGAAATGAATACAAGGGTAGTTTGTCCCAAAAAAAGTCGTTTGATGTGTTAGTTCTTGGGTTCAAGACTAACTTTGTTTTGGTGATGATCAATACATTATGTTAGTGCTAATCAATCTTATGTTTTAGTCTCAGTTTAGCTTAATGATTAGATGTTGATGAGACAAAGTATAATGCTTGGAGGATATTATAAGGGATATCTTAAAGACATCCAAGAATGATGGTTTGCTCAAGCTTGGATGAAGTCATGAAGATCATCTAATGAAGCTAAAGCTTGGAGCATGATGATTGATGGACATCTAGAGAAGCATTGTCAAAGCTTGGAGCTTGATGAAGGGAAGCTCATCAAGGAGTGCCAAAGCTTGAAGATGATGAGTAGCATCAAGGTATCGTGAGCTTGAATACTTAGACTTTAGGAGATGCAATATGTAATACATGTAATTTCTATTACTTGCATTTCTCTTTTTGAGTCTAGGATTATTGTAATGCCTTGATAAATTGCCATACTCTCATGCATATGCATTTAACCATCTTAGTGAGCCTTGGGATTATCATATGATCCAACCCAATAGGTTCATCTTGTCCAAAGACTCATTTGGAGTCTCTGGCTTTCCAACAGTTGCCTGATGAAGGTTTTACAGTCGACTGGGTGATTTCCAGTCGCCTGTCGAGCCTTCTACAGTCGATTATGATGCACGGCTCAAGTCAACATTTTTATTGACTCTACTTGAGCTTTTTGCATCAGTCGACTGATGTTCAATTTACAGTCGCCTGTATATTTACAGTCGCATGTGAAATGGTCCAGTCGTCTGAAAGGCGTAAGTGCGAAAATTGCATCTCTCTGTTTTTCTCCATCTCATACAGCAGTCGACTGATGAATTTACAGTCGACTATCATTTGTTTATCAGTCGCTTATATGCATATTGGGAGTAAGAGTGCAATTCTCTGTTTTATTCCATCCCCTGCAGCAGTCGCCTGCTGAGGGTTTAACAGGCGTCTGTCCTGTTTACAGTCGACTGTATCGACTTCATCAGTCGACTGTCTAGGCTCAGATTATAGCCGTTGGGATTTTTCTAGCCGTTGAACAGTCGACTGTCATTTGTTCATCAGTCGACTGTCTGTGTCGTAAACTGCCAAAATCTAGTCGTTGCAGATTTATTCCCTTTGGGTTTTTGGCTGGTTTTATGGGCTCTTATTGGCTTCCTATATATAGGAGATGGCATAGTTCATTTAGAACACTTGGTTATTATTGAATATCTTTGAGAATCAATAGCCACTCCTAATCTCTCACATTCCCTTATTAGAGTTTCAATCTTATGCTATAGCATCTAAGCTCTAGGGAATTTCTCCAAGGGATTTCAACCTCATTCCTTTTCTTGGAGAACATCTTTCTTCTCTTCATTTCATACACTCAAGTGAGAAGTGTTAGGATTCATTCCTAGAAGAGAGAAAGATCATCAGGTGCAATCAAAGCTAATCTCAAGCACTTGGTCTTTCACTTGCATGCCTTCTTCACATTGGTAAGATCATATCAAGGCATAGGTAAGTGTTGTTTCGATTTGTTTTTGTTTCGAAATCATAATTCTCTTTGTGGAAATTAGTTACTCTCTTTGTGGGAGTTACTCTCTTTGTGAGAGTTTGGTTCTTTCTGTGTGAAAGAACAAAATCCTCTGTGTGAGGTCTCTCTGTGTGAGATTACTGTATCTCTTTGCGGGAATTCTAAATCCTCTGTGTGAGGTATCTCTTTATGGGATTTGTATTCACTTCTCTTTGTGGGAAATATAGTGAATATTGGTGTGACTGGACGTACCCAAGTTTTGGGGAACCAGGGTAAAATCCTTGTGTATGCGATTGTGTTGTTGAGCACACTCTTTAATTTCCGCTGCTTATTGTGCTTTAATTTTAGTAACTTTTAATTAAGCACTTTGCTTATCATTACACTATTCACCCTACCTCTAGTGTGTGTAGCCCCACAGGGTCCCTTACATGATGGACTTTCATAACAGAATTCTAACAGAAGGTATCGATTTGAAAGAATTTAAAACTTGGAGGTATTAACTTGTAGGCAAATAAACCATATGGTATTTATGTGAAAGTATCCCCAAACGTTGGGATATTTTAGTGCATTTTGCCCACCTCTTAATATCTTGGTTTTAGTTAGACATGTATAGAAACTTATGTCAGCTTAACTGTCATTGTCAATAACATCTTCCGTTGGTCGTATCATTACTATTTTCTTGCCAAATTGACATTCTACCTGCCCTCCCCTCTCAGCCCCCACATGCACATCCCCAAAAGCCCCCTACCCTATGAGTGTCCTTATATGTGCATGACAAGCAAATGTCTACGTATTTCATGGTTATGTGAGAATAAAGTATGTAATGCAAGCAAATGTAGTCATAAAATATAGCTAAAATTATTTTGTATCAAAATTTTATTTCAATTTTTTGCAGGCTAATTTTAAACATATACACAATTTTATACATTGGTAAATTTTATAAAAAGTGATCTAGATGTGAGTTGAACAATCATTTGAATGCTTTCTTGAAATATGATCTTTATTTGTCAATTCTCTTGAGGTTTAGCAAAATGACTATAAGAGTCTAGAAAATTTTGAATATCTATTTAAGGGAAATCTATTCAAGGAATTTTGATTTTTTTCCCAAAAAAGTTTATAGGGTCTTTAGATGATCTGAACATATAATATTAATGATACTTTTTATGTATGCTTGGTTTAAATCCTTCCATGAATCTTTACTTTCATAAGCAATTTAGGAATGCTTCTTTATGATGTATGTACATTACAAACAGATATGTCTATGCATTGCATGATTATGTGTGAATTAAATATTTAAAGAAGGCAAATGTTTTCATAAAATATATCTAAAGTTATTTTGTGAAAATTTTATTTAGAATACCAGCAGGCTAATTTAAAATATATACATAATTTTATGCATGTGTAAATTTAACAAAAATGATCTAGGTGTGAGTTGAACCCATCACTTGAATGCTTTCTTGACATAAGAACTATATTTGTCAATTCTCTGGATGTTTAACAAAAGAAGGATCCGAAGTGTCTGGAAAACTTTGAATATTTATTGAAGTGAAATTATTCCAGAAAATTAGAATATTTTACCCCAAAGAAAGTTTAGTGGGTCTTACAAGATCTGAACATCTTATATCAATGATGCATTCTATGTCTACCTAGCATGAGTCCTTCCATTAATCTTTACTTGCCTAATCAAATTATGAATGTTAGTTACTTTATGATAATAATAGTTATTAGTCAATCCTAATTGAATTAAAATATTATATAATCAATCAATCCTAGTAAGATGATAACCTTTTCCTTGAGTGAAGCTAAATGAATAGGGAGTCTTAATTAGGAATGAATTCTAATTTGCTTGATTTTCTTCTTAATGAAAAATTTAGGGTTTGACACTATTGTAAGAGCCCAAAATCTTCTAAATTTGCAAATACCAAAAAACAGTATGGCCTCAACTTTGCCAATATATGATATAATAATATTAGAGAAGTGTTCCCAAAGTGATTCCATAAGTTTCTTTACCAAACCTTGGACCGACCTGATGGATGATCCACATTATTCGCTCTAATTAAAGCCCGCTTTACTGTCAATAAAATGTTCATCAACAACAACTACCACTACCACATGTTTACCAATTTTTATGGTCGTCATGTATATCCTTTTCTTCCATTCAACCCTATCAGGACCGTCTTCTCAGGTAAATAGCTTAGTGCTAGGATATCCTCCCTAATTGCCAACATCAACGTTTGTTTATGTCTCCCTTGGCACATTGCTCCATCAACTGTGATCCTCTTACTCGATTACTGAACTTATTGGACTTTGTTGTACATATCTAAACCATCTTAATCCATTCTTGGCATTTTGCACTTCTTAGGGGCATCCTCCGAACTCTTGCAGTTATTGCTTAGCATATATCTTAGCATATTACCCCTCTTTTTTTGAAAGGTAATTGATTTCATAAAAATATTCGAAAGATACAAGCTGCTAGGAAGAATTTAGAGTACATGGGGGCTAGGGAAAAGAGTGAAGATCACCCAAAAACCTAGAACCACAGACACCCCAAAGCTATCTAATTCCAACTACAACCCACACATACAAACAAACAGACCATCCATCCACCATGCTCCAAGATCAGAAAACAACACAGGAAGTTCAGGGACATGAACTCGTGCGAGACTTCGTCCAACCCTGAGCCGAGAGCTCCTGCGAGAAGGAAGTGACACCTGGAATGACTTCTTCTCCACAGAAGCAGCAACCAGCCACTCTCATTCGGGATTGTTGGTGACAAGGGGAAAGGGTGACAGGTCGTCATCATGGCAAGAGTTGTCGAGAAGTGAAGGACAAGAATGAGCGGTCCCAGCTGTCTCCAGAAGAGCTGGGTGATCCTCAGAGTGAGGAGCCGATATTAAAGCCGACGTCACCATAACAGCACGCAAATAGTCACTAGTGATAGAGGCCATCCCCCAACATCATCCCCAATAAGTGGAATCGAAGAACATGAAGCTTCCCCAGACGAAGAAGGCCGAGAGAGCTTAGGCCAGTGCTCTTCATCCAAATCTTCCTCCTCAACCGCATCAGTTAGAACCTTCACCCTACAGTCAACTCCATTTCCTTTGTCTCTAGTCTCCTCAGGGTTAATAGGCTTGGAATCAACAACAGTGTCTCCAACTCCAGCATCTACCTCCCCAGTACCACCAACAATAATCGGGTCAACCATAGACCCCTCAGGGACAAGTCCGCCATCACCTGCTCCGCTTGCACTTCCCCACACTCTGTAGCATCCTTTCCATCATTTTCAATCTCCATAGAGGGGCCAGACCCCCAGTGTCACCAGCGGGCACTGAACGGTAGTATGCCCAAATGACAAACACTTGGTATACCGCGGATGCTCGCCTTCATACTCAACCGCAAGAGCAAGTGGAGTTCCGTCTTCAAATAGTAGGTTGACCTTTCTTGGGAACGGCAAGGAGACGTTAACATCAATGAAGCAACGTGCAAATTCAAGCCGCTCAAGATTGGCCGTCGCATGATCCATGCAAATAGGGTCACCAACCAAACTGGAGATGATGTTCAGAATCTCAGGCGACCAAAGATTGAGAGGAAGATTCAGGAATCTCATCCAAACTAGGACGTGGCGGAGATCTCACTCAAGCTTGAGCTTAGGGGTCCAACGTCGTAGAACCATCAGATGGCTGTCGAAGAGCCACGGGCCTTCATGTAGCATGTTTTCACAATCTTCAGACCGCTCAAATTGAAGTAGAAGAACCCGTTTTCACGGAAGAACACTCGTAGGCCCGCCTTCACTTCTATAAGCGGCTAACACAAGCTCACACTTGGCTATAGAACGGGTGATCGCCGACAATGTGGCCGACGAGTGTTTTATCCCAACATCTTGCAGTGGCCGAAATATGATGATCAAGAATTAGCCCCGTCGGCGCACCATCACCTCCCAATACAGGGGCTACGAACGAAAGTTTGCGACTGGGATCGCTAGATCTGATTACTGAGCAAATATCTCTTCAAGATCCTGACTGAGTCACCTTGCTGAGGTGGAGAGGAATATTTGGTCTCGCCACGCGTTTGGCTTAGAGTTGATTCAGATCTGATCGAGACAAATGAGCCCGTCGTTTGCCACTTTTGTGTAACGGCTCATCCAATTTCTCTCCCGCAGAGGAGGTGGATCTAGCCTGAGACTTTTCACCCCGCCTCTGAACAACCTTCCAAGCACCCCAGCCCCGTCTGAGTCTGTGCAGTCGACGTCATCCTTTTTAAGCAAAAGTCATTGCACCGGTGATACGGATTGGAAGCATTGATGCAATTGTTCATCCTCAATCAACAACAGCAATCAGAGCAATCAGATCTGACTGCACAATAGGCCAGCATCCGGTCAGCCACCGGCCTCGACGACGGAGACCACCCACGTCGGTGCCGGACTATGTGACAATGATCAGATCCGGCAATCAGTTGAAGCGCCGATGTAGTCTAGCATTGTTACCGGAGTACCCGATCTGATCTAACGCCCGCGACGCCTGAGGAGCACCGGATCTGGAAATGAGGAACGCCGGTTAGGAGTGCCCACCTTATCTCAATGCCCGCGATGCCACCACCACCCGTGATGCTGCAAATCTGCTATCAGATCTGAGAAGCGCGGATCTGGATCAGATCTGAGGAGCGGCGAGGAGCGGCAGATGCTGCAAAGCCGCGATCAAATCTAATGAGATCCACCCGCGATTAGATCTGAGGAGCACCGGATCCGTGGAGATCCACCCGCGATCAGAACCCTCAGAGCAACCACCACCCGCGATCTGGTCTCGCCAGCGAGAGGCACCACCACCCGCCAGTGGAACGGCAGAAGGCACCGGTAACGGTCGGAAGGCCGATGATACACCAGAACGCCCAAGAGCTTCTCTTCTAGAAGAGAACTTTTGTGATATTGTAGTGACCCTGTGCTATGATGAATAAACACTATGGGTGAATAGTGTTTTATAGAATTATAAGGAATTTACGCCAAATAAAACCCTAATTAACCAAAAAATACGAAATGAAAGAAATGATCAACAACCCAAGCAAGAATGCAATGCTAACATGCAATGTACCCTGGTTCGGTGCCACCCAAGTCTCACCGACTTGTTACCGGTGCCCGAATCCAGCAACACCCGGATCCCCTCCGGATACTCTAGTAAAACCACTAGAGCTTTCCTTTAGCCCACTTGCGAAAACCTCACAAGTGCAATCGACCTACAATCGATGTCCGTGTATCCCACAACCCGGGAACACGCAAATACCTTAATCCCACAATCTGGAACTAAGCACACTCTCACAAACTAAGAGCAAAACCTAATCTTGACTCCCACAACTTGGGATCAAGCCAACGCTCTCAACAACCGAGAGTATACAACAATTTATATGTATAGAGAATGAAATGTAAAGCTCTTACCACAAAATCATGTCTTGAGAAATACTTACCAATTTAGGGCAAGAATGGATTTTGAGGAATTAGTTAGCACCAAACCCTAGTTCCACCAAGATGGACAACAATAGATGGCTAGGGTGAAGTTGATGACTTTGATTCAAGCTCTTAGCTTGAGTAGCTCACAAAGAATGAGAATCTCTCTTGAGGAATTTGGGCTCAAAGAGTAAGGGAGAGATTTTTGTGAGATGAGAGAGCTTAGAAATGGAGTTGAATGGCTCTTCTCTTGGATGTGAAAATGTCTCTAATATCAGCCTTGGTTCTCTGGTTTGAAGCAACTCAAACTTATATATGAAGAGACAAAACGGTCACAAAAATCGTGTCATTAAATGCCCAACGGATCTATTTCTGAAGCTGCTTAATCGGTCTAAGAAGGATCACTGACCGATTAGTTTTGCAACTAGTCGGTCGGTGAACCTTCTTGGACCGACTAGAAGGTTGACAGCAAAGATAGTGAAATCTAGAGATAGAAGAACTAGTCGGTCTAAAAAGAAACATCAACCGACTAGTTTGACAATTAGTCGGTCAGTGAGCCTTCTTAGACCGACTAGGTAGTTGACAGCAAAGAAGACGAATTTCACTAGGAGAACTAGTCGGTCTGAGAAGGATTCCCAACCGACTAGTTGGACAACTAGTCGGTCGGAGAACCTTCTTGGACCGACTAATTGGTCAACAAATAGGCTTGAATTTATTAGGATAACTAGTCGGTCTGAGAAGGATTTCCAACCGACTAGATCGTCATCTAGTCGGTCGGTGAACCTTCTTGGACCGACTAGTTGATCAACAGTTAATGGGCTGAAACTAGCAAGGATGGCTAGTCGGTTCAAGAAGGATTTCCAACCGATTAGATCGTCATCTAGTTGGTTGGTTCTTCTACTTGAACCAACTAAGATGCATATAAAGCCATGAAAAGAAGCGATAAGCTACGGGAAACTTTCTAATGGCTTCTTAGGCAATCCTAGAGATAAGATATGATAGTTATGAAGATTTCTAGGCAAGTACTACTCAAGGCTTAACATTCTATGAGATGAAGCTAGAAGACAATATAAATAACATGACGAACCGTCTTCAAAGCTTCAACATGGAGAATCCGAATCCCCTGACTTCATGAATAACTCCTTGAGCTTCAACGAAGCTCCAGGCACAACGATCACGCGTTCTGAGGAAGTCTTGGGACGTCGCTTGAGATGTACAAAGTAATTTGGCGACGATCTACATAATTCTTCATGGTCTTGAGTCTTTTAGGTGTATGTCTTGAATGTCTCCAAGCACAAAGTCTTTGATCCTCAAGGTGTTCTTTGAAGCTTTTGAATCATCCATTCCTATCTTCTCTTTGAATTGAATCTCCATTCATTTGTTGATGTCATTGGCTTGAGGTTTGAGGTAGCCTTTGAGTTCTTCAAGCCAATGCTTCACCTTTGTTGATCTATCAAGTCCTCCACTTGAATCAACACGTGTAGTCACTTTTGATCTTCTTGAATCTAAATGGTGACTTTTTAGCTAACTGCAAACACATGAGTTAATCACAATGATTTGTGTTTGATCATCATCAAAATCAAGGTGTAGAGCCCAATACTCAACATTCTACCTGTTTTTGATGATGACAAACCAAATATAAACAAAATAAATAATTGTGCAGTAAATATACTTACTCCCCCTGCAATGATGCCAATCAAGTTAATATCAATAATCAATAGCATCATTCAGCAGTTAATAGTGTGTGTATCACATGAGGTTGTGTATATATCGCATGAATGACCAGAAATAATATGCGTACACAATACAAATCATATATGTGATACACATCATAAACATGAGCATGATTACCATTATATATATAATGTAATCAATATAAACCAAGGTAATCACCAATGCTCCCTCTGAATCATATACATGAACGATCATACATAAAGTCTATATGATTCAAGTTATTGTTTAACACTCAACATTTAATAAGCACATCCTTTGTTTATTTCTCTCCCCCTTTGGCATTATCCAAAAGACATGTGGGTATAGAAACAACAAAAGCAAAAATAGAGTGGAAAACTAAAAGGTATATCTAATGTAAACTAGATAAGCTACCAATTTAAAACAAGATATCAAAATAAAGATATCAATTGCAAGAGCAAATATCCAACAACTCAACTACCCTCAAGTATCACAAGAAGATAAGCAATAAGTATGCGATAAAAGATTACAATAGAAACTAATTGTAAAGAGTAGTGTGAGCAGTGTTAGAAAAGTGACAATAGAATAATTAGCAGTGGCTACTAGCTATAAATATGATAAAGAATACGGATAACAATGCAAAAATCATGACATCACTTGTGAAAGAAAAACAAGTGATCAAATAGTGTCAAGTACACAAACAAACTCAATTATCACAAAATTTATAACATTAATCATAATGTGATAGACTGTCCTTGAGCAGGGGCATGACATATGACATGAACATGATTAAATACATAATGGTGGAATCAAAATCATCACAATGACATAGATCAACAAATAATATCAATAAACTGAGATCTAAGTCAAACATAAAAAATGCAACAAACATGACTATGGAAATTTTTAACCATGTGTACAAAGTTATGTTATGAAATAATAACTCAAAATAAATTCTAAAGGCATGTGCTGAACTCCACAAAGAATCTCCAAAAGTAAGCATACCAAATCTAAGTGAAGTGTGCGATGTGGGCATACACATATATCTATATCATGCAAAAGTGTTATGCCAAATAGAGATAGAAACATCATAAAACGTATGGCATACACAATTCTAGCACACTAGGATACTAATTGAAACAATGTTCAAAAGAACCATAGTACTAGCATGCATTCCAGAATATATACTCACATAATGAGTCAATGATAAGCATGGAATGCCATGAGCATAAGGAAGATAAGCACTATATTACAAGCTCAAAACTAGCATCAAGCAAGAGCATGTAAAGATGATATCCAATATAAATAGACTAACACAGTGTGCAAAGCAGGCAAATAATGTCAAGATCATGACATCACTTGAGAAGGAAACCAAGTGAACAAATAGAGACATGATCTCATCCTAGCTCAATTATCACAAAGGATTCAACATGAGGCATAATGTGACAAAACATCTTTTGAGCAAAGGCATGAAGATAATTTACGTTCAAAGTCACAAGGTAGGACATAAACGAATAAAGTTATCATGAATATCGCTTGCATGCATACCAATTGTGCGAATAGAATAAAAAGCTTGTGTAAGCACAATATAATCGGAGGCAGCATCAAAGAAGTCATAGTGCATCAAGATATATTCTTGGAAGAATATCTATGACAGAATATACATATCATCAAACACAATATAAAGCTTATATGATCGTGTATAGCACAAGTTATCTCTAACTTCTCATAAAAATAGCATAAGATATGAGCATGAGATGAGAGATGCCATAGTGAGAAATATAGCTTGAAGATCACTAACTAATATGAATGAGTGTTATGTCACTTGTGAAAATATCATACATGAAAGATTTAACTATAGACATGAAAGATCTCTTGAATAAAATTATAGCTAAACATCAGTCATGAAGTAATTAAAATGACAAGTAACATACATTGATCACCCCCCAAATCATATCAATACGTCTCATACAGATAATCTTACAAACTATAAGAAAAGTATGAGATGTGTGGTGATACAATGAACAAATATGCATAAATATCCTAAATCATTAATCTTATTCATGACATGAAAAAGATATGAACATCAATAAGCAACTAACCAATTCATTATATGAATGTTATAGCTACCATGGTACATGAGTCGTAATAAGACATATATGACATACATGAACAAGGTAGTCACATAAACAAACAATCTTCATGAGGGTGTGACAAGAATGAGCTAATGAAGAAGTATGATATATTACACAAATCGAATATATTAAAAATACCAATTGTAAACATGGTAGTCAAACCCAATATATTAAAATACTAATTGTACAAAACACATACTTACAACCATTTAGCTCTCCCTATATGTGTGCATCTCCAATGCACCATCCTTTCCTTTGAATTGATCCATCATTTGTAAACCAAGGAGTGTGTAGAGTAGGCATCTTGCACAACAATCTGACAATTCAACAATTGGTGGTATCCAAAAACTTTTTGGATCCAATAGGTTAATGAACAAAATCAAGTAGTCCAATAACCAATCATTTACCTATTGTAAATAACACTCATCAATAGAAATGCATGACATGCATTGATAAGAGTTATTATAATCACGAAAATCATACATATAAGGAATTAACAATTCTCAACCATTAGAAATTAGATACACATATGCTAATAATTCCTATGCATATGATTTAGTCAAGCAACATCATTATGAATACACACATCTAATACAATAGTGTGTGCTAGAAAGATTCCTCGTTCAATATGCACATGTGCACAAAATAAATATTCACGGCACAACACATATTGAAGGAAGGCATGAAAAGTAATACCACAAAGAGTGTGCATGAAAAGCATAAAGTATTAATTTTCAAAACCAAATTTCTCTTTCCCTTTGGCATATCAACAAGATAGAAAGGTGCAAATTGATAATAAATCACCAAGGGTCAGAGAAATCAACTGATCTATATACACAACATAATATGAATGAAATGCAATGACATATAAATGAAAATGTCATACTCCCACACATGTCATACAAATTATGCAAACTTGGGAGCAGTGGACGAACTCACATATATATGGGTACAAAAAGTAATCATACAAACATGATACCCAAGCAATGAAGTGCAATATGAGTGAGTAAGCAAGGTGGAAATCAAATAAAGACTGAGTTTGATTTTTATATTTATAGTCGCATGAGAATATGTCATTCCTAATATACGATTCTATATGTGTGTTCATATCATGCCTAGAAACAATCTTAGGAATTCAAAAGATAGTGATTTGGGATTCTTAAGAAGAGGTTGTGTAGATACATGAGTAGGAAGTTGGGATGCACGCTTGTGAAGTGGAACATAAATATAAGCGTGTCCCGTGTGCGAAATATGCAAATGAGCATTAGTTCTAACATGAAATTTTTTAAGCCACATGTTATAAATAATCCTCGAATAAACATATGAGTGAGGATTATGAATACACATTGCACATCAGTCAAGAATTTGACACATGTGAAATACATAGACATGAATGACATACAAGACACACAATATGCAAACATAGGATATGCATGAGATAGTCTCAAACACAAAGTGACATCTACATGCATCCAACACACATGGATACCAAATGTAAGAATATACTTACTACATTAAGCTCCCCCTACTTTGGTGCATCACTTAAGCACCATCAACTCCATTTGAATGAAAATCTTTACAAATCAAGGAGTTGGTAGGGTTGGTATCCCAAAGTGGATTGAACCTAGAAAACATAATTTTGGTATCCAAAAATAAAACTTTTTGGATCCTATGGGTTAGGTAACAAATTTAAAATACTAAATTCAAATAATTGTAACCCATATCCTAATGTAATCATACACAATGTTTATGTTGCATGTAATCATGTCCCTTGTTAGTAAAAAACGCGAATTTTTATGTTTTTTGCGTTTAAAACCCGTCTAAAATGGTTCCCGTATTAAATGGCCGTCCATTTGAATTATTCGGAAAAATACACGCTTTTTTAGGGGTTAACGAACAAAATGCGTTTTATTCCCGTATTGCTCATTTTATGTGTTTTAAACGCATTTTAGAGACACTTTTAAATCATTTTGAACTATAATTTAATGATCATACTTTGGTTTAGTGCATGCTACATGGAATATAATAGTATGATCATGTCATAATTTTGGTTAAAACTATGAATACAATTTAAATCATGAATATAGAACTTATTTTACTCTTATTTCATATTGATATTATTGATTTTTAAGTTCATGGGGATGAATGATATCTGGACAGTATTCATATTTTTAGTCGCGTTTTTTATTTGGGTTAACGAATTAAACACAATTTAACCCGTTTATGTATTATTCCCGTATTGCGCATATTTGACCGAATTTTTGACCAAACGTCTTTTGAAATTGACCGAATTAAACACGTTTTATTCACGTCCCGAATATTTCCCGTATTACGTATTGCTAACAAGGATCATGTCACTTGATAAATATTTAACCATATACATGCATATACCAATTGTACCAAAAGTAAATATGTATGTTAATCCAAAAGTATGACATGTATCACCTGCAGCAAAACATAAGTATGAATCAAAGCATGTGTTGCATGAAAAAGTATTAGATATTCTACACATGAAAATCCTAAACACCGTGATTTACTAATAATCAAACAATAGAAATCAAATTCAATATGAATTTAAGTTTTTAACAAACATGAGCATCTAAGACCAATATGCAAACAAAAGAATAAACCAATTCTTAACACTAATGCTTTGGTACCCATAAAATGAATATAAACTTATGGCACCAAGCAATGAAGGGTCAACGGAAACTAACCCTTTGTAAACCAAGTCCAAGAGGACCGTGATTTTCCAACGTAATCATCATTCAAAATAATATCATGAATATAAGATTGCACATACATATCCTTAGCATGATTACTAGTGTTCTTAGGACCCCAAATAGTGTATGATTTGGGTATCCTCTTCCTAGTGGTTGCATGCACAAAAGGTTGTTCTCTACGTGGTGCATGTGGCCTAGGAACATGAGATCAAGCAAGAGCATGAGGAAATGTGTATGGAACTTTGTGTTGTGCTAAAGCATGATGATGGGCATATGGTCCATGGTGTGGTGTTGCATACATACGTGGATGAATATGAGGTGTGCATGCATGAGGATGATCATGAGAATAAGCATGCGTATGTGGATGTGATGTGTGATCATAAGTATGTGAAGGTGCATGATCATGAATACATGCATGAGAGTGTCTCAAATGAGTGTTTGCACGTGCTCGTGGGTGTGGAACATAAAAACTCTCATTTGTAGGAACGTGAGGAGTGGAGGCATTCCTACGAATATTGGTGTACATGAATGCATGTCCCTTCCTTTGATGTCCACCCTTGGTGGGTTTCTTTGCAAAGGAGGGATGAATAGGAGTGGTGGTTTCCTTAGTAGTAGAGCTACACAAGTTGTTATAGACACTACTCGTGGATGCACTGGAGGATGGCCTCACAAATCTATACTTACTTCACTATAGGAGGTGCGTGCATTGGATGCACTTGCCTTAGAATAACCAAGGCCAACACGATGGTTTGCCGGTAGTTGATTCTTTAGCAAATCATCCAAATTGACCTTTCCCTTATTGAATCTCTCAACAATGGAGGACATGAGCTCATATTTCTTCGAAATTGAAGAAATAGTGGCATTCAAGGTGGATGCATGTGTGATGAGCTCGTGCACTTGGGATTTGAGATCCGCATTCTCAATGCCCAAACTAGTGTTTTGAGATTGAAGATTTTCAATCTCAAGATCGTTACTATCCACAATGGAAACACGATCAAGTTGAGATTTGAGGGACTCCACCTCATTTCTTAACATGCCATTTTGAGTAAGCAAACTTGCTTTCTCAATAGCGAGTGTCTCAACAATGGTGTCATTGTTATAGGTGCTACATGTAGATGTGTTAGTGAGACTAGCAATCTTATTCTTAGCATCACAATATTTCTATATAAGCTTTTGATGTTTATCAAATAATTGTCCAAATGCAATTCTAAGATCATCCATTGTTACCTCTTCATCGTCGCTATCACTTTCACTTGAATCACTTGATTCGTCACTAGAGTCACCCTTAGTGGCGTCCTCTCGTGCCATCAAACCCATGAATGAATCACTTTCATCATTATAGAAAGAACACTCCGAGGTGGACTCTTCTTGCTCCGCTAGCATGTGCCATATTTGATATGTCGTTGTTGCTTTGGATACACGCATAAGAATGTCATAAGTTAAAAAATCAAGCAAGATATTCATTACCTCTTCATATTTCTCCACCAATTCTTTTTGCTCATTTGTCCACTTATGTACGGAAGTGGTAGGTGCGCGAAAGGGCTTCTCCACAAGCTTCCAATAATCATCAGCAATGGATTGAATATAGGCCTTCATCTTCACACACCAAATTTGATAGTTGGGCCCAAGGAGATATGGTGGAAAAGGGCTTCGTGTGTTGTTGTTGTTGGTTGCCATAGCTATTACCTTGCTCTAATACCAATTGTAGTGACTCTGTGAGGGATAAACACTAGAGGGGGGTGAATAGTGTTTTATAGAATTATAAGGAATTTACGCCAAATAAAACCCTAATTAACCAACAAATGCGGAATGAAAGAAATGATCAACAACCCAAGCAAGAATGCAATGCTAACATGCAATGCTAGACTTGGTTCGGTGCCACCCAAGTCTCACCGACTTGTTACCGGTGCCCGAATCCAGCAACACCCGGATCCCCTCCGGATACTCTAGTAAAACCACTAGAGATTTCCTTTAGCCCACTTGCGGAAACCCCACAAGTGCAATCGACCTACAATCGATGTCTGTGTATCCCACAACCCGGGAACATGCAAATACCTTAATCCCACAACCTGGAACTAAGCACACTCTCACAAACCGAGAGCAAAACCTAATCTTGACTCCCACAACTTGGGATCAAGCCAACCCTCTCAACAACCGAGAGTATACAACAATTTATATGTATAGAGAATGAAATGTAAAGCTCTTACCACAAAATCATATGCCTTGAGAAATACTCACCAATTTAGGGCAAGAATGGATTTTGAGGAATTAGTTAGCACCAAACCCTAGCTCCACCAAGATGGACAGCAATTGATGACTAGGGTGAAGTTGGTGACTTTGATTCAAGCTCTTAGCTTGAGTAGCTCACAAAGAATGAGAATCTCTCTTGAGGAATTTGGGCTCAAAGAGTAAGGGAGAGATTCTTGTGAGATGAGAGAGCTTAGAAATGGAGTTGAATGGCTCTTCTCTTGGATGTGAAAATGTCTCTAATATCAGCCTTGGTTCTCTGGTTTGAAGCAACTCAAACTTATATAGGAAGAGACAAAACGGTCACAAAAATCGTGGCATTAAATGCCCAACGGATCTATTTCTGAAGCTGCTTAATCGGTCTAAGAAAGATCACTGACCGATTAGTTTTGCAACTAGTCGGTCGGTGAACCTTCTTGGACCGACTAGAAGGTTGACAGCAAAGATAGTGAAATCAAGAGATAGAAGAACTAGTCGGTCTAAGAAGAAACATCAACCGACTAGTTTGACAACTAGTCGATCGGTGAGCCTTCTTAGACCGACTAAGTAGTTGACAGCAAAGAAATCGAATTTCACTAAGAGAACTAGTCGGTCTGAGAAGGATTCCCAACCGACTAGTTGGACAATTAGTCGGTCGGAGAACCTTCTTGGACCGACTAATTGGTCAACAAATAGGCTTGAATTTATCAGGATAACTAGTCGGTCTGAGGAGGATTTCCAACCGACTAGATCGTCATCTAGTCGGTCGGTGAACCTTCTTGGACCGACTAGTTGATCAATAGTAAATGGACTGAAACTAGTAAGGATGGCTAGTCGGTTCAAGAAGGATTTTCAACCGATTAGATCGTCATCTAGTCGGTTGGTTCTTCTACTTGAACCAACTAAGATGCATATGAAGCCATGAAAAGAAGCGATAAGCTACAGGAAACTTTCTAATGATTTCTTAGGCAATCCTAGAGATAAGATATGATAGTTATGAAGATTTCTAGGCAAGTACTGCTCAAGGCTTAACATTCTATTAGATGAAGCTAGAAGACAATATAAATAACATGACGAACCGTCTTCAAAGCTTCAACATGGAGAATCCGAATCCTCTGACTTCATGAATAACTCCTTGAGCTTCAACGAAGCTCCAGGCACAACGATCACGCGTTCTGAGGAAGTCTTGGGACGTCGCTTGAGATGTACAAAGTAATTTGGCGACGATCTCCATAATTCTTCATGGTCTTGAGTCTTTTAGTTGTATGTCTTGAATGTCTCCAAGCACAAAGTCTTTGATCCTCAAGGTGTTCTTTGAAGCTTTTGAATCATCCATTCCTATCTTCTCTTTGGATTGAATCTCCATTCATTTGTTGATGCCATTGGCTTGAGGTTTGAGGTAGCCTTTGAGTTCTTCAAGCCAATGCTTCACCTTTGTTGATCTACCAAGTCCTCCACTTGAATCAACACGTGTAGTCACTTTTGATCTTCTTGAATCTAATTGGTGACTTTTTAGCTAACTGCAAACACATGAGTTAATCACAATGATTTGTGTTTGATCATCATCAAAATCAAGGTGGAGAGTCCAATACTCAACAATTACCCCTCTTCATACAACATTGTTTTTTATCTATGTAATTTTTGAGAAAATTTCTACTGACGTGTTGTAGTTTCTAGTAAGGTTATAAGTTGGAACCCTCTCTGGGGGACTTGAAGCAAAAAATTAAACATGTAGACTATCTTTCGTTTCATAACCATTTAGGATACCATCAATAAAAAAGTCAACACTTCTATGTAATTTAGAATGTTACTTTTTACTCCTCTTTTTCTTGTTATGTGCAGAAAGAGCAATAAATTACAGCCATATGATGTCTTCTCCAATTTTTCTTTTATATTGGTCTTCTACCATAATTTTTATCTTATGAATCAATGTTTTTACTCATCCATCCGTCACGTATCATGCTTAATTTTACTTCAATGTGACTTTAGTGCACCTAAATAATTGAATCTGATGTTGCAAATTAGATTTTCTCTGAGAGAAGAGGTCAGTGGAAGGCAGCAACCCAGTCACAGGAGTTCTTCAGAACGCTTCAAAGATACTACAGCAATGCCTACATGGATGCTGAAAAGCAAGCTGCAATAAACTTGTACATTTTACTAATCTTGTTTTTTGTGTTGTTTTAAACTCGTGCACTCTTACTGCTTTTTGGACATGAGTTTTTCCTCTTGTGACTTCCGGTTCTAACCGTGTAATATGTTTGCCTGCTATTACAGGTTCCTGGGACATTTCCAACCGCAACCGGATAAGCCGGCTTTGTGGGAACTGGACTCAGATCAACACTACAATGTTGAGAGGCGTGGTAATGGATTCACAATAGAAAATGCGAGGTATCATTCTTGGTATTAACCCAAACTACTGAGTTGTTAGAACATGAACTGGGGTTTTTCTAGTTACTTTTTCTTTGTACTCATCGAATCTAAAAACGTGCATCCGTTATAATGTGACAGGGACGAAATAATACCTGGTGTGACCATTTTATTCTAATTAAACTTGACACAATTTTTGTTGGGTTTCTGAATTTTAGATAATAAACTTAAATGCTTTATTTGTTATACGTAATCAAAAACAAATGTGTCCATCTAATTGTAAATTTGCGCTGAATAAAGAATGGCAAGTGCAAGTGCCATTTGCACAGGACATGCTATCCTTGGCTATGCGTGTATGATTTGTTCGCATTGACAGTAAACTTTCTATCACATAAACGGGTACATTTGCAAACACCATTAAGCGTCCGCAGCATTGTTTTCAACTCATTTCCAAATAATATGTCTTTCATTTATCATTTGTTTCACAGTATATTTGCAATTTGGAACTAACATGATCTATGACAATGAAGATACTCTCTAGGTATGGGATAGTAGATGCATCCATGTCAGACATGATATACACGTCCTTGTGTAGGGCTAGAAATTGGCCTAAGCCAGTCCAGACTCAGCTGAGTTGAGCAAAGGTTTCGGGCTTGAGTCATACTTGGGTTGAATTTGTGCTTATGTTACTGTGCATAGGACCCTGACCAATTTAAATGCTACAAGCCTATATCTATAAGTTATGACCAAAATGTAAGCTACTGGTCAGTCCGCTTCGACACCGGATCAAGATTTCTGCGGAAGAATTCTTGTAACTGATATTGACAATTGTGAGAAGTTCCAGAGGATGATCACCAGGTTGTTACGACTATTTTTTCAATAACATCGAAATGTAAGTTAAAATGGGGTGATTCTCTTGCATTCTTATCGGTCAAGATCCACGATCTCTCTGTATTGTTTTCAAGTAGGACATAGAAAGCCGTTTTGGCTAAATCAGAGGGAAGATGCACAAAAATATCCTCAAGTTTGGGATCTTCCAAATTAAATATCCACCATTTTGTTTGCTCACACTTAATACTGGTAGTTTTTAAATTTCTTTCTGCCATGTCCATATATGGCTTGATTAACACATCTTTGTCCCCCCCCCCCCCCCCCCCCCCCGCCCGGGGGGGGGGGGGGGATAATATGCCCTTTAGTCTATTCAAATTAGTTAGTTCCCTCTTTATTTTCTGTCCCTTGAGATATGCCACCCTGTTTCTTTCTGCACCTGGTAAGAAATTCAAAAATACCGGTGAAATGAGGAGTCTTAATTCCCACCTATTCCATTAGCACTTTCGATCACATCTCAAATCTATGTTTTTTTTTAATTTTCTTGTTATGGCATATGCATGATCATGTCCTCATTCAGAATCTGTTGAAATTGACCAAGCTCTGGAAGAAATTTTTGGGGTTGTCTCTTGGAAATTCCATCTTAAATCAAAATAATATTTATAGGCCACACTTCAACCATAAATTTGCTTTGAAAACAAAAATATAATTTTAAAACCCATGATTTCTTTTCAGAAAAAGTTTATTCCTTGCAATTGCCATGCAAAAAGTCTAATGTTCAAGTGCAACCAAGATAGACATGATTGATTGATCTTGTGATTGTATATATGTTAAAGGAGTTTAAAATTTTAGAACTCTTATTATCCTTTATTCATATCATTTCATATTTATCCTAATATCTAGCAGCTTGGCCTAATAACTTTTGTGGGTTAAAACTTGACAGGGAATTTTTTTCCCCTAAAAAAGAAGATTACAATTGCAAAAATCATACGTTCGTTAATATAAAGAACATAAAGTTACAACACAGCTACGTGTTTTTATATCTAGAAATTGTGTTTTTCCTATTTTTGACTCTCCAATTGTGTGTCGAGAAAAAAGAGGGCTTTATATTCTCATCACTTACAACTGTTAGCAATTTTATTATTCGGTTGTCTATGTCGCACTCTTATTGTATTTCAACTTGAAATATTGCCAATTGTTTTTCATGGGATGTGTATGAGTGTATAGCATGTTAGCTTGGTGGCATGACATGTCATTCCTTTGTCTGAGGTCATGGCTTTGTGGCTTCGCAGTAGCAGCGGGTGAGGTGGCTTGAGAAGCTTACTTTCCACATGCGTGCACGCACACACCTACATACAAATGTGTGTGCTGACGCACGCACGCACATATATGCTCAGAGAGAGAAATATGGGGGGCCAGCTACCCTAGAAGGAATTTCCCCGATGCATTGTCAAAAAGTTGATTTTCCACATTTTTTAATGATCAGCCCTGTCAGTTCCTTTTGATATTCATATTCTGAAATCAAAATACACAAAAAATCTTGTGAACAACAAGCCCTTTCTTTGTTAATCTATTTTGATGTTCATATTTTAAAATCCAAGTTACACCAAACGTTCTAGTGGACATCATGCTTTTTAATTGGTGTATGGGTGGAGAAAGTTTTATTATTGCAAAATCGTTAAATGT
>CM061131.1:25117277-25192276 GCA_030789695.1 Scilla litardierei | reverse complement strand
AGCTGAAAGGCCAGCAGTTGGATGTGGCAGAGGTGTCCCTCAACTCCGTGGTAGGGTTCACCCCGAACCATACCATGAAGCTAATGGGGAGATCGACGACCAGGAGGTGACCGTGCTCATTGACAGTGTGGCTACGCACAATTTCATCTCCAGGAAGGTGGTGGCACAGCAGGGACTCCAACTAACAGATTGCGACAGTTTCAGCGTGATGATGTGGGACGGGAAAGAAGGAGAGTAGCCGGAGAGTGTGCAGGGGACCGATATTAACCATACATGGGATACAGATTATTGCAGATTTTTTACCTCTGGACCTGGGGAGCACCGACATCATTCTGGGCATGACCTGGCTACAGACGTTAGGGGAGATGACAATAAATTGGAAAATGTTGCGTATGGAGTTTCAGGAGGCATGGAGAGCAGTGATACTCCAGGGGGACTCCAGCCTCTGCAGAGTTTTGGTCTCCTTGAAGACCATGGTAAGGACCATCCAGGCGGAGGGAGGAGGATATTTGGTGGAGATACACTCGTTGACAGGTGAGGAAGGCACAGAGGCCAGTGCAGAGCAGCCCATTCCAGGAGAGGTGCAGCAGCTGATGGAACAGTTCGAGGAGATCTTCCAGGAGCCTCGGGGCCTCCCACCCCCGCGGGACCACGAGCATGCCATTATTCTACGAGAGGGTATGTCCCCCATTAGTGTGCGGCCCTACCGATACCCCAGCATCAGAAGGATGAGATAGAAAGGATGGTGTCAGAGATGGTGCAGGCGGAGGTTATCCAGCCGAGCGTGAGCCCGTTCTCCAGCCCAGTATTGTTAGTAAAGAAGAAGGATGGTAGTTAGCGATTCTGCGTGGACTACAGGACGCTGAACAAGGAGACGGTCCCAGATAAATTTCCCATACCAGTTATCGACGAGCTCCTGGACAAGCTACACGGGGCAGCCTGCTTCAGCAAGTTAGATCTTAAGTCCGGCTACCATCAGATCATGATGCAACGGGGGATGTGCCCAAACGGCGTTCAGGACGCATGAGGGTCACTATGAGTTTCTTGCCATGCCCTTCGGGTTGACAAACGCACCTGTCACCTTTCAGGCTCTTATGAATAAGGTATTACATCCCTATCTCGCGATTCGTACTAGTTTTCTTCGATGATATTTTGGTGTAAAGTCGTACTCTGGAGGAGCATTTGGACCACCTGCAGGTGATGTTTCAGGAGCTGCAGTACCACCAGCTATATGTGAACAGAAAGAAGTGCCTTTTCGGGCAATCGCAGGTGGAGTATCTGGGGCACGTGGTATCAGCAGGAGGGTTGGCAGCAGATAGAGCAAAGATAGCGGCCATGCTGGACTGGCCGCGCCCCACCACGCTCAGAGGGCTTCGGGGCTTCCTGGGGCTGACAGGATACTATCGCAGATTCGTGGAGGAGTATGGGACGATTGCCTGGCCGCTGACGGAGTTATTGAAGGACCAGTTTCATTGGGGGAGGAGGCGACGACATCATTTGAGGCCCTAAAAGGGACATGACCATTGTGCCAGTTTTAGCGTTGCCCGATTTTTCCAACCCTTCGTGGTAGAGGCAGACGCATCAGGACATAGACTGGGAGCAGTACTGATGCAGGAGCAGCGGCCCATAGCTTACTACAGCCAGGTGTTGACCGCGAGGGCCCGACTGCGGTCGGTCTATAAGAGAGAGCTGATGGCTATAGTGTTGTCCATACAGAAGTGGAGGCCATTTTTGTTGGGACGGAGCTTCATAGTTCGCACGGATCAGTGGAGCCTGAAGTACCTGTTAGAGCAGCGGATGGTAGCGGAGAAGCATCAGAAGTGGCTGCGGAAGCTGATGGGGTACATGTTCAAGATTGAGTACCGCCGGGGATTGAAGAACAAGGCAGCTGATGCATTATCCCGACGGGAGGAGGAGGCAGAGCTAGCGACACTGGCAGTGTCTATCCTGGATGAATAGGGCCCACTACAGTAGGAGGTGGAGCAGGACCCGAAGTTGACAGCTATATGAGAGGCCCTTCTACAGGGGTCAACTGAGTACCCGGGGTATTCTCTTCAGGAAGGACGGCTACTTTACTGCATAAGGCTTGTGATACCAAGGACATCTGCATTTATACCGACCATACTCAGGGAGTTCCACGGTAGTGCGATTGGAGGACATTCTGGGGTCCTCAAGACCTACCAGCGGCTGGTAAAGAAGGTCTATTGGAAGAGACTGAAGAAGGAGGTGGCGAGGATGGTGGCAGAGTGTGACGAGTGCCAGCGTCACAAGTACCAGGCGATGTCCCCAGGAGGACTACTACAGCCGTTGTCCTTACCAGACCGGGTTTGGTAGGACCTCTCTATAGACTTCATCGATGGATTGCCAAAGTCGGGTGGACACACTGTCATTATTGTTGTGGTCGACCGCCTCAGCAAATATGCACATTTTGTCCCGCTTCGGCATCCTTACAGCGCAGTTTCTATGGCGAAGGTTTTTGTGAGGGATGTCATTCGTCTGCATGGACCTCCAAAGTCCATAATCTCGGATCGAGACAAGGTGTTCCAGAGCAAATTTTGGCAGGAGCTTTTTAGGCTACAGAGGACGGCTTTGAAGCGAAGCACAGCCTACCATCCCCAGACTGACGGTCAGTCGGAGGTGGTGAATAGGAGTGTGGAGACTTATTTGCGCTACTTCATTTCAGAGAATCCCAAGGAGTATGCGCATTGGCTAGCGTTGGCAGAATACTGGTATAATACTTCGTATCATATGGCGGCACAGACTACACCTTTCAGGATTTTGTATGGTAGAGATTCTCCGCACTTACTTCATTATGGTCTTGAGACGACTCCCGTGTCAGATGTGGAGCAGTACCTGGCAGAGAGGGACCGGATTCTGGAGGAGCTGAAGCTCCATTTGGCGAGGTCACAGCAGGTGAAGGCACGGGCAGACCTACACCGATGAGACGTATACTGAGTTAGGGGACATGGTGTATCTGAAGCTGAGGCCCTATATGCAGAGATCAGTGACAAATAGGAGGAATGAAAAACTGGCACCGCGGTATTTTGGGCCTTTCGAGGTCGAGGCGAGAGCAGGACCGGTGGCCTACAGATTGCGCTTACCCCCAGGATCTGCCATTCACCCAGTCTTCCACGTTTCGCAGTTGCGCCAGGCCATTGGCGACCACACTTCTTCGCCGGCATTGCCAGAGACCCTTACTGCTGATATGAAGGTGAGACTGGAGCCCGAGCTACTGAAGGGAGTTCGGCGGAGCGACACAGGGGGCGACAGGTTTTGCTGCAGTGGAGGGCTTGCCAGAGCATGATAGCACGTGGGAGGATATGGAAGAGATGGTGACACGTTTTCCAGACTTCCACCTTGAAGACAAGGTGGCTCTTTAGGGGGAGTATTGATGGACCTCCGGCCCAACCTCTGCAGGTTTACACCCGCAGGAAGCCCACGCGGGCCCACGCGCAGGCCGCGCCTGCCGCCCACCTCCCTTAGCCGCCGCGCATGTTGCCCCCCCCACGAAGCCCTAATTTCTATTATAAATAAGGGATAGCCGTCTCTTGTATACATATGTTATGATTATTGTTATTTGTGTGATTTCATAGGTAGGCGAGTGCGGACGTCCTCTTTGGCGTCTTGTTCTAGCTACTATACCCCTCTTTGGTAATCAATTATCTTATTCTAGCTACTATATTTCCAATAAAAATCGTGTCTTTTGTTGGTTCCTAACAGCAGTGCACTTGGCTAAGAATCAGGTCTTCCATACTCGTACCAAGCATATCGATGTTCGATTCTACTTTGTCAGGGACTATGTGGGAGAAGAAGAAGACATCAACTTGTTGGAGATTGGAACAAATGACAACCCGACGGACATGCTGACGAAGGTTGTATCGGGAGTCAAGTTCAAGCATTGTTTGGACTTGCACAATGTAGTTCCTGGTTGAAGTTGATGTCGCCCCAGGAGGGGGTATTGGCCTCAGTGGAGCCATTTAAGACTCGAAAGAGTCAAGCCAGTCTCATGAGGAGACAGTCGCTGGCGAAGCATTTAGTCCTTCGGGACATTTGGTTTTTCGGAACAAAATACGGGTGAACACCATTCAATGCTCTACCAAGGTCAGTGAGGGTCGTCCGTTGGACGGAGGCTCGAATCTCGCCAAGGTGGAGATTTGTGGAGAAGTTAACTCGATTCGATGCAGGAGAAGCGTCGTATTGCAGACGAGTTACCGTGTGCAGAGATAACTCGTCTGTGCTTGAATTAGAACTATCTGACTCTCCACAAGCCAGATATGAGGATGTTGGGCATTTGGCTTCTGCAGCGCAGTTGGTCGTTTGGTCGTCATTTCGAGTCTGAGTGTCGATCACTCGGCATTGGGTCGTTGGGTCGTAACGCGGTTAGAGTCTGTGTTCGTTCGAACGATCGTATGAAGGCTCATTGGTCGAAGGCTCGTACACGTGGCTCGATGCTTCAGTCGTTCAACACAGAAGAAGATCGTTCGGTCGAAGGGAGCCCATTGGAATATGGCCCACTAGGAAGTGACAGAGGGCCCACTAGTGTGCGGCTTGGATTGGATACCGTAATTGTCAGGATCCGTATCCTTTGGAAATCTTAACCGATGATGACACCTATTGTAACCTAGGTTTATAAATATGGAGTTTTAGGTTAGGGTTTCATGTGGAACACATTGTATCCTTTGAGAGAGCCGCCATTGTGAGAGCCAACTTTGAGAGATTGTATTGTTAGCTGTTGGGAGAGACTTGTGTGATTCTTCTTCGTTGGACGAAAAGAAGATTTGTTTTGTTCTTTCCCTTTTGTAAATAAGCTGTGTTCCCTCTTGGCCAGTCCACGGCCTAAAAGCAATTCTCTTTGTGCTATGTTTGTGTTGCTGATCTTTTGTCCTCGGTCTCCACGATCATGTGTATTCCATTGTGCTGTGTTAGTAGAGGTAGGCTCCGCCGCACAACAGATTCTTACAATATGAAAAAAAAATATTCAAAGTCTTGGAGCAGATAGCCGAAACAGTGGCTCAAACAGATCTTTAGTAGGATTTCTACGGGTTTCTACAACAATCCATCAAGATAAGAATGATCCGACGACGCGGGCATGACATGACATAGTGGCAAGAAGCAAATTGTAAGAAGGTATAAAAACAGCAACTACACAACAAGAAGTGTCATGTCCGGCATGATGCTTGTCATGACATGACTTCAACATTGAAGTCGCGAACTTCATATAAAAATGTTGATGCAAAAAAACTTTCACAGCATTGAACCTTTCAAAGTCTCACATTTTGTTAGCTATGAACAGGTGGGTAAACATCATTGAACATTTGATCACTTCTGATAGCCAATTCAGTCCATATATTGACTTGGCTTGATGCATTTTTCGGAAAATAAAGGTAATATGGCTTGACTTGCTCTAGAGTAAAGCCTGGAAGATGGGAAATAGCCAAATCCAGTGAGGCATTCCGCAGAAGATTTGGGAGCAATGATTGTGTTTTGGAAAGGAGGATTGGATGGAACCAGCTGACGTTCAATTCAGATAACATGTTTTGGTAGGCAAATTCATAAGATTCATGACTTGAAGATTATTCGGGAATGTGCCCCAGGAGATTTTAATTCAAAGAGAAGAGAAAGAAATTGTTATATAACTTGTAATAACAGCTTATCATGGCGATTTATTATGTTAGTTCTAATCAACCATAATGAAATGTGACAATCCAGCACACACACAAAATTCTTCCACATTTTCATCCGGGGAGTTTGATATGTGAGAGGACATCCTAGATATGGCTCCTAGATAGGTACATTGGCTAAATTTAGATGCACAAAACAATTGTCAGTCTCAAGAGATTTCATCGAAGCAATGTCATACACTTCTCTACCAAGGAGTGCCACTAAACGGACGGAATCTGTAGTTTAAGATATATTATTGCTTAAAGTGTCATTAAGTCTTACAAATGTGATGTGACAAATAGGTCATCCCTAAGTAACCATCTGCAACTACTAGATGTGCAATCGAATTTCACCATGTTGGGTACAAGACTACAAAGCATTAAACAGACCAACAAAGCTTTCAATAGAAGAAATATCATCAGACATAGAGATTCATCAGGGACCTTTTAAAAAAATCTATACTGCCATATTTTCCATGTAAAGTAACATAAATGTTGGAGAACAAATGGGCAGTTCCCAACTGCTCAAAAGTAACTACAACAGACGTTCATGTATGCTTTTATCAAAAATGTGTGCATAATTGTTACCAAAAAATGTTTGCATAATAAATTGCTTTGGCATGTGGATATAATGAGGGGAAATTAACAAATGCTAACAGGTAATTATTCATTTATCGTTATTTGGATCATTATTGACTTAAATCATACTATGTGAAAGAAGAAAGGTTAATCACGGTTTACGCTCTATTCAGAAAAAGGAAACTTGCTATGAACTGCTAAAATCATGAAGCATGTATTTCTTAAGGTTCCTAGAACCTAGAACAAGCTTCTTAGGTTTTTAGAACTGTTTGATCCAAAAAGTGGTGGGTTTTAGCTAGAAGAATCTAGATTTCTTCTTGTCATGATATTATTGTTCGCAAAGTGCGAGCCATCCATGTGATGATTATGAAACAGCTGAATAATCATATTCCTCGTTTCTTTTCCTTTGAAATTTGCATTGTCCAATGGAAACCTTGTGCTCTCTCGAAGAAAAGACCTTATGTTTAAGATAGGGTTAAAGCTAACACGGCCTCATAGGGATCCTTATAGAAATTTTCAGGACTCCGAACTTGAACTAACAAAGTTAATTCTGCACAGATAGGCGATGAGCTAATACATTAGCCATACAGGAAACTTGAAATGAATTTACCTGAACTATCAAATTCCGTATCATTCTTGAGACTTAGGAAATATTAAATAATTTAAGCTGCGTAGGCTCTCTGAATCGGATTCGTAACTTTCTTGGGGAGACGAAAGAAACTTCGTAGCTTTATGCATTAAAAACGTCAAATTATATGATTACATAATCTCCATGAGAACAAGACATTTAATTCTAAAATTTGTCCAAGAAACAAAAAACAATCAAATTACACGATCATAACTGTGTCCAGTGGAACCTAAATTAGCTCGAGTGCAATAGCTCAACTTCTACTTAATTAGGAAAAATCACAAACAAACCTAAAATTTTTACCCATTTCATACGCACACTTACGATAAGATAACAAACCATACCCATCCCAAAAACTCCAATTTTTTCCAGCCCCCCTAATCAAAAAATCAAATTTCTTCTCATTTCAACCGAGATCTAAAATCAGAACCGTAGCTTTTACAATCCAAAACACCAGCAAAAGAACTTACCCCCAAGAGCCCGAGGAAAGCAACGTAGGATCGAAGCTCTCCCCCGGAGCCAGCAGATCACTAGGTTTTGAAGCGAATCGACATTACAAATGGTCGGATTATTTCCACTATCAACGGGATGAAAATAGAAGAAAATTATAATTTTAATCGATATTAACGAGAGAGCTTGGGGAATTTTTCGGACAGTAGTTTGATAAAGGAAAAAAATTGGATATTTTTCTCTATTTTGTCTAGTCAAAAATGAGACTCTTTGAGCCTCCAGTTCAAACACCTGTGGAATTTGCGGATCCATTTCTACCCTTGATCCATGCACGTATTTGCAATACTGACATCCCTGAATCCGGTTCATTTGGACCACGGTCACGTCGGTTTGGTCCGGTCAAATCATTTGAGCACGAAAATGTTTATTAATTTATCTTTGTTAGAAACGGGAAGAACTAGCTTATGGTATCCATCATAGCCATACATATATGTATTCATATAAGGGTTATCATATAATAGAGCTCAAGTGACAACCACTACTAAGTGGGTGTTGTTGGATCTGGATCCTAGCCTAGAGGGGGGGTGTGTGAATAGGCTAATAAAAAATTCTCGTGCAACCCACGAGAAATCACACACAGTTAAAGGTACGACCAGAGTAAAAGATAGGCAATCACAGAGAACACACAGATATACCCTGGTTCGGTCGTCCCAACGACCTACTCCAGGCCCCAAAGCTAATACTAGATTGAATAGTGCAATAGGTACAAAGTCACAAGTTAGAGCACGCTCAGAGCACCCTCTACGTCCCTACACTCGCCAGACTCTCAGTACCACACACACAGTGTTTTCTCTCACTATCAATCCTAGCAAAGCTTTCTACCAGCTAGTCCCAAACTAGCTGGGTCCCGCTTGTCTAGTCCCAACTAGACAAGTCCCAAAATAGTCACAGAAAAATAGGTAAAAGTTTCCCCTACAGGGAACGTTACACTAAGACACAAATAAAGGAGTTTAGAGTTTAGAAATGCTCAGTTTGTGTCTGTGTAGGCGTCTCTGTCCAATCAGCACGTCATCAGCTCCGATCTGACGCAAACGGTGTCTCAATCCGACTCCTGGATTGCAAGATATGCACTGGTCTGTGCGTAAAGCAATTTCAGTTCAATCCTTTATAATTCCTCAGTCTGTGCGCTCAGCAACTCCCTTAAATAAGGCTGTCGGTGTGCAAAGCAAACCAGTTCAAACTTTTTAGATAACGGCCTGTGCGCAAAGCAATCCCTAATTAAATCTCGCGGCCACGTCAGCTAGGGACTTTGTTCTTCTTCGTTTGATTTGAGTTAATCCCCACCGTTGATCTAATGTGAGGAGCGATCCCAGCCGTTCTCTTCGTTTTCAATCCCCCGCCACGTCAGCACCCATGCGAAAACGAAATCGTTTCGATTTCGTTCGATCAATTCAATCCTAACCGTTGGTTTAATCTCTTGTTAATCTCGGCCGTCCGTTCAGTCTCTATCCATGCAGCGGTCGTCGTCTTCTCTTCTCCTGTGACAGCTTCTTCTCGGCGACGTTCTTCGATGATCTTCCGGCAGCGGTGGCGGCAGTCGGCTTCTCCGACTTCGCTTCAACGTCGGAGAGACGAGAGCAGCGGCAGCTTCAACGGCGAGCTTCTCTCCGATGGCTAGGCAGTCGGCTGTCTCCGTGGGCGCCGCCTCGTCATGACAGCGATCAGCTCTCTGGTGCTCTGACTTCAGCGATCTCCGATCAGAGCAGCAGCAGCTAGTGCAAGGCTCTCGACGAGCAGCGACAACGACCAGCGATCTCGACGACGGCGGAAGCTTATTCGACGATGGGGGCTTCCTTTCGAGATGGCGATGGCGATCTGCAGCGGATACACGAAGGAGACTGTAACGGCCTGTGTTTTTTTCCAAAAAAATATTTAAATTAAGTATTTAAAGTAATTTCATTTTAATTGTATTTTGTAATGGTTGATTAGGAGTTTTAAACTGATTTCAAAAATTATTATAAAAATATTTTGAAATACTAAACTTATTATAAAGTATTTCAGCAATTTCAGATTTCCTCAAATGCCCAAAACATTTCTGTTAAAATTCATCTCCCAAAATTACCGTTTTGATTCCACGAATTTATTTTCTATACAAACGTCTTCAAAACGTTTTCAAACTTCTGCAGTAGCATCATATGATCATTTAGAGCTCCCCACATTAATTTCGTAATTTTCTGATACCATTTCTCTAGAGAACCCGCGAACCCGCTTTCTAAACGTTTTGGCCAAAATCTAGTATTTCCGTAGTCCAAATCCCGTAACGGACTTCGTATTCACGATCCTCGTGACGATACGATCCCGTGGGTATGTTTTCGTAATTTTTCGGACACGTTTACTAGTAGGGGCATTTTCGTAATTTCACTTTTGTATTTTCACAAATGACTTTTACTAATGGAGTTTATCTATAGCTAATTACCTCCTAATTAAACTACCCTAACCGTATCTACCCCCCCCTACCCATAACCCTCAGCTACCCATCTAACCCCCTCATCTACCCCTCTCATCTACCCTTACTAATCACCATATTGCCATTTCCCTTACCCTATATAAGCTAACATGGCCGCTTCCCATTTTAATTAACCCACAGACCCGTTCTCTCTCTCCCTCTCTCTCGTTCTCTCTCATATCTCCCCAAGCCCGCGTTACGCCCTCTCTCTCTTCCGTCTCCTCTCCCGCTCTCTCTCCCTCCTCTCTCGTACTCACCTCCGGCGGCCTCGACCCGTGCTCCGTCGCCCTCCGCCTCCGAAGACCGCCAACAGCCGATCCGCCCCTCGACAGCCGCCGTGAGCCCCGCCGTCGCTCTCGGAGGGTCACGCCTCCCGCCTCTGCTGAAGCTCCGGCGAGCCCGCACCCTCCGCCACGCCCCACGGCGGGCATCAACTACCGTCGACGCCACCCTCGTCGTCGCCGCCATCGCCCTCACCCGCCATTGCCACCGCCTCACTCCGGAGCCCGAACTGCCGCTGCTCCGCCGTCGAGTCACGACGTCAAGCACCCCCGAACACGCCGCCGTTCGTCCCAACTCGCCTCGCACTCCTCGCCGCTGCCGCCTCCCCGCCGTCTGCTCGCTTGAGTCCGCCGCCGGCAACGTCGACGGACCCCCCCGACGTCGAAGGCCCCCGCCCCTGCACAGTACGACGAACGAACGCAGCGTAAGTTTGGAATGGCAAACTTGTAAATATCTCGAACTTTCGTATTTTTCGTATTTTTTTAATAATTAATAAATGAGTTTATTGGTTTTAAATCCATAAGTAATTATATAGGGCCCAGAAAAATGTGTGACTAGTCCCAGAAAATCAGAAACGTCGAAACGAATCCATTGGCGCTAGTTTCATCTCGATCAGGCAAGTATATTTCTCACAGTGAATTTTTAAAGGCAAAACTTAAATAGATTAAAATTCTTCTAAAATTCGTAGCTTGCAATTTTTACGTATATGTACGTCTGATAAAAATATATGTTACAGTACTTGTAAATACGATCGTTTTGACATCTTGTTTGCAAAATTCTGACGTACGGTTTGCCCGGAATAAATCTTTGAAGATATGTTGTAATGATAAATTCTTGTTTTAAAATTCCTTTTAAAATTCGTAATCTGTGATTTTTACGTGCACTTACGTACGATAAAAATATATGTCGTAGTACTAGTGAATACGATCATTTTGACACCTTGTTTGAAGAATTCTGATGTACGGTTTGCTCTAAACAATTCCTTGAACATATGTTTTAAAAATCATTTCTTGATTTAAAATTGCTTTTTGGCTATTTAAAATTGTTTAAAAATTGTTTAAAAATCTTGAAAAATAACTACTAGTCTTAGAAAGTATTTTAAGCTAATTTAAACTCTTTTGCTTGGTTAAAATCATATCTTACTCGTTCTTTTATTTATTTAAGTGATCCTGATGTTTTCATTTAATCGAGTCGTGAAGTTGTGAACTTTCACAAGACTGTTGTACAGACTATTGGAACACCGAGATTGAATTGACTGAATGGAAGATGGAACTTCAACAATATTGAATGGAAGATGGAACTTTAATAATATAGATGGAAGATGGAATTTCAATAATAGACAGATAGTACACGTTCTTTTGACCGACACTAGACTTGACCTGGGATTGGGGTAGTCTATGATCACAAGTGTTACAGAATGACTGGATGCGCCATACTAAATTACCTCCAACACATTACGGGGGTTAGAACCTTGACCGTTGCCATATCGGAACGGTGGGTAAGCCGCGGAGTTGCTCCCGTCGCAGGCTGCATGTTGGTTATCTCTAGTACTCTTGGACATGGACTTATCACTAGGATAGACTGGTTATTGACTATTGTTCTAACATCTTTTCTGCAGGTCGCTACAGTGTGTTTATTAAATGCTAAATTGTCACAGGTTGCTGATAGTATTGCAAATTGTTATTGAAATTGCTACAGGTTGCAAATGGTATTGCAAATGGCTATCAATGATTTAATTGCTGCAGGTTGCAAATGTTTAACTGCTTTAACTGTTTTAACTACTTTAAACTGCTTTATCTCTTTTATTGCTTATTTTAAATTAAACTTATTGCTTGTCTTTAAAAGTCCAGCTTGGTTTAATTTTAAAATGTCCAACATTTTGGTTTTGAGATTATCTTGCCGAGTAAACCTCGCTGACGGACATTTCATTTTGTTGTTTTACGAAATGTCCGTCAGGTATCGATAGTGAGTTCTTTGAAGACACTACTGCAGAAACCGAGCCAGTGCTCGAAGGCTACGTGGAGTATCTACCCACAGAAGACTAGACTTTTACCTTCGCGTCAGCACTTATATATATATATTTGATTAATGTAATTCGTGTACCTTGTTTGTATTGGCCATGCTAGGCCAAGCTGTATCTTAATTATTGTACACTGGATATGTAATAATGTTGTTTGAGCTGCTTCTTAAACTTGCAAGCAAGAATCTGCAATTTTTATACAGACGCTTAGTGTGTTTAAGCCAAGGAGGAAGAAAAGAAAAAGATTTCAAAAAGAAAAAAAAAGTACTCCTCCTTGTTTTAAGCACATCGCGGACCCGCTCGCGTCCTCGCTCCCGGTAGAATGGGAAGCGGGGCGTGACAGGTTTTGTTGGCGGCCCATGCAGGTCTTGCTTATGCAAATACTTTAAGATCGGTTTAAATGACATTAATATCCAAGTGTACAACTAGAATAGATTTATTCTAACTGACCTCACATTGCGGTTTGTTTTGTAGTTTGGCAGGTCAACCAGGTACTCACAACTGATGGTGATTTGATTTTAACTTACCTTACATTGCGGTTTGTTTTGAAGTATATATGGCAGGTCGACCAGATACAGACGACGTCACCAACAACGACACCTTGAGTATCGTAAAGGAAATACCGGAAATTCAACCCTATATTCTCCACGAAGCTGTTGAACCGGTAAACACTAGTATATCTGAATCTTTTCCCTCTATGTCAATTTGACACCCATCATCTTTAGTATCATTGCTAGCATACTTTATCGTGATGTATGTATTTGTCTTCATAACATGTCCACATCTTGATTTGGAAATTTTCTATTGCTTCTTATCACAAAATTCGCAACGAACTATTTCCATTGAACTTCATTACCTTTTTCGAATTCTTAACCATTGCTTAGGAACTCGTGTTCCATTCTTGGTTATACCCTCCTTAGTAGCCACTTTTGCTAACCGTTATAGTTATTTTCATTGGATGAACCATCTACTCATTTCATCACCTTTCCTTCAGTTGATGATGGCACGCATATGAATGATAATCTTCCTTCAATGGACCATGATACCGGTCAATGTGCTTGGCTAAAGTCTGTTGGATCAACCTAGCTAGACTGGGTGCAAGTGATCCTAGCTTAGTCACTTCCCTGGCCGTGTCCGCTGGACCGCAAGGATGTGAATCATGATTATGTAACGCCATCGATCTTCATCATTATCACCTTCTCTTAGCTTGATGACCTTTCGATTGACCTTCTTAGAATCTTTCTTTAGTCCCCTTGAACTCTAGTTATGGAGGACATCATTCGAATTTTGGATCATCAGAAGTTCGAGTTCAACCACTAAAGCAAATCGAAGGGCCACACTGCAAGCGACTGTCCGGAGAGGAAGTCTCAGCCCTCCAACTCTGCTCAGCAACGTCAACCAACAACAAGTGTACCAGCAGACTCGACAACAGGTGCTACCCCAAAGACGCCAAGCTTGTACCATGACAGTAGAAGAAGCTGAGGCTACGGACCAAGTAAATCCCAGGTACGAGATATTCCACTAAGCTACTTACTCTATTATTTAGAGCTTGGACATGTTTCTTATCACTGTAACTGTTAAACCTCTGACTCCACGTTGGATGGTCGAGACCGCTGGCAGTTCCCAGCGGATGCCTCCAATGTTCTATTGTGATTTGTAGACGAGGTCTTTTCGCTAAATCCATGGTGATAGAGATGCCAACATTTGATGTTGTTCTTGGGATGAATTGGTTAAGGACATTTCATGCCACCTTTGACTGTCGTCAAAGGAGGGTAGAGTTCAAAATACCCGACCATCTTAAGTTCAAGTTCCTCCGCGGAAGCAGATCGAAGGACGCTCAGAAGTATTCGAGGATGATACTGGAGATTTTGAGACGATCCAACCTGACGTGCCAGTGTAGGTTGTTGGCGTCTTTTCATCTTTGAGCTAGTGTTTCTCTTCTAGCCCCTACTTCTATCTTGTACCCAATTTCTTTCCCCCAAGGGTTTGATTCATTTCCCACTGACCGCCTTTTTCCCCCTCTTTATTGCGTTCTGTCCGTTTCCTCTCCTCGAGCCCCGTTCCCGCCTAACACCGACGACTTCGGTGCCCCCCTCTTTCTTTTTAACCCCGCTCCTTCCTCCGCAAGCCACCCTGTGGCTTTCCCTTTTCGCTCAGACATCGCCCCCTCCCCCGGCCTCTTCCCCAAGCGAGCTCGATCGGACCCCGCATCGCCGCTCCGATCTCCGATCCGCCAGCTTCCGCTTCGCTCCATCTCGTAGGCCCTAGCTCCCCGCCATGGATCGCCAGCCAGTCGGAGCCCTCGTCGCCGCAGATCGCCAGCCGCCGATGGCCCACCAACGACCTTGGGGTCTGTTGGGCCTAGCAGCAACCCTCACCGCCGCCCTCGCTACCGCCGCTTGGCTGAGATCTTGGGAAGCCGTGATCCTTGGGCTTCTCTTGAGCTCTCTGCCTTGGGTCTCACCCTCGTTGAGATCCCGTGTAGGCTTCTTCTTGCGTCTACTCCTTTTGGTGTGCGGGAAAGCGTGTTTTTGGTTGTTCATTTGTTGGATGATGTTGGGTGTTGCGAATATCAGGTATTGGTCTACAGAAGGAATGATGGCAATGGTTACTGGTATGATATTGGCCTTGGGTGTTGAAGTTGGATGTAGGCCTTGTGCTTGGCTCTGGATGAGAGCATGGATCCTGCCTTATTGTGTGATAGTATGGAGATTGACGGAAGAAATGCTGGCAGTGAGTACTGACTTAGAGTGTTGGCCATGTACTTACCTTTGGGCGGTGATTTGGACGTTAGCATGTGGTTGGGCATTATGGAAATTGATGGTGTTGGTACCCGTGGATTAGTCGATCCGTGCTATATGATGAGGGACATCTTTGATTAAGACCCAGTAGCACGAATAAACCTTATGGTCTTCCATTTTATGTGGTTTAAATAGCTTGCTACTGGCTTATCACCTCAGGTTCCAAGTTCGATCAGATGGTGTCATCATAATAGCCCCCATTTTCATGTGATATTATTATCTTACGTTAATTTTGGACTACTTGAGAAGGCATGGTAACTATTGTAGTGATACTGGTCGGGACTAGTTACGGGAACTATGATAATGTTAATACTTATTAGAAATATCTCTTGTTTTCTTGATGCCATTATATCACAGTATATTTCATGCTATTAACAACTTATTTTCTAAATTGTAATCATTCGACTAGTTTTCCATTTTATCATTTATTTGTTTGAGCTTCTTAAATAACAGTATTTATTTTATTTTATAAAGTTTTAAGAAATTCCGAGGACGGAATTATTTTTAAGGAGGGTAGAATGTAACGGCCTGTGTTTTTTTCCAAAAAAATATTTAAATTAAGTATTTAAAGTAATTTCATTTTAATTGTATTTTGTAATGGTTGATTAGGAGTTTTAAACTGATTTCAAAAATTATTATAAAAATATTTTGAAATACTAAACTTATTATAAAGTATTTCAGCAATTTCAGATTTCCTCAAATGCCCAAAACATTTCTGTTAAAATTCATCTCCCAAAATTACCGTTTTGATTCCACGAATTTATTTTCTATACAAACGTCTTCAAAACGTTTTCAAACTTCTGCAGTAGCATCATATGATCATTTAGAGCTCCCCACATTAATTTCGTAATTTTCTGATACCATTTCTCTAGAGAACCCGCGAACCCGCTTTCTAAACGTTTTGGCCAAAATCTAGTATTTCCGTAGTCCAAATCCCGTAACGGACTTCGTATTCACGATCCTCGTGACGATACGATCCCGTGGGTATGTTTTCGTAATTTTTCGGACACGTTTACTAGTAGGGGCATTTTCGTAATTTCACTTTTGTATTTTCACAAATGACTTTTACTAATGGAGTTTATCTATAGCTAATTACCTCCTAATTAAACTACCCTAACCGTATCTACCCCCCCCTACCCATAACCCTCAGCTACCCATCTAACCCCCTCATCTACCCCTCTCATCTACCCTTACTAATCACCATATTGCCATTTCCCTTACCCTATATAAGCTAACATGGCCGCTTCCCATTTTAATTAACCCACAGACCCGTTCTCTCTCTCCCTCTCTCTCGTTCTCTCTCATATCTCCCCAAGCCCGCGTTACGCCCTCTCTCTCTTCCGTCTCCTCTCCCGCTCTCTCTCCCTCCTCTCTCGTACTCACCTCCGGCGGCCTCGACCCGTGCTCCGTCGCCCTCCGCCTCCGAAGACCGCCAACAGCCGATCCGCCCCTCGACAGCCGCCGTGAGCCCCGCCGTCGCTCTCGGAGGGTCACGCCTCCCGCCTCTGCTGAAGCTCCGGCGAGCCCGCACCCTCCGCCACGCCCCACGGCGGGCATCAACTACCGTCGACGCCACCCTCGTCGTCGCCGCCATCGCCCTCACCCGCCATTGCCACCGCCTCACTCCGGAGCCCGAACTGCCGCTGCTCCGCCGTCGAGTCACGACGTCAAGCACCCCCGAACACGCCGCCGTTCGTCCCAACTCGCCTCGCACTCCTCGCCGCTGCCGCCTCCCCGCCGTCTGCTCGCTTGAGTCCGCCGCCGGCAACGTCGACGGACCCCCCCGACGTCGAAGGCCCCCGCCCCTGCACAGTACGACGAACGAACGCAGCGTAAGTTTGGAATGGCAAACTTGTAAATATCTCGAACTTTCGTATTTTTCGTATTTTTTTAATAATTAATAAATGAGTTTATTGGTTTTAAATCCATAAGTAATTATATAGGGCCCAGAAAAATGTGTGACTAGTCCCAGAAAATCAGAAACGTCGAAACGAATCCATTGGCGCTAGTTTCATCTCGATCAGGCAAGTATATTTCTCACAGTGAATTTTTAAAGGCAAAACTTAAATAGATTAAAATTCTTCTAAAATTCGTAGCTTGCAATTTTTACGTATATGTACGTCTGATAAAAATATATGTTACAGTACTTGTAAATACGATCGTTTTGACATCTTGTTTGCAAAATTCTGACGTACGGTTTGCCCGGAATAAATCTTTGAAGATATGTTGTAATGATAAATTCTTGTTTTAAAATTCCTTTTAAAATTCGTAATCTGTGATTTTTACGTGCACTTACGTACGATAAAAATATATGTCGTAGTACTAGTGAATACGATCATTTTGACACCTTGTTTGAAGAATTCTGATGTACGGTTTGCTCTAAACAATTCCTTGAACATATGTTTTAAAAATCATTTCTTGATTTAAAATTGCTTTTTGGCTATTTAAAATTGTTTAAAAATTGTTTAAAAATCTTGAAAAATAACTACTAGTCTTAGAAAGTATTTTAAGCTAATTTAAACTCTTTTGCTTGGTTAAAATCATATCTTACTCGTTCTTTTATTTATTTAAGTGATCCTGATGTTTTCATTTAATCGAGTCGTGAAGTTGTGAACTTTCACAAGACTGTTGTACAGACTATTGGAACACCGAGATTGAATTGACTGAATGGAAGATGGAACTTCAACAATATTGAATGGAAGATGGAACTTTAATAATATAGATGGAAGATGGAATTTCAATAATAGACAGATAGTACACGTTCTTTTGACCGACACTAGACTTGACCTGGGATTGGGGTAGTCTATGATCACAAGTGTTACAGAATGACTGGATGCGCCATACTAAATTACCTCCAACACATTACGGGGGTTAGAACCTTGACCGTTGCCATATCGGAACGGTGGGTAAGCCGCGGAGTTGCTCCCGTCGCAGGCTGCATGTTGGTTATCTCTAGTACTCTTGGACATGGACTTATCACTAGGATAGACTGGTTATTGACTATTGTTCTAACATCTTTTCTGCAGGTCGCTACAGTGTGTTTATTAAATGCTAAATTGTCACAGGTTGCTGATAGTATTGCAAATTGTTATTGAAATTGCTACAGGTTGCAAATGGTATTGCAAATGGCTATCAATGATTTAATTGCTGCAGGTTGCAAATGTTTAACTGCTTTAACTGTTTTAACTACTTTAAACTGCTTTATCTCTTTTATTGCTTATTTTAAATTAAACTTATTGCTTGTCTTTAAAAGTCCAGCTTGGTTTAATTTTAAAATGTCCAACATTTTGGTTTTGAGATTATCTTGCCGAGTAAACCTCGCTGACGGACATTTCATTTTGTTGTTTTACGAAATGTCCGTCAGGTATCGATAGTGAGTTCTTTGAAGACACTACTGCAGAAACCGAGCCAGTGCTCGAAGGCTACGTGGAGTATCTACCCACAGAAGACTAGACTTTTACCTTCGCGTCAGCACTTATATATATATATTTGATTAATGTAATTCGTGTACCTTGTTTGTATTGGCCATGCTAGGCCAAGCTGTATCTTAATTATTGTACACTGGATATGTAATAATGTTGTTTGAGCTGCTTCTTAAACTTGCAAGCAAGAATCTGCAATTTTTATACAGACGCTTAGTGTGTTTAAGCCAAGGAGGAAGAAAAGAAAAAGATTTCAAAAAGAAAAAAAAAGTACTCCTCCTTGTTTTAAGCACATCGCGGACCCGCTCGCGTCCTCGCTCCCGGTAGAATGGGAAGCGGGGCGTGACAGAGACGGCGACAGCGAACCGCTTCGCTTCGATTAGTGATGCAGGTGGGCTCTTGACGACGGTTCTCCGAGCGACACAGCAGCCTTCTCCGGCTTGATCAGCGGCTTCGGCGTTCGTTTGGCGGCAACAGAGATCTCCGCTGACTTGTCAGGCGTTGAACGGCGAGAAGCATATACGAGCGGAGATCTCCGAGGAGTAGTGTTGATACGTCGGGGGCAGCGATGACTTATCTTGTCTTCGACGATGGTGAAGCACTCGAGCAGCGCGGATGAACGGCAACTCTGACGAACGGTGATGAATGGCTTGACGAACGGTGATGATTTGTACCCCTCTCAATTCTTTTGGTAGCCGCACATACAATTTTTGTAGCTGCCCCTCTCAATATTAGTATTGCGGCTATTTTTCTCCCCTTTAACACTAGGATATTTATAGGATGGGTATTAGGGTTTTATGCAAGGGACAATCCCTAGAGTATAGGGATAGAGAATTTCAAAAGAGATTTGATTCCATCTTTTTGTATCATGGATAGGAGATTTGTATTTTACTATGAATTTGAATTGGCTAGGGATAAGTTTGAATCAATCAAATTGGATTCTATTTGATCTTATAGCAATTCAAATGGGATTTGGAAGAATCAAATATTTGAGAATCATACTAGAAGATTTGATCAAGTCCATCTCAACCCATATTGGACCAAGTCCAAATTTCTTTGTGCACAAATACTCCATCTCTCCCAATTTGCTATACGAATAGCAAATCCGCCAAATATCGAAAGTATATCATTTTGCCAAGCCTGAAACACACTGAACACACACATTAGATATACCGACACGTTTGTCATCATCAAACCAAGATCCTAGATCGTTGCTTCCAACAGGTGTAATGATGGATGGATAGTAGGTGGAGACCAAAAGTCTCACCCATTCATAACACCCTTTCACCCATCCATTCTTAACATATGAATTCTTCAGGATCCAATACGCTAATGTGGGGTGGATACTGCTGGATCCAGAGTTACAGTGTTTGCCACGTTAAAACCTTAGCTGTGGAAAACCTAGTGGGAAAAATCAACTGCTTAAGGAAAAAGAGTACAATACACAAGTAACTCCCCTTGATCTGTACAAGCTTCAGGCTTGTAGGTCTTTCAGCTGTCTCATCCATATATCTTTTACAATCTTTCTAAAAGTACATCCAGGCAATGCCTTAGTAAAGAGATCAGCTAAATTATTACAAGACTGAATTTGACGGTACTTCAATCTGTTTCTGCTCTTGTAGCTCGAGCGTCCAGAAGAACTTGGGAGAGATATGCTTCGTCCTGTCACTCTTGATGTAAACCAGCTTGTAGTTGAGCTAATCAAGCTGCATTATCTTCAAATAAAATGGTTGGCTCAAGGTCGTCCGTCTTCAGGCCGGTCGTCACTAGAAAGTGATGAATGACTGAACGAAGCCAGACACATTCTCTGCTAGCTTCATGGATTGCCAGGAGCTCTGAGTGGTTGGATGAGACTGTTGTAGTGGTCTGCTTCATAGATTTCCAGGAGATGGTCGTACCACCGTAGGTAAACACGAAACCAGTCTGTGATTTCTCGGTGTGTGGATCAGACCTGTAACATGCATCTGTATAACCAATCATAGCGGAAGATCCACCTTTAGGAAAGTATAATCCCATGTTAATCGACCCTTGGAGGTAGCGCAGAAGCTGCTTAACTCCGTTCCAGTGGCGCTTTGTGGGCACTGAACTATATCTAGCTAGTAGATTGACTGTGAACGCTATGTCGGGACGCGTGCAGTTTGCCAGATATAGAAGTGCTCCAATGGCACTTAGGTAATGTACTTCTGGATCTAATGTTTCATCCCCATCTTCAAGCGGCCGGAAGGGGTCTTTATATACATCCAAAGATCTAAGATCATTGGTGCGCTTAGAGGATGGCACTTATCTATATGGAAATTTTTGAGTAATTTCCTTATGTATGTGATTAGTGTAACAGGATTCCTCCGCTTAGGTGTTCTATCTGTAAGCCAAGACAATATTTCGTCGTGCCTAGGTCTTTCATTTCAAACGTTAGTTTGAGACTTGCAGATATATCATCAATCTCTGTCGATGAGGTTTAAGTCGTCTACCTAGACGGCTATTAATACGAATCATGTTCCCGTGGTTTTAATGAAAATACACGGGCAGACTTCATTATTGGTGAAACCTTGTTGAACAAGGAATTCACTCAGTCTGTTATACCACATTCATCCAGATTGCTTAAGACCATATAATGATCTTTAAAGCTTAACAGACTAGACGTCCCAAGGTCTATCTTTTATTTCTATTGGTATTTTGAAACCATCTGGAAGTTTCATATAGATATCTTTATCTATATTACCATATAGATATGTAGTCACAACGTCCATGAGCTGCATTTCTTGGCCTTCCATTAATGTTAAGCGTATTATTAATCGAAATGTGATCGCATCCATACCCGGGGAATATGTTTCTTCATAATCTATCCCCGATCGTTGGGAAAATCCCTGAGCTACAAGCAGTGCTTTGTAGTGTACGATCTAATTATTCTCATTTATTTTCCTTATGAATACCCACTTGTATCCCACATGGTTTACACTTCTTGGTGTCTGGACTACTGGTCCAAAGACTTTGCGTTTCAAGAATGGGTCCAGCTTTATTCCTATTGCCTCATTCCACTTTAGCCAATCATCTCTGCGTTTACATTCAGCTAGAGATCGTGGATCGATATCATCGTCGCATTGAGCGGCGGGAACAACAATAACGAACACGAAGTCGTCGTCGATGACAGTGCTTTTTCTGTCCAGTACCTCCCCAATGTGTACGAAATTTAATGATATTTCTCCTGTATTGTCCTCTTCATGGGACTGAAGGAGATGAGATGTTACTGGTCTGAGCCCAACATCCTGTAGTGGGATATTCTTTATTTCATCAGGTATTTTCCTCTTGCAGGGGAATTTACCCTTGGAGCCATGTGGTCGTCCTCTTTTTATTTGAGGTACGGCCAATTCTGTTGCCCGTGGATTGCACCCATCTTTGGGGATGTCAATCCTAGCTAGCGTAATGGCAGCATGGACGTGTGATCTGATAATCTTCTGGTTATCAGTGAATTTGTCCGGGAGTAAATGTACATTATTCTGAATGTGAATGATCTTCAGGATCTCATCTTCACACAGATTAGTACGCGGATCATAATGAGACAAAGTCTTAGTGTCCCCAGAAATGGTCTCTGAAGCTTCAGGCTTCTTGGTTTGTGAACCTAGTTTGGGAAAAGAATTTTCGTCAAACTCACAATCTTCAAGATGAGCCTTAAATGTATCGCCCGTCAGGGGCTCAATGTATCTAATAATGTAGGGTGAATCTTACCTTATCTAGATACCAAGACGGCGTTGAGGACCCATTTTAGTCTGGGTGTGAACATGAGCTGCTGGATGTTCAACTTCAATGCCAGTTGCTTGGAAGTAGTCTTGAAAGACCTATGAAGTGAATTCAGCAGCATTGTCCAGACGTATTTCTTAATCTGGTTATTTGGAAAATGTGCCCGCAACTTTATTATTTGTGCCAATAGCTTTGGAAAAGCTAGGTTGCGGGTGGACAAAAGGCACACAAACGACCATTTTAAAGCTGCATCTATCAGTACCATAAAGTACCGAAATAAACCACTTGATGGGTGAATTGGCCCACAGATGGCTCCATGTATTCTCTACAAGAAGCTAGGAGACTCAAACTGTCACGCCCCGCTACTCATTATACTTGGGGCGAGGACGTGAGCGGGTCCGCATGCGCTTAAAGCAAAGAAGATGTACTTTTTTTCTTTCTTCTTTGACTTAAGCACACTAAGGGTGATTTAGCGAAGGCAGGTCCCTGCACGCGAATCTTCACAAGCAGCACAATTATTCATTACATTACAATACCAACGTCCAAAGCAAACACACAAGCAATCTAGGCCCAGTATGGCCGTACACTCTGCTGAAAGCAAACACACCTGAAAATACAATACGAATAATGCTGAAATATAAGTATCCCGCTCTAGCCTTCCGCGGGGAGGATCTCAGTGTCCTCGTAACTCTGGTCAGTGGGGTCCGCCTCTAAGAAGGGATCCTCAAGAGTAGTGTCCTCTGGGTACTCTGTCTCTAAACCTAACATATATTTCAAAACACGTTGAAATATATGTCAGCGATAAGCTCGGCAAGATATTTAAAGTAATGAAACCATGGAACAACTATAAGGGACAAAAAGCGTTAGTACACAGTTATGAATAATAAGTGCAGAAAGTAAAGTGCAAGCATGCATGAGTTTTGCAGTTTTAAAAGTAAAGCAGTTGTAAGTTGAGTAATTGTGCTCGTGATAAGTCCATGTCTGAGTAGGTATTGTTCTCGATACACCCTATCATCGGGGGTTTACCGTGACGCTTCTTGCCATTCCAACCTGGAATATGGTCAAGCAGCTACCTCCTTTAGTGTGGGTTTGGAGGTAACCGTAAGGTGTTCAAGCAACAATTATGGACTCTACTACATGAACCAACCCCACCCAAGTGTTCTGTTTAGTCATTAACCAAGTTTCACCCCATCTGTATTTGATGGTTTTACCCATCTGTAATCGATGGTATCACCCCATCTGTAATCGATGGTATCACGTGTGTGTTTGTAACACACTTGTTTTGCCCAATTAATTTAGCTTGTTAACATACAGATAGTTAAACTGTAAAAGCAGTCTAATTAAGTTACAAGCATGTGGCAAATTGTTCCAAATGATCAACATTGATATGACTAGTCCATCTAAATTAGAAAGCAACAAAATTGAGAACAAGTTAAATGGGCTACCAGAAATCGACAAGTACACCAGATTTAGCACTAAGTTGGAACGGCCAAATTTGCAATTCATTACTAAAAATACTTGCCTTGACGCGGGTGTGGGTGTCCAGGTGATGGTGACGTGTGTCACGTTTTATCTGCGCCAAAGTATTTGATATCAGTTCATAGTTATTATCTAGTTATAAGACCTAAAACTAACTCATTATAATTTTTACTTAATGTTTATAAAGTAATAAAAATCTTAGCTTAGCAACTTAACAACTTATCATAATAATATAACTTAGTTAACTAAACTTATTAGTTACTAACTTTTTATAATAATCTTATTAAAACTTATAAACTTATAAACTTAATAACAGATTATAATGGTATAACTTATACTATGAAACTTAATAATAATATTATTAATAATACTTTATAATAACTAATAACTTAATTATTATATATTAAAAAAACTTTATAAAAGAATCTCACCCTCACTGTTCTCTCTCGTCCTCCCTCTGTTTCCCGTTCTCTCTTCTTCTTCTTCTTCTTCTTTTTTCGTTTCTTGTTCTCACAGGGGATCGGGCGATGTGGCAAGGGGACCCGGGTCCGACGCTCGGGGATCGGCAAGGGGCGATCGGGGAGAGCGGGGCGTGGCGCGGCGTGCGGCGTGCGGATCGGCGTACGGCAGGGCCCGGGGCGGCGGTTCCACGGGCAGCGAGGTGAGATCCGAGGTGGGCGGCTTCGGGCGTTGCACGGCAGCGGCCTGGGCGAAGCACAGGGGCGACGACGGCTCCTTCACGGCGGCGACATGGCGAGATCCGGGGAGGTCAGTTGTTGCTTGCACGATCGGAGGAGGGGTGATCTGGGGTTTGCTTTGGGATTCCAATGGGTTTGATTTGGATTGTTTGGATATGTTGTTTTGTGTTTGATTTTTGATTTTTGGTGGGTTTTGATTTGTAGGGAGGATGGAGGCAGGTTGTTGTTGTAATGTTGAAGGGAGATGATGTGTTGGGTTGTAAAGAGGAGGTGGTTGAGATGTGGGTTGCTGCCGTGGTTGGTGTGGTAGCTGGTTGCTTGTGGTTGTTGGTGGAGGGGATGATGACGGTGGAAGGATGGGTTGTTGCTGGTGTTGTTGATGCTGTGGATGTTGGTGGTGGATGAGGCTGGTTGCTATTTTGGTTGTTCTTTCCCTGTTGATGGTTGTTGTAGGTGTTGTTTAAGAACGAGAGAAGGGTTGTTGTGGCTGGAGGTAGGGGTAAGGTAAATTTCTAAGAGTAATTTAGTAAAATAAATTAGTTAAAAATAATAGTTAATTAGAAATTAACTTAAAAGTGATTAAAAATCATTTAGTAGCGAATAGTAATTAAATTAAAAATAATTTCGATTAAAAATTTCGCTACGGTAAAAATTGAGAATAACGACATGCTTGCGTCGTCACACGGACGAAAATCCACTCGGACGAAATAACCAGATCAACGAAGTAAAAATACACGTACATAGCAGTCAAACACGACTAGTAAAACAAGCCGTTACATTCCACCCTCCTTAGAATAATTCCGTCCCCGAAATTCTCTACAGTGCAGGGAAAAGGTGGGGGGTAACGTCCTCGCATCTCATCCTCTCGCTCCCAGGTGGATTCTCCGGTGAGTCATGTCGCCACATCACTCTCATGAGTTCGACGACCTTATTCCTGAGCGCCTTCTGACGTCGATCAAGAATTTGAACAAGCTGCTGCTCATAGGTAAGGTCTGGTCGTACCGTGATCTCGGAATAATCGACCACATGAGTAGGATCACTGATGTAACGCCATAGCTGGGAGACATAGAAAACATTATGTATTCCCTCCAATGACGGTGGTAGAGCTAGACCATAAGCCACTTCTCCAACTCGCTCTAACACATCAAAGGGTCCAACGAACCTTGGACTGAGCTTGCCTCGCCTCCCAAAACGTATCACTCCTCGGTTTGGGGATATATTCAGGAAAACATGATCTCCTGGTTGAAACTCCAAGTGACGACGCTTGGCATCAGCCCAATGCTTGTACCGGTCCTGTCAATGCGTAACTTGTCCCTGATGTTACGCACTACACACACAGTTTCAACAATCATCTCCGGGCCCAATAATTCTCGATCACCAATGTCATCCCAATTCAGCGGGGATTGACACTTCCTTCCATAAAGTGCTGCGAATGGGTCCATGCCAATGCTGGCCTAGTAGCTATTGTTGTAGGAAAACTCTACCAGGTGTAGATGATCTTCCCACGAGCCTTTGAAATCCAGCATACAAGCTCGCAGCATGTCCTCCAATATCTGGATGGTAACTGCCTGTTTTCCTAGTCGTAGTTGACCGTTGTGCGCGTGTGCTTTTACTTTGTCGATTCAGTTATTTTCGTCCGAGTGGATTTTTCATCCGTGCGTCGACCCGAGCGCGTCGTTGTTTTCAGTTTGATCGTAGCGAAATTTTTAACCGGTTAGATCGTAATTATTTTTATTACTGACTACTTTTAATTAAAACGTTAATTACTATTTGCTACTAAATAATTTTAATTACTTTTAACTAAAAGTTAATTTATCATTAACTTATTATTATTATTTTTATTTTTACTAAATTATTTTTACTAAATCGCTTTTCCTATATTACTCTTAACAATTACATTTACCATAATCCCTTTTTACTTTTACCATTTACCTTCTCCCAACCCCCAACCGTTCCCTAATCAACACTAACCCTACATAGTTTAATTCTCACCAGATTGTTGGTGAGATCCAACGCTCAACACCCAACATCAATTCCACAATCAATCTGTCTCCTCTTCTCTCGTTCTTAAACAGCCTACAGACACCTACAGAGAACAAACCAAGCCTAGCAACATCATCATCCCACCGCCATCAACCCCCTACGACATCATCTCCTCCACCAAATCGACCATCAGCCAACGCAACAACAACCCAACTCCACCATCTCTCCCCCCCATCAGCCACCACCGACACTCACAGCAGCAACAACAACCCAATATCTCCACCTCCTCCCCCACAAAATCCATCGGCCATCCTCCTCCATACAACCCAAATCAAACAAACCCAAGAATCACAAAACAACCCAAAACAGAATCCCAAATCCACAACTCACAAACCAAGATTACCAATTGAACCCCCAAACAATCTCAAATCCATCTCTCAAATCGTCACGCCCGTACGTCGATCGCCGCTGCCCCTTGCCAATCGCCGACGCCGTCATCCTCAAGGTCACCGCCGCCCCCGATCTCGTAACCGCCGCGCTTCTTCGATCATCGACCACCCCAACTATCGGAGCCGTCACCCTCCTCCGATCATCGCGCGGAGTCGCCGTCACCCTCTCCGATCGCCGCTCCCAGCCCCCACGCCGCCGTGGAGGCGACACGAGCCCAAATCAGGCCGTGCCCCCTCGATCGACGTACGCCGCCTCCGCCTTCGAGTCGCCGCCGCCCAGATCCGATCGCCTCGCCGCCACCGTCGAGCAGCCATCGCCGCGCGCCTCCGATCAGCGCCGCTCGTCGTCCCCGCGCTCCGATCCGTCGCCTGGAAGCCCGACCGCCGCCACCTCTCGCCTCGTTCCCCGATCGCCCTGCAATAAAAAAAAAGAGAAAAAAAGAGGCAGAGGGGGAGAAACAGAGAGAAAGAAGGGAGAGTAAATGAGAGGGGGGAGTTGTAATGTAAGGTTTTAATTATTATAATAATAATAATTATTATTATTATTATCAATTATTACGTTATTATTATAAGTTATTTTAATGGTTATGAAAGCCTTATAAGCTTAGTAAATTAAGTTAATTAATTTATTTAGTTAAGATTTTTAGGTTACAAGTTAATTATCTTTATAGATTAATAAGCTAATTAAGTTATATTTTGTAAAGGTATCATTTTTATTACAATTGAGTTAAACTTTGATTAAGATTATTATTAAGTTAAGATTTTGTAAGCTACTAAGCTAAGATTTTTATACAATAAGTTAAGTAAAATTACTTCATAAAACGCTAAGTAAATATTATAATGGGTTAGTTTTATGTCTTATAACTGGTTGAGAACTATTAAACTGATGTTACAATTTAATTTACGCAGATAAAACGTGCCCACGTCACCACCACCGGGACATCCACACCTGCGTCAAGGCAAGTATTTATTGTAATTAAATTTGGGACAACTGCTTAAATTAGTGTAACATACCATTTTAACATACTCTTAACACACATGTTGCATTTATTTAGTAGATGAATGTTTTATCAATGTTTATCCATTTTCAGAGTCACTTTCTTTACTTGTTATTAAATTGAACCCAAACGGAACAGAGGGTGTGCCACGACCCTCGGAAACATGTGTAGAATGAATTGCAAACCTGGTCTTTAAAACTTAGCATCAAACCTGGTTTCAAGATGTTTGACAAATTCTGGTAGCCGGACATTATGTTTCACTTTACTGATTGCTCTTTTTACTTAACGGGACTGCTATTGCTTTTCGCATGTTAACAAGATAAACAAATTTGGAAAAGACGAGTATGTTACTACACATATGTGATAACCGTCGAATACAGACGGGGTGAAACCATCGACTACAGATGGGGTGAAACTCAATCAGTAAATAAACATACTCAAAAAGCCGAGTTGGCTACTCCCGTCAGGTCATGTGTGACTAGTCTGGCTCGTGTTCCAGTAGGGTCACACATGACTAGTCTGGATCGTGTTCCAGTATATGACGGTACACTTTGGGTGGGGTTGGTCCATTGCAGTAGGATTTGTGAGTATGTCTCGAACACGATTACGGCCCCTCCGGTGGAGGTAGCCAATGTGTGGAGCGTCACGGTAAAACCACCGGTGATAAGGTGTATCGAGAACATTTCACTTACCTAGGCATGGACTTATCACGAGCACAAACAATCAAATACTCAACATACAACTGTTTTACTTTACTTTTAACTGCAAAAATATCCATGCATGCTCGTACTTTACTTTTCTGCACTTATTATTTATAACTGTGTACTAACGCTCTTTTGTCATCTTATAATTGTTCCTCATTTCATTACTTTAAATATCTTGCCGAGCTTATCGCTGACATATATTTCAATGTGTTATGAAATATATGTCAGGTTCAGAGACAGAGTACCGTGAGGACCCTACCTTTAAGGATCCCACTTTAGAGGCGGACCCCGCTGACCAGAACTACGAAGACACTGAGATCCTCCCTGCAGAAGACTAGAACGGGACATTTATATTTCAGTTTATTATTTGTATTATTATTTTCAGGTGTGTTCGTTATCAGCAGATTGTACGTCCATGCTAGGCCTTAATTGTTTGTGTGTTCACTTTGGACGCTGGTATTGTAATGTAATAATTATTTGTGCTGTTTCTGAGAAATTCGCGTGCAGGGACTTGCCTTCGCTAAAATCACGCTTAGTGTGCTTAAGTCAAAGAAGGGAGAAGAAAAAATAAGTACCTCTTCTTTGCTTTAAGCACATGCGGACCCGCTCGCATCCTCGCCACCAAGTATACTGGAAAGCGGGGCGTGACAGGTTTTAGTGGTGGCCCACGTAGGTCCTCTTGCACTCTGCGAGACACTTCAGAAATAGTATAAATATTATTGCTAACCAGATTGTATGGGTAAACTAGTACACAAATATTTACTTGTTTGATTGCAGCATGGCAGACTAACCCAACACTCGTAATGGAAATGGCGACGCCTACAACGAGATCGTGGGACTCGTAAGAGAAATGATGAAACTCCAAACTCAATTACTCTCTGCGCTCAGTCGTTTCACTCCTCATCTGGTCGGGGATCCTGAAGACCAAGCGTTCCAGTCCAGTCAAGGTTTAATCTACAACGTCCAAGCGCCAAGGACATCTGCCGATCTAACACCCGATGAGAAAATACTGGGAGCAGCACGTAACTATGAGGATATATATGAACTTCAAGAGATAGCCCAAGTTGGAAGGAGTAAGCATCCTGAGGAACCAATAAGAGACGCTCTTGGACCAACACAAACTGCACTGTTTAAAAGGTCCGCACCTCCGGTCAACAACCGATATCAGATGAAGTGCCACCATTGTAACCGACAAGGGCATGTCAAGAAGGACTGCCGTGTTTTGCTGAGGCAATGCCTGATATGCGAAGCATCTGAACACGCTACCAGAGACTGCACTCGCCGCACCAAAAAGCCAACTACTACTCAGCATGGACCACCTCTGGCTCCACCACAGAAGGCTTCTTGCACATGCGAGGCAGAACCAACCGAGACGTCAGATTGTCACCATGACAGCCGCGGAGGCTGAGTCGGATGGACAAGTGATTTCAGGTATTACTTGAACCCTTCTTTTATAATGCTTATATTATATGAATGTGTTACGTGTTTATCTTTTGCTAGATATTTCCTACGTACTAGGTGTTGTATTGGTAGCCTCTTATCCAGCCCTAACCCTTTTCGATTCGGGAGCCACTCACTGCTTCATATCCCGAGGATTTGTAGAGAAACATTCTATTCATGTTAACTCTCTACCAAATCGCTTGAGCATCACTACTACGAGTGGAGTAGTGAGGACTTCTACTGGTTGTCGATCTTGCCCCATAGTGATTTGTGGACACGAGTTATTCGCAGACTTTATGATAGTCGACATGTCCAACTTCGATGCAATATTCGGCATGGACTGGTTAGGAAATTTCTACGCTACTATCGATTGTCACAACAAGAAAGTAGTGTTTGAAATTCCTGATCATCATGTGTTTGAATTCATGAGTGGAGACCGTTCACTTGGACCTATCAAGTTTCGGGCCAAGCCGAACGAACTAATTATTGCATCGATGGAAGTTGAGCCCGAGAGACCTAAAGTGGTTCGAGACTTTGCGGACGTATTTCCTGAAGATATTTCGGAATTACCGCCTGATCGAGCTTTGGAATTTACTATCGACTTATGCCAAACACACAACCTATTTCGAAGGCTCCTTATCGCATGGCTCCTGCTGAACTAGACGAACTTTGGAAACAGCTCGACGACCTGTTGCAGAACGGATTGATTCATCCCAGTGTATCTCCTTGGAGTGCACCAGTTCTTTTGGTCAAGAAGAAGGATGGTGCTGGAGATCCTGAGACAAGTCAAACGTGACGTGCAAGCTTAGGCTGTGGCGTCTTTTCATCTTCTTGAGCTCGTATTTCTGTTCTAACCCTACTTTCATCTTGTACCCGGCTTTTCCATGTGTTTGAATTCTTTTCCCACCTACCACCTCCCCCTCATTATTGCCTTTTTGTCTTCATTCTCCTCCTCGAGCCCCGTTTCCGCCTAACCTAGCCTACCCTACCCTACCCTATCATGTGTTTCGACACCCCTCTTTAATCCCCCATCTCATTTTCCCTCTTTTTAAAACCCCCTCTCCTTCCTCACCAAGCCATCCCACGGTCCCCCCTTCGCTCCGACATCACCTCCACCTCGCCCCTCTCGCCCGAGCTCCTCCGGCCTCACCCGAAACCCCGCCAGCTCCGCTCCATCCCGGAGCCCCCCGCCACGTCTCGCAGTCGCAGACCGTCGCACCTCGCCGCCATGGATCGACAGCCGCCGATGGCCCGCCGACGACCTTGGGGATTGTTGGGCTTAGCGACAGCCATCGCCGCCGCCCTCTCTATTGCCGTGTGGTCGGAATATTGGGAACCCGCCGCTCTTGGCATTATTTGGAGCTCCTTTTTCTGGTTCTTCCCCCTCGAGCTGCCCAGCTTCGATTCCATCTTAGGGCCACTCCTTCGTGTTTGTCGGTTCGTGAGTTTTTGGTCGTTGAATTGCTTAGGACTGATGGTGATAACCGTAGATGTCAACCAATGGTATTGGGAAGCAATATCATTGGGATTGGGTATCGGCTTGCTTTTGGCCTTATGTGTTGAAATTGGATGCTGATCGCTCTGGGACGTAACCCTAAAGAACGGTTGTAGTTTTACCGCAAGTGCACGGTGTAGCAGCGAGCGGGATATCGAACACAGGGAGGACGAATGACCGTGCTTGTTCCAATCAGCCTGGCTATTCAAGAAGAAAGATTTGCCTTTGGCGATCCTGTCACAATCGTCAGACAAAGTGCGGAAATATCAAATCAAATAAAGAACGTCTAGGGAATGGGGAATCCCCGCTACTCACCGTATCTCATAAATGTGGGTCGTCGGTATCAAAATTGCTAGATTGAGATTTTAGATGGACTAGTTGCAACTGAATGTAGAACCAAGCTCACGCTCTCGCGCTGTTGCCGGTCTATAGCTATCCTAGGTTTGGGTCCAATCTCTTGCAAACCCTATCCTAGGAAAGCTAGCATTAGGATCAACATCATCGTCCAATCGCGCACCGAGCCCAATCTCTTGCAAACTCGGCTCGCGATCTAGATTGGGATAGTTCCTACCCGTCCAATCTCTTGCAAACGGGTATTGGCACGGAATTGCAACCGGAAACCCTAGTATCGGTCCAATCTCTTGCAAACCGATACTACGGAAATTCGATTCCAACCCAATTCGGATTTCTAGGGTTTCCTATCGAATCGGGATCCAATCTCTTGCAAATCCCGATCGGTATGAACTCCTAGCTAACCGTAGTAAATTGATCCCAATCTAATCCCTAGATATCAATTCTAGCAAAATTTCTACTAATTCATCACAAATAAGAAGTTGGGCTTGTAGGATTCATCCCCACGCCCCAAGACGTGGCGACTACTCACAATTCATAGCAAGATCACAAAAATAATCAATGAAATAAGCAATAGAATTCATCACAATATTGAGATATGCAATAAAAATAGAATTTTTGGGGAAGAGAAAGACAAACCAATGGAGTTCTTCAATTAATCCAACAAAAATCAAACTTTTTCTCCTCTCCAATCTCAAGAATAAAACTAAAAAGCTAATCTAAAAAGCTGCAAAAAATCTAAGGAGAAGCTCTCCAAAACTAGGGTAAAAACAGGGGTTAAATACCCCCCAAAATCGTCCAAAAACTGTGACCAAAATACCCCTGCGCAGCCTGTTTTCCGCAATTTTCGCTACAGGCAGCGCGTCGCACTCGGCCGAGTGACAAAAGTCGCTCGGCCGAGTGAGAAACCCTGTAATTTTCCAGTAAGTCGGGGCCTTCAGGGGTCTCTACTTCGGGGGCGGCTCGGCCGAGTGAGTTGTCGTCACTCGGCCGATGGCTTCATTGTACTCGGGCGGACGGGATTATCCACTCGGCCGAGTGGGTCTTCTGAAGCTCAGGCAGCCGAAAAACAGAAACTTGGAGATTTTTGAAGGGCTTCGTCTGGGCGCCACTCGGGCGGACGTGGTCTCTTCACTCGGCCGATGTGGTCTCCGTCGCTCGGCCGAGTGCACATAGGAATCGTGTCTGATCTGGTCGGCCGAGCGGTGTCTCGCTGGTCGGCCGAGTGGGTCCTCCACTCGGCCGAGTGGGACACTAAACATGCCCAATCTGCTTATTTTGGCCTCCTCGTCGCTCCTGCGACGTCCGTTCTTCTTCCGCTCCTCTCCAACAGCAAAATACCCCTCGGGGAGGTCGTCGGTGACCCTCTGGAGTAAGCGCATCTCGAGATCACTCCAAATCGCGCCAAATCACCTGAAATGCGACAAAAACAACAAATCGTGAAAAGCATCGCAATATCGTCGATATATCGTGAAAAACATGATTTGGGCGATCTAAATGGCATGCAAAAATGCGGGAAAAAAGGTGTAAAATAAGGAGTGATCAAAATCCCCCAAGCTTGCCTCTTACTCGTCCTCGAGGAAGATAAGTAAAAGGCGAACCCGGTGGAATTGGAAAACGAAAACGGCGAAAAATGAAAAATGAAAAACGGAGAAGAATGGAAAACGAAATGAAAATAAAGAAGAGAGAAAGAAGCGAAGAGGTAAGCTACTAGATCATTTTCTCAGGACGGGGGTTTCACTTACTCATATAGCATGCACCGAATGAAAAGCACATGTCAAAAGATTTTATTTTGATATCATAGTATAATAGTGCAAATAGAAATGGAAAACCCACGAACAACGATATAATCATGAAAAACGGAATAATTTTAAAATTAACATCGTCTGAATCATTTAAAGCGGTATACAAATCACAGATCACACACTTTTCAATTGAATGCTTTCTATCAGGAGTATAGGAGTATCACACAATAGAATAGAGAGAATAGAAAAGTATGGATTTCATGAAATGAACGCTAGGCTTAGATTTCTGGATTTCGTAAAGCTAGAAATAATCTCACCGAGTATAGAATATTACTTAGCCTAGGTTGTCGTGCAACGTCAAGTAGTCACTCTCTCACACATCAATGGATCCCCTCCCCCAAGCTTATCTATAAGCGTGGTGACATAAAAAAAATATTCACATCCCCATTTTTATATAGCTCCAAAGGTAATAAGAAGAAAGAAGAAAGAAAGAAAGTGAGATGGGATCTTTTATTGAGGATTTTTCCTCTTTTCTCTCTTTTTTTTCTTTTGTTGTTGTTGTTTTTTCTTTTTTTCTTTTTTTTTCAATATAGCATATATACACAACGATCCCAACTCAAAGAGAGATAATGATATACAAGAATGTTTTTCTCTCTTTTATTTTATTTTATTTTTTTAGAGAATAAGAGATTTGGAGCTAGGAATTAGTAGCGGGGGAAATGCCATAAAATAGAATCGCTAAGGGGAGATTCACCAATGATTTTAAAAGTAGAGAAATGATGTTCAAGATTTGTGGAGAAAGAAATAGATATAACTCTCGGTTCACTCTATAAGACATGCACGACAACTTCAGCAGGGTAATCTAATCTACTCAGTTTCGATCACAAAAAAGCTAACTAATCCAGATTTATCATAGCTAACATCATTCAATCATCCTGAAGTGAAGTGTACAATTCATGCATATAGAAGTGATATAGGAAAAGAAATCAGTACTCCAGATATAAGCATTCAATGCGTGAATCTTGGTGTGTTTTCTGTGATAGCATACCAATGAATATTTAGACTCAGCTAATAATAAAATTTCATCCATTTTCATGTGGCAAAAGTGTGGGTTACTATCTCTAGATGCAAGGCAAGTCATAGCGTATGATATCAGAAATAAAGTCTAAGACATGACAAATATAGCATGCATATAGAGTAAGCTAAATCCAACGTCATCATCATCATAGAAAAGTCATCTCTAGCATGAGATGAAAAAGAAATAAAGATAAAGGGAAAATAGAACTATTTATAATGCGGCACACAGAAAAAATAAGAAAAACGTGATGCATGGCAAAATAAAAGAAAAATGATGAAAAATAAGTGCAAAAGCGAAAAATGGTGCGAAAAACTAAAAATAAAGGTGGCAAATCGAAAAAGAACGTGAGAACTCACTCCCCCAAGCTAAATGGCACAGTGTCCTCAATGTGCAAAGTGTGGCACACGGAGAGACAAGAAATGTGAGGGGCAAGTGAGGATGCATGCATAAAAAGATAAGAATAAAGAAATGAAAAATATGATGCAGACATGATGCATGCAAAGATAGGAGTGATACAGATATATATGTGGCACCGAAACTCTCCCTCTCCCCCAAAAAGATATATAAGGATACGATCAAAATGAGTATGTCTGAAATAAGTGAGGGGAGGGGGGGTGGACAAAAATGCATCAGGACCCAGCAGAAACGGGCAGCACAACGGTAAAAAGAAACGATGGCATCAAGGGTGCCTAAGAAGGTGGTGCTGCACCGTCTCCGTCCTGAGGCGGAGGTCGTGGTGGTGGCTGGACAGGCTGCTGAGCGGGGGTGGGTGTGGAAGTGGTAGCAGGCTGAGTGTGTGTGGAAGTGTGGGCGGGAACCTGCTGGGTGGGTGGGGGTACGCGCGGGAGACGCTCCAGAACCTGGGTAAGACAGTAGTGAATCTGCGGGAGCAGGTCGAAGCGACCAGCCATCGCAGAGACGGTGGAGGACAGGGTCCTAAGGTCGCCTCTGAGACCACTCACCGCCCCCTCTAGAGCACGAATGCTCTGAAGTACAGTGTCAGGGGGAGGTGGTGCAGAGGGATGCACCGGGCGGGGCTGTGCAGGGCGTGGCTGGCGTACTCGGGTCGCGTATGTGACTGGCTCAGCGGGGAAGGGAACGAAAGGTGCAGCACTCGCAAATGTGGGCCTGGCCTCAGTGCGAGGCCGGGGCACAGACTGGTGAGAAGTGGAGGCAGCAGCAGCGAAAGAAGAGTGCAAAAGTGGCAGCGAGGCGGCCAGAGAGGTCGGTGGCACAGAAGTGTGGACAGACGCCACGACACTCTCGGAAAATACAGCAGAGGTGGAGACAAAGGTGACTACCGCTGGGGGGGAAGTGTGTGGTCCAAAAGGTGCAACCCCAGCGGAGACCATGCTAGCCATGGTCTCCACGACCGCGGCAAACGAGGGCTCTCCACTCTCAACAAAGGTCGGTAGGCGCTCGGGGAGTGCGGAGCAAAGAGGCTCGACGGACAGAGGGCCGGTGGTGGCGGTGGGAGTGGTGGTGACAGCCTCGGAAGCAGTGGGGGTGGTCTCAGCTAAGGTACTCCCGACACAGACAGAGGTGTCAGGAGCAGCGGAAACATCAGGTATGGGCTGAGGGGCCACAGGGTAAACAGGCTCGGCGGCAGGCTCGGCAGGGGCAACAGGGTCTACAGGGGCAGCGTGGGCCTGCTCGGCCTCCTCGGCCTCGAGCACGTAAGCAGCAGGGATGAGAACATCCATCGCAGGGAGCCAGTCAACGTGGGCTGGTGCAATCTGAGTCCGAGCAGGGCTCGGGAGAATCATGTAATCGGCACCGTAAGGGCCGTGCAACCAGACCCAGTGACGCTCACCATGCGGACGAAGCATCTTCATCCGGGCCATAACATCGATCGACAAAGAAGTGGGGCCCGATACTCGTCGCAGGTCGTCGGGGAAATCCTCGTCGGTCATAAGAGCAAGCAAGGTGATCAGGCCGCCGCAGCATATCGGTGAGCGAGCGCCCACCGATACAATGATGCGGTCTAAAAACCATGCCGCGATATCGATCACGACGGCGGGGACAAGCTCATCGCCATCCCTAGATAGAGCTCTGGGACGTATCATCGCGTAGAGCATGTAGAGCTCTGGCGTAGACATCGTGCCCGGCTCATATCTGGCCAAAAAGGTCGTCGCCATAAGGCGCTGAGCAATACGGAGGCAGGGATGGACAATGGCCGAGGCCTTGGCCCTACTAGGGTCAAAGGCAGCGTGAAGACCCGTAATCCGGGCCCAGAAGGCACCGGCGTCGAAGGAAGGTGGGGGGATATGGGTGGGGCCGTAACCGCGATCGGCTCCGGGGACAGCGGGCCACGAGAAAAACGCTCTCATCATATCGAGAGTGACCTGGCACTCCCGGTCCATGAACCGAAACGAGCATCCCTCATCGGTCCGGGCGATCGAACTAAGAACCTCAAGTGTCGGGCGGATAAACGTATCCACCGACACGTGAAAGAAATCTCGCCAGCCCACGTTGTCGTACAACGTGAGCATCCCCTCTAGTACCCCCAGGCGTCCTAGGTCAGCAAGGTGTGCAAACCTGGAGGGTACAATCGAGCGCTGGGAGATACGCTCGAAGACGGCGCGGTGTGCGTCGTCTCGGAACGTAATCCCGAGCGGCCCGACCAGTGGAGCCGGTGGTGGTGGCTGTGGAGCGGCAGGGAGAGGCTGTGCGGGCTGTGCGGGCACTGCAGGCTGTGCGGGGTGTGCGGGGCCTGCAGGCTGTGCTGGGTGGACGGCGTGTGTGGGAGAAGGAGGAGGAGAGCCTTCCACCTCGTGGGAGGGGCCGGCATCATCCGACCGCTTCCGCTTGGCGGAAGGTCTCCTCGTCCGCGGCCGTGTCCGGGGCGGCATATCGGCCCCGAGCGCGCGCCGAAAAAGTGTAAAAAGTGCGGCGTGTGTAAAATAAAGGAAAGAGTGTACCCCGACACGCCGCGAGTGCTAAGCAATGGAAGCGTGCGAAGAAAGCGCCTCCGCGAAGCCCGAATCAGTCCCAAGAAGCTCCCCTGGGCTCCCCTAAGCTCCCAAAAACAACCTGCGCGTGAAATGGAGATATCAGCGGGTAATATTCAAAACGTATGGAGCAGTAGGGGTATAACAGATAAATATAGAAATTGATTTGGGTTAGGGGTTCGTTAAGCACATGGATCCTCGAAAAATTCACAAAAAGAGGCGAAAAAGGCGAAATAGGGGGTACCGGAGGCGATCGGAGCGGCAGCCGCCGCCGGCGACTCGGGCGAGGCGTCGGCGGGTGCTCGGCCGGCGGTGGCGGGCCGAGCGGTGGCGCAAGGTGGCCGGTCGGGCGAGTGGGGCGCGAGCGAGGGGAATCGGGCGAAGGGAGCTGAAGAGTCGGGGCGCGATTTGGGTTTTGCGTTTTGAAAATCGCGCCCCCCCCCCCTCGGCCCTTATATAATAAAAGTTACGACTCGGCCGAGTGACGTGGTCACTCGGCCGAGCGAGGTCAATGGAAATTTCCTCCTCGCCTACGCTTCGGCCGAGTGGCTTTGCCAGCCTCGGCCGAGTGGAGTAAGTCCATTCGGCCGAGTGGCTCAAGCTACTCGGCATGACTCGCCCTAGGAGGGTATCCGTTTTACTTGGCCGAGTGGGAATATATACTCAGCCGAGTAGCAGTTATATTGAAATCAGGAAAATAAACAGAGAGTTGGGTACAGCAGACTTCCCTCGTTCGTGAGCGGCTCGGCCGGACGAACTTGTGTACTCGGCCGAGTGACTAGTATGCTCGGCCGAGTGAGCCTTGTGTTCTGCTGTTTGTCTTCGTTTGGGCTCTAAACTCCGTCTTTCTTCCTTCAGTCGATTCCATCTTCCTCCTAAGCGTCGAGCGCCTTCTTGGGGCGCTCCTCATCGTCGCGTTCATCCTCCTCATGATGGATCTACCTATCTCCTCTCCTGTCAAGAAAAATAGGACCCGTTATCACAAAATTTTTGGGCGAACGACTCAAAACACTAAAAATTTCTAAAACGAAAATAAAGAAAAAGTAAAAATAAAGCAAAAACCGTCGGGTTGCCTCCCGACAAGCGCTCGTTTAAGGTCGTGAGCTCGACCCCCTATAATTTTCAATCAATGTGGGATGTTTGGTGCATATGAGATGCACCCATCAAACTTTCTGGGGAGCGCGCTTGGATTTGGACGTGGCGGCGTGTTCTCCCTCGGTGGTCTCCCATCTCGAATAGTGTTGGGAGGAGGCTCCCCCAAGCTAGCACTTGCTCCGGTCAACGGCTTCACCGGTGATGCCGATTTCCGTACCGGCGGAGCTTTCTTTGGAGACTTTAATTTCGAGAGCTTACAGAGCTCTCGAATCCTTGCGACATCAGCGTCGCCTTCATCATCTTCAGCGGAGAGGTCGGGGGAATCATCTTTCTTCTCATTTTGGCCTAAATCCGGGCCTTCCTCGAAATCTTCATCGAATAGAGCGCCAATAGAGTGGGGGATCGCCTCCTCAATTACCTCATCAAGGAGGTATGAAAGATCATCCGGCCGTCCCTTAAGCAAATATATTCTATTGGTTTCGCCCGTCGGGACTCCCTCGGAATAGTGTTTGAGCCTCTGACCATTTACTTTGAACGTGGAACCGTCCTTGCTCTCCAACTCGAAAGCTCCTCCCGGTTGTATGTGCTTGATGGTGAAAGGTCCGGACCAACGTGACCTCAACTTACCGGGAAATAGTCGGAGCCGGGAATTATAGAGCAAGACTTTGTCTCCTACTTTGAAGTCCGTGACGGTTATGCGGGCATCGTGGAAAATCTTGGTCCTTTCTTTGTAAATTCTTGAGCTTTCGTAGGCGTCTCTTCTTATCTCATCAAGCTCGTTGATGTCCAAGAGTCGCCTCACCGCCGCACTCTTGTAATCATAATTAAAGGTTTTGATGGCCCAATACGCGCGGTGCTCCAACTCTACGGGTAAGTGGCAAGCTTTCCCATAAACGAGCCGGAACGGTGTGGTGCCTACGGGAGTGCGAAAGGCCGTGCGATATGCCCATAGAGCATCGTTTAGCTTCATTGACCAATCCTTTCTAGATCGATCCACCGTCTTTTCGAGAATTTGCTTAATTTCTCTATTTGAGACTTCCACTTGGCCGCTTGTCTGGGGGTGATATGCCATGCCAACTCTATGATTTACCACGTACTTCTTTAGCATGGCTTCAAACTTGTTCTCTATGAAGTGGCTTCCCCCGTCGCTTATCAAGGTACGAGGCACCCCGAAGCGTGGGAAGATATTTTGCTTAAAGAACTTGGAGACGACCCTTGCATCATTAGTAGGGGTGGCAATTGCTTCCACCCATTTGGAGACATAGTCAACGGCCAATAGGATGTATTTATTACCATTGCTCGACGGAAATGGCCCCATGAAGTCTACTCCCCAACAATCAAAAAGCTCAATTTCTTGGATGGGTCTCATCGGCATCTCATTGCGCTTGGAGATATTCCCGGTCCGTTGGCATCTATCGCACCCCTTCACAAAAGCGTGGGTGTCCCTAAACATTGTTGGCCAGAAGAATCCGCTCTGCAAGATCTTAGCGGTTGTTTTAGAGGCGGCATGATGTCCTCCGCATGGTAGACCGTGGCAATGCAAAATGATGGATGTCGCCTCCTCTTTAGAAACACACCTACGAATGACACTATCTTTGCATATCTTGAAAAGGTAGGGATCTTCCCAAAAATAGCTACGGACCTCATGCAGAAATCTCCTCTTTTGTTGCGTAGACATCCCATGCGGTTTGATTCCACAAGCCAAGTAGTTGACGAAGTCCGCGTACCAAGGTACTTCACCGGTCCTTATGGCATATAGCCTCTCATCCACGAATGTGTCGTCGATAGGCAAACTCTCGTCCTCCTTGTCGCGCATGAGCCTAGATAAATGATCCGCCACGACATTGTCTGTACCCTTCTTATCTCTGATCTCTAAGTCGAATTCTTGCAACAAGAGTATCCACCTAATCAACCGAGGTTTGGCCTCCTTCTTGTTTAAAAGATACTTCAATGCCGCATGGTCGGTGTGGACAATCACCTTGGAACCGAGGAGGTAGGAGCGAAATTTCTCTATGGAATAGACGACCGCTAGAAGCTCCTTTTCGGTAGTTGTGTAGTTTTTCTGCGCGTCATCCAATGTCTTGCTCGCATAGTATATCGCATGAAGCTTCTTATCTTTTCTTTGTCCCAATACCGCTCCAATGGCTTGGTCGCTAGCATCACACATTAGCTCAAAAGGAAGGCTCCAATCCGGCGGTTGTATGATGGGCGCGGAGACTAGTGCTTCTTTCAAGGTGTTAAAGGCTTGTAAGCATTCACCTGAAAAAATAAAAGGAATATCTTTAGCGAGCAAAGAGGTAAGTGGTCGGGCAATCGAGGCGAAATCCTTGATGAAGCGGCGGTAAAACCCCGCGTGACCAAGAAAGCCTCTAATGCCCTTGACATTAATAGGAGGAGGGAGTTTCTCGATTACCTCAATCTTTGCTTTATCTACCTCAATCCCTCTCGAAGAGACTAGGTGTCCGAGAACTATACCTTCCGTGACCATGAAGTGACACTTCTCCCAATTGAGAGTGAGATTGTTTTGTTGGCACCTTTTTAGGACTTTAGTAAGATTTTCCAAACAAGAGTCAAACTCACTTCCATAAACCGAGAAATCATCCATAAAAACTTCCATAATATTTTCAATGTAATCGAAAAATATGGATGTCATACACCTCTGAAAGGTGGCGGGAGCATTACAAAGGCCAAACGGCATCCTACGGTAGGCATAGGTGCCATAGGGGCAAGTGAAAGTTGTCTTCTCTTGGTCATCTTCGTGCAAAGGGATTTGGAAGAATCCCGAATACCCGTCTAGATAGCAAAAGTATTTATGTTTTGCGAGGCGTTCAAGCATTTGATCAATGAAGGACAATGGGTAATGGTCCTTTCGGGTGGCTTTATTGAGTTTCCTATAGTCAATGCACATTCGCCATCCCGTGACGGTGCGCGTAGATATGGGCTCACCTTTCTCATTTTTTATGACAGTCATCCCCCCTTTCTTGGGGACGACGTGAACTGGGCTAACCCATCTACTGTCTGAGATAGGATAGATTATACCGGCTTCTAGCAATTTTAGGATTTCCTTTTTAACCACCTCCTTCATGTTCGGGTTTAACCGCCTTTGAGGCTCTATGGAGGTGGCGTCGGTATCCTCCAAATGGATCCTATGCGTGCAAAGCCTAGGGCTTATCCCTTTTAGATCGGAGATAGTGTATCCCAGGACATCTTTATGGCTCCTAAGAACGTCTAGGAGTTTTTCAAGTTGGTCTGGCGCGAGGTGGGAGTTTACTATCACCGGGAAAGTTAATTTGTTACCCAAAAAGGTGTACCTTAGATTCGGAGGTAATTGTTTAAGTTCTACCTGAAGAGGCGCCTCTCCTTCTACTTCATCGGCTCGCATGAGTTTCGCTCCTTCCTTGCCATCCGGGTCTAGCTCGTGCTCAGGTGGCGCGCTCTCTTGTGAAGAGTCAGACTCACTACTTAGTGAGGATGATGCATCGAAATAAGCGCTCTCCGATTCTGCGCTAGCTTCGTCAGAGCTTTCACTCGGCTCCGGTTCGTCCCTGGAATCATGAAACACATCAGACGATTCATAGGAGCAAGAGTAAGTGTCATGGGGTGTAACTCCCTGAACGTTGGTTTGCTCTGAAGATCCTCCCGGAGTATGGCGATCCTCGACACTTGTTCCACCGTTTTCGAAATATAATTTGTCGTCGATCACGTCAACTCTGACATTGCCCCCGATAGTCCCCTCCGGTGAGATCTGGTCCATCACGAAACTAGCAAACAGTTGTTCGTCGGGGTCCTTGACGTCGATAGTAAAAGCTCCGGTAGCGTGGACCTCATCGACAAGCTCCTTAAGGAGGTCTGTGAAGGAGTCATAGTCTTCCTGACTGAGTTCTATTGTTGACATTGCATTCTCCATTATTCCTGCAAAGGCCTTATGCAAAATACAGGGAGAATGTGCGAACAGAAGAAAGTAAAGAAAGAGAGAAAGAAGAAGTAACCGGGTGGTCGATGACAAACACCGTCTAAACGCCCTCCCCGGCAACGGCGCCAAAAACTTGATCGCTCCGGGACGTAACCCTAAAGAACGGTTGTAGTTTTACCGCAAGTGCACGGTGTAGCAGCGAGCGGGATATCGAACACAGGGAGGACGAATGACCGTGCTTGTTCCAATCAGCCTGGCTATTCAAGAAGAAAGATTTGCCTTTGGCGATCCTGTCACAATCGTCAGACAAAGTGCAGAAATATCAAATCAAATAAAGAACGTCTAGGGAATGGGGAATCCCCGCTACTCACCGTATCTCATAAATGTGGGTCGTCGGTATCAAAATTGCTAGATTGAGATTTTAGATGGACTAGTTGCAACTGAATGTAGAACCAAGCTCACGCTCTCGCGCTGTTACCGGTCTATAGCTATCCTAGGTTTGGGTCCAATCTCTTGCAAACCCTATCCTAGGAAAGCTAGCATTAGGATCAACATCATCGTCCAATCGCGCACCGAGCCCAATCTCTTGCAAACTCGGCTCGCGATCTAGATTGGGATAGTTCCTACCCGTCCAATCTCTTGCAAACGGGTATTGGCACGGAATTGCAACCGGAAACCCTAGTATCGGTCCAATCTCTTGCAAACCGATACTACGGAAATTCGATTCCAACCCAATTCGGATTTCTAGGGTTTCCTATCGAATCGGGATCCAATCTCTTGCAAATCCCGATCGGTATGAACTCCTAGCTAACCGTAGTAAATTGATCCCAATCTAATCCCTAGATATCAATTCTAGCAAAATTTCTACTAATTCATCACAAATAAGAAGTTGGGCTTGTAGGATTCATCCCCACGCCCCAAGACGTGGCGACTACTCACAATTCATAGCAAGATCACAAAAATAATCAATGAAATAAGCAATAGAATTCATCACAATATTGAGATATGCAATAAAAATAGAATTTTTGGGGAAGAGAAAGACAAACCAATGGAGTTCTTCAATTAATCCAACAAAAATCAAACTTTTTCTCCTCTCCAATCTCAAGAATAAAACTAAAAAGCTAATTTAAAAAGCTGCAAAAAATCTAAGTAGAAGCTCTCTAAAACTAGGGTAAAAACAGGGGTTAAATACCCCCCAAAATCGTCCAAAAACTGTGACCAAAATACCCCCGCGCAGCCTGTTTTCCGTAATTTTCGCTACAGGCAGCGCGTCGCACTCGGCCGAGTGACAAAAGTCGCTCGGCCGAGTGAGAAACCCTGTAATTTTCCAGTAAGTCGGGGCCTTCAGGGGTCTCTACTTCGGGGGCGGCTCGACCGAGTGAGTTGTCGTCACTCGGCCGATGGCTTCATTGTACTCGGGCGGACGGGATTATCCACTCGGCCGAGTGGGTCTTCTGAAGCTCAGGCAGCCGAAAAACAGAAACTTGGAGATTTTTGAAGGGCTTCGTCTGGGCGCCACTTGGGCGGACGTGGTCTCTTCACTCGGCCGATGTGGTCTCCGTCGCTCGGCCGAGTGCACATAGGAATCGTGTCTGATCTGGTCGGCCGAGCGGTGTCTCGCTGGTCGGCCGAGTGGGTCCTCCACTCGGCCGAGTGGGACACTAAACATGCCCAATCTGCTTATTTTGGCCTCCTCGTCGCTCCTGCGACGTCCGTTCTTCTTCCGCTCCTCTCCAACAGCAAAATACCCCTCGGGGAGGTCGTCAGTGACCCTCTGGAGTAAGCGCATCTCGAGATCACTCCAAATCGCGCCAAATCACCTGAAATGCGACACAAACAACAAATCGTGAAAAGCATCGCAATATCGTCGATATATCGTGAAAAACATGATTTGGGCGATCTAAATGGCATGCAAAAATGCGGGAAAAAAGGTGTAAAATAAGGAGTGATCAGATGCCAGTCTTGTGCTCGGATTTGGGAGACGGCTAAGATGTTGACTTCTTGTTGGACATTATGGAGATTGCTGGAAGGAGTGGTAGTAATGATCTTGACCCTTGAGAATTGGCCTTTTGTTTACCTTTTTGTGTCGATCTGGATATTGGCTTGTAATTTGGTAGCATGGCAGATGAGATCCTTTGTGTTCGGCTGGTTAAGTTGTAACACTGCGGATGCTTTTTGGTTAGTCATCGTGTTGTTGTATGTTATGACGATGATTTACATGATTGAGACCATGTAAGTCATCATTAGCCTAAGTGAAATTTTAAACTTTATGATCTTCATGTTATGTTATCTGATTAAAGCTTGCTACTGGCTTATCACCTCAGGTTCCAAGTTCGAACAGATGTCATCATCATCATAACTATCATTTTCAAGTAATGCCACTACTTTATTTTTGGCTACTAGATTAATCGGAAGTAACCATGGTGATGATACTAGGTTTCGAAACTAGTTACGGAAACTGCGGTGATATCAATAGTATGTATTTATGTATTCATCCTTTGCTTTCTTGATGCGGTGATATCACATTATATTTCATGCTATTAACCACTTATTTTTCTATGTTGTGGTCATTCATCAAGCCTTCCTTTCGATCGTTTAAATTGCTTAGGCAATTATCGATCCTCTTAAATTCCGAGGACGGAATTATTCTAAGGATGGTAGGATGTAACGGCCTGTTTTCCTAGTCGTAGTTGACCGTTGTGCGCGTGTGCTTTTACTTTGTCGATTCAGTTATTTTCGTCCGAGTGGATTTTTCATCCGTGCGTCGACCCGAGCGCGTCGTTGTTTTCAGTTTGATCGTAGCGAAATTTTTAATCGGTTAGATCGTAATTATTTTTATTACTGACTACTTTTAATTAAAGCGTTAATTACTATTTGCTACTAAATAATTTTAATTACTTTTAACTAAAAGTTAATTTATCATTAACTTATTATTATTATTTTTATTTTTACTAAATCACTTTTCCTATATTACTCTTAACAATTACATTTACCCTAACCCCTTTTTACTTTTACCATTTACCTTCTCCCAACCCCCAACCATTCCCTAATCAACACTAACCCTGCATAGTTTAATTCTCACCAGATTGTTGGTGAGATCCAACGCTCAACACCCAACATCAATTCCATAATCAATCTGTCTCCTCTTCTCTCGTTCTTAAACAGCCTACAGACACCTACAGAGAACAAGCCAAGCCTAGCAACATCATCATCCCACCGCCATCAACCCCCTACGGCATCATCTCCTCCACCAAATCGACCATCAGCCAACGTAACAACAACCCAACTCCACCATCTCTCCCCCCATCAGCCACCACCGACACTCACAGCAGCAACAACAACCCAATATCTCCACCTCCTCCCCCACAAAATCCATTGGCCATCCTCCTCCATACAACCCAAATCAAACAAACCCAAGAATCACAAAACATCCCAAAACAGAATCCCAAATCCACAACTCACAAACCAAGATTACCAATTGAACCCCCAAACAATCCCAAATCCATCTCTCAAATCGTCACGCCCGTACGTCGATCGCCGCTGCCCCTTGCCAATCGCCGCTGCCGTCATCCTCAAGGTCACCGCCGCCCCCGATCTCGTAACCGCCGCGCTTCTCCGATCATCAACCACCCCAACTATCGGAGCCGTCACCCTCCTTCGATCATCGCGCAGAGCCGTCATCACCCTCTCTGATCGCCGCTCCCAGCCCCCACGCCGCCGTGGAGGCGACACGAGCCCAGATCAGGCCGCGCCCCCTCGATCGCCGTACGCCGCATCCGCCTTCGAGTCGCCGCCGCCCAGATCCGATCGCCTCGCCGCCGCCGTCGAGCAGCCATCGCCGCGCGCCTACGATCAGCACCGCTCGTGTCCCCGCGCTCCGATCCGTCGCTTGGAAGCCCGACCGCCGCCGCCTCTCGCCTCGTTCCCCGATCGCCCTGCAATCAAAAAAAAGAGAAAAAAAGAGGCAGAGGGGGAGAAACAGAGAGAAAGAAGGGAGAGTAAATGAGAGGGGGGAGTTGTAATGTAAGGTTTTTATTATTATTATTATTATTATTATTATTATCATCAGTTATTACGTTATTATTATAAGTTATTTTAATGGTTATGAAAGCCTTATAAGCTTAGTAAATTAAGTTAATTAATTTATTTAGTTAAGATTTTTAGGTTACAAGTTAATTATCTTTATAGATTAATAAGCTAATTAAGTTATATTTTGTAAAGGTATCATTTTTATTACAATTGAGTTAAACTTTGATTAAGATTATTATTAAGTTAAGATTTTGTAAGCTACTAAGCTAAGATTTTTATACAATAAGTTAAGTAAAATTACTTCATAAAACGCTATTGGGTTAGTTTTATGTCTTATAACTGGTTGAGAACTATTAAACTGATGTTACAATTTAATTTACCCAGATAAAACGTGCACACGTCACCACCACCGGGACACCCACACCCGCGTCAAGGCAAGTATTTATAGTAATTAAATTTGGGACAACTGCTTAAATTAGTGTAACATACCATTTTAACATACTCTTAACGCACATGTTGCATTTATTTAGTAGATGAACGTTTTATCAATGTTTATCCATTTTCAGAGTAACTTTCTTTACTTGTTATTAAATTGAACCCAAACGGAACAGAGGGTGTGCCACGACACTCGGAAACATGTGTAGAATGAATTGCAAACCTGGTCTTTAAAACTTAGCATCAAACCTGGTTTCAAGATGTTTGACAAATTCTGGTAGCCGGACATTATGTTTCACTTTACTGATTGCTCTTTTTACTTAACGGGACTGCTATTGTTTTTCGCATGTTAACAAGATAAACAAATTTGGAAAAGACGAGTATGTTACTACACATATGTGATAACCGTCGAATACAGACGGGGTGAAACCATCGACTACAGATGGGGTGAAACTCAATCAGTAAATAAACATACTCAAAAAGCCGAGTTGGCTACTCCCGTCAGGTCATGTGTGACTAGTCTGGCTCGTGTTCCAGTAGGGTCACACATGACTAGTCTGGCTCGTGTTCCAGTATATGACGGTACACTTTGGGTGGGGTTGGTCCATTGCAGTAGGATTTGTGAGTGTGTCTCGAACACGATTACGGCCCCTCCGGTGGAGGCAGCCAATGTGTGGAGCGTCACGGTAAAACCACCGGTGATAAGGTGTATCGAGAACATTTCACTTACCCAGGCATGGACTTATCACGAACACAAACAATCAAATACTCAACATACAACTGTTTTACTTTACTTTTAACTGCAAAAATATCCATGCATGCTCGTACTTTACTTTTCTGCACTTATTATTTATAACTGTGTACTAACGCTCTTTTGTCATCTTATAATTGTTCCTCATTTCATTACTTTAAATATCTTGCCGAGCTTATCGCTGACATATATTTCAACGTGTTATGAAATATATGTTAGGTTCAGAGACAGAGTACCGTGAGGACCCTACCTTTAAGGATCCCACTTTAGAGGCGGACCCCGCTGACCAGAACTACGAAGACACTGAGATCCTCCCTGCAGAAGACTAGAACGGGACATTTATATTTCAGTTTATTATTTGTATTATTATTTTCAGGTGTGTTCGTTTTCAGCAGATTGTACGGCCATGCTAGGCCTTAATTGTTTGTGTGTTCACTTTGGACGCTGGTATTGTAATGTAATAATTATTTGTGCTGTTTCTGAGAAATTCGCGTGCAGGGACTTGCCTTCGCTAAAATCACGCTTAGTGTGCTTAAGTCAAAGAAAGGAGAAGAAAAAATAAGTACCTCTTCTTTGCTTTAAGCACATGCGGACCCGCTCGCATCCTCGCCCCCAAGTATACTGGGAAGCGGGGCGTGACAGCTTCTCTTCATCCCATGCCACCAAAAGTTCAGACGAAGATCCTTGTACATCTTGGTGCCACCAGGATGAATAGAGTAGGAAGAGCTATGAGCCTCATTCATCAGCTCCTCTCTGATATCACCTGAAGGTACGCAGATCCTACTGCCGTATCTCAGGGAACCATCCTCGTGAATAAGAAAATCCGTCCGTAGTCCTGCTTCAACTTGCTCCCTGATCTTCCGTAACTTTGCATCTCCAGTCTGAGCAGCTTTGATTCGATCTACGATAGTAGACTGAACTTGCATATTCATCAATGATGCAGAAGTCTCGGGTAAAATAACTTCAACCTCCATTTCACGTATAGCCTGCTGAAGTCTCCATTGAGATGAAAGAGTCATGATCGCTGGTAATCTGCTCAATGCATCAGGTACGACATTCGCCTTCCCTGGATGATACTGGAGGTTAATGTCGTAATCAGCCATAAGCTCTAACCATCTGCGTTGCCTCATATTAAGCTCCTTCTGAGAGAAAATATACTTCAGGCTCTTGTGGTCGGTGTAGATCTTGACTTGCTCGCTCAAAAGAAAATGCCTCCAAATCTTCAGAGCAAAGATGACAGCAGCCAACTCCAGGCCGTGAGTCAGATAATTCTTCTCGTGAATCTTCAACTGTCGAGAAGCATATGCGACCACATGACCATGCTGATGCAGGACACATCCAAGTCCCTTGCCAGATGCGTCACAGAAGACCTCAAATCCTCCAGTCCTGTCTGGTATAGCTAATACTGGTGCAGTCGTCAGCTTGTCCTTCAATATCCCAAACGCCAGCTCACAAGAGTCTGACCGTACATACTTGACATCCTTCCTCGTCAGGCGTGTCATAGGCTCGGCAATATTCGAGAAGTCCTTGATGAATCGACGGTAATAACCCGCCAATCCTAAGAAACTCCTGATGTCGGTAGCTGATCGAGGAGTCGGCCAGTTCCTGACTGAAATGACCTTCTCCGGATCAACAGAGATACCGTCTCCTGATACCATATGCCCAAGAAAGGCGACTTGGTCTAGCCAGAAATCACACTTGCTGAACTTGGCGTACAACCGATGATGTCGTAATGTCTTCAGTACAATCCTCAGATGCTTGGCATGCTCTTCTTCATCCTTCGAGTAGACCAAGATGTCGTCGATAAAGATCACCACGAACTTATCCAAGCACTCATAGAAGATTAAGTTCATGAGGTTCATGAATACGGCTGGGGCGTTAGTCACACCGAATGGCATGACTACAAATTCATAGTGTCCATACTTGGTCCTGAATGCCGTCTTCGGGATGTCTTCACTTCTGACCTTCACTTGATGATAACCACTTCAGAGATCCAGCTTTGAGAATACTCGTGATCTGCCAAGTTGATCGAAGATGTTGTCAATTCGTGGCAGCGGGTACTTGTTCTTTATGGTTACCTTATTCAGTTCTCTGTAGTCCACACACATCCTTCTCGAATCATCCTTCTTCTTGACCAAAAGAACTGGCGCACCCCAAGGAGATACGCTGGGATGGATCAATCCCTTCTGTAACAGGTCGTCGAGTTGTTTCCGAAGTTCCTCCAGTTCAGCAGGAGCCATGCGATAAAGAGCCTTCGAAATAGGTTGTGTGTTCGGCATAAGGTCAATAGTGAATTCCAGAGCTAGATCAGGCAGTAATCCTGAAATATCTTCAGGAAATACGTCTGCAAAGTCTCGAACCACTCTAGGTTTCTTGGGCTCAACTTGCATCAATGCAATGATTAGTTCGTTCGTCTTGGCCTGAAACTTGATAGGTCCAAGTGAACGGTCTCCGCTCATGAATTCAAACACATGATGATCAGGGATTTCAAACACTACTTTCTTGTTGCGACAATCGATAGTAGCGTAGAAATTTCCTAACCAGTCCATGCCGAATATCGCATCGAAGTTGGTCATGTCGACTATCATAAAATCTACGAACAACTCATGTCCACAAATCACAAGGGGGCAAGGTCGACAGCTAGTGGAAGTCCTTACTACTCCACTCGCAGTAGTGATGCTCAGGTGATTCGGTAGAGGGTCGACATGAATAGAATGTCTCTCTACAAATCCTTGGGATACAAAGCAGTGAGTGGCACCCGAATCAAAAAGGGATAGGGTTGGATGGGAGGCTATCAATACAACACCTAGTGCATAGGAAATATCTTAGCAAAAGATAAACAAGTAACACATGCATATAATCTAAACATTATAAAAGAACGGTTCAAGTGATACCTGATATCACTTGCTCATCCGTCTCAGCCTCTGCGGCTGTCATGGTGAAGATCTGGCGTCTCGGCTGGTTCTGCCTCGCCTGTGCAAAAGCCTTCTGTTGTGGGGCCAGAGGTGCTCCATGCCGAGTAGGTCCAGGAGCTCCACGCTGAACAGTCCCAAGAGGTCTAGCAGTCATCGGCTTGTTGGTGCGGCAAGGGCAGTCTTTGGTTGCATGTGCAGATTGTCACGCCCCGCTTTCCAAAAATGTGGAGGCGAGACGTGAGAAGGTCCGCTCAGACTTGAAGCTATAAAACTCCAAGTTTGATAAGCGTATAAATTATCATATGGCAGGTCCTTGCAACGTGAAACGAAACAACAATAATAATAAAGGAAAGAGACAAAAGAGAAATCTCTGAATATCCATTGAATGAATTACAATATCACAGAAAAGCCACCAGGCTAAAGGAAAAAGAGTCTAAGGCCCAACATGGCCAACAAGGTATAACATACATATAAAGGTGCCACGCACCAACAACTAACAGCAAACCTAAATAAAGAAGTGAACACGAGCGGTCTTCCAGACAGGCCCATGGTGTTCACTCACATCCACAGCAAACATCAGCATCAGCAACACCATATCCCCTGCAACAAAGCTCTGGCTCTGGGTCTAACATGTGACACCCAAAAGAGAGAGGGGCACATGTCAGCAAGTCTGGAAAGACTTGTGCAAGGAAACAGAAAGAAAGGTAAACTAGCAACTTAGCAGTTATAGTATGATGCATGACATGGCAAATATAGCATGGAAGTGACAAGTAAAGGGAAGTACAAGTAGCACGTAGCAAGTATGGCATGGATAACAAGTTTTGCAAGTTTAAACACGGACAAGTACAAGTCAAGTAAATCACGTCAACTGAACACGTCAACTGAACACATCAAGTAACAAGTGGTAGTTGTGACATGTATTGTCAAGTAACAAGTACAAGGGATCACCCACACATGGATGCCCTATTGCCCGCAGGCTATGTTCAAGTACAAGTCAAGTAAATCACGTCAAGTAAACATGTCGTGCACAGAGATTCTGCCTGTTGGCTAGAGTGGCTGATCGGGCCAACTCCTAAGCTCAAGTGACCGTTTATCTCTACCCCTCCCACGTGTGTCGAGCCAGGGCATTACCCCCGAACACGGAATGCTCGCTTCTGGGACACAAGCCAGGAAGTGTGTTTAACACGTATGACGTAGGGTTATGCCCACGTATAGTGGGTGCCTAGCCGAAAACTAGTAGGTCGGACATTGGCTATCAACCAACACATGGCCCGCTTCTGGAACACGAGCCAGGAAACACAAGTATTGTAGTGTGTGCTACGAATGCGACATACAACATGGATAGCATGGATGACAATGTATTCGCGTACCGATAATCAAAATTAAACATGACATGGTAGTTGTGCAACATGGTAAACGAGGGTCCTAGCTTCGTTGTCAAGCTAGTTCCGGAATTGCGCCTAGGCGAGTATCATTTCGCCGCCTAGTCTCTTTTACGCCTACAACAAGCAATTGGCCTAAAACATGGCCTAAACCCTAAGTGGAAAGTTTCACTTGCCTTACGCCAAGGAAGATGATCAACGAGGCACGCCACAAAAGTTATCTACGGAGAGGAAATCGCTGCCACGGAGAAACAATCATCAAACAACATCCACCTAGTTTATTATTAGGGTTTCAATAAAATCACAAGGAGAGTTATGAGAAAACCAAAGGATCGAACCCTACCGTATAGAAGCGGAAGATCGATGTCGAGCAAGCACGGCAACGGAAGAACGATCCGGGGAAACCTAGGGTTCAGATCTGGAAATGGATGGAGAAGTTGGAGAAATAGGGTTTTGGGGGATTTTGGGGGTTTGATGAGATTTTGAGGAAGATGAGGGGTAGAATGTGTTAAGGGAGAGTTTGGATGATGGATTTTGGGCTTGGGATGAAGGAATAAGGGTTTGAGATAGTAGGGGGCTCAATGGGGGAGAAACTAGGGTTTTGGGTCGTGAGGAAGGAGAAGAAAACGTTTGGGAGGGGTTTAAATAGGAAGGGCTGACGGCTGCCCAGAAATTAGGGTTTTGGCACTGATTAGTCGGTCAGAGAACAACCACTAACCGACTAGTTTGGGAACTAGTCGGTCGGTTGACCAACGCAGACCGACTAAGTCCAAACAGTAACTCCTGTACAGAAATAGGATTTAGATTTAGTTGGTCAAAGAACAACTACTGACCGACTAGTTTCTCATCTAGTCGGTCGACGAACGTTCTTAGACCGACTAAGAATGAACAGTACTCGACTGCACAGAAGAACTAAGAATTAGTCGGTCTGAGTACAAAACTTAACCGACTAGTTTAACAACTAGTCGGTCGAAAGATAAACTTAGACCGACTAAATAGAAACAGTAACTTAAGTAAAATTAATCCAAGGAACTAGTCGGTTTGAGTAGAGTTGCCGACCGACTAGATCTCAATCTAGTCGGTTGGTTCCCCTTCTCGAACCAACTAAGATGCACTAAAAGTGCCGATTCGAATCGCAGAGCTTCGGGAAGATTCCTATGGCTTCTAAGATCACTCTAACTCTAAGATATGAGCGATTTGAAGCTCGTCACGAATGACTTACTCCGAAATCGACGATCGAAGGAAGAAGCTAGAAAATCACATCAAAATGAATGAAAACGAAAGCTAGGAAATCTCAACGAGATGAATGAAGCGAGAACTATGAAAATGGAAACCACACAAGGAGAGAACCCGCCATCATAGCAAAACACACTGATAATCCAATCATACAAAAACCAGTCGTTACATCCTACCCACCTTAGAATAAAGTCCGTCCTCGGACTTTCTAACATATCTAGTCGCCCTAGTAACTACCCTCAATCAATATCACATCAAAATTTCAACCAAGTACATTCATTTCAAGTGCTTATATATACATGCACTAGAAATCAAATATTACTACCACTACACACATATTTTCACGCACATAGTACACTCATACTTATTATAGTCAATCAACTTCATACACGTATTTCAATCACATATATATAGTCAATATATTTATACAACAATAAACACTTATTACTTACTGTAAGAAAATAACCAAGCCTCTCTTATTTGAAAATAATTTCACATCATTTAGTCATTCAAATACATGCAAATATTTCACCATATTTTCACCTCACATATAGTCCTATAGCTATATATTGGTATAGCCACCCACAATCGTGTGCGTAACACAACCAAGCACAAACAACTCAAACACCATACATACATCATCCATCACTATTCACCACCACATACAATTATACCAAGGTACATAGAGTATACCCACTCAAGCTTGAGTGAGACTCAAATCATAGCAGGACATTTATATGCGTAACACAGCATCCATACACATACCAATACCACTCCAAGGCATACACATCCACGTATCACATATTTTCACACCATATCCATCCATTTATAATTACCATATCAACACATCAACTACATACAAGTTTAAGAGATGCAATAGTCGGGTATACCTCCTGATATACACGCATACGACATCTCATAAAACAAGTAGTACCAATCAAAATTATCATTCTGTTATCATACGTATATCACATCATACTCAAGCAGAAAATTACCTACACACAACATACAATTGCCAACACCCATACCACTATATACACACCACGAAATCAACACTACGACGACATAACCACTTAACTAATGGGCCCACCAAACTATAACAAGGTTGACACAGGCAACGACAAGCTCTATGGGCTAGACAATAGGAAAGAACCGAACCTAGATCATGACGAATAGAAAGATCGAAAAATATGGGTTCAGTTAGGACGAAGATAAGGGGCCAAATTTGGTTAGGGGAATCAGGGTAAGACTGTGAATGTTTAGGTGGAAAGATGATGCAATGATACCCTTAATGAATACGTAAAGAAGGTAGTGTAAACAACATAAGTTAAAATACGTGAATTCAAAGACCGTTGTACTTCAAAAAGTCGGAGTCCTCGTTTGTATAAAATTATTTAGAGGTCGATAAACAAGTTGTTTGAAAGCGAGTTTGAGACGAATATACGTAATAAGAGGAAAAGTGGTTTATTGGCTTATATAAAATCATCATGAGAAAAAAGGAAATCATTTACTCGAACATTAAAACATAGGTCAGAAATGTTATGCAGCAGCAATCTAAAAATTTTGGAAAAGTTTTGAGATTTGAAGATTGAAATCAGATCAAGTATAGTGTGGAGAATTTAAGCGCATGCTAAAGGTTTTCCAAATCTTAAAACTGAAGAGAAATCCCAAATAAACCATATCGAAAATACTTTTGGAGAAATCCGGATTTGCCAACAAAATTGATTTATACAAGATCTTAATGTACAAGCAAAACGAACGGGGTACCGATATATAAAAATAATTGAAGTCATATTTTAGAAATTATCTTAAAAGTGTGTATGGTGAATGGAAAGATAATATCTTAGTAGTATGGAAAGAGAAAAGGATATTTAAACTCATCAAGTTAGTATTAAAACTTTTAAACCGTTTTATGAAGGGTCTAAGTCAGGAATGATTTCGAACTAGTAATAAATTTTTTTTAACAAAAATCTGAAATATGGAAAATGTTGAGCATAAAATCGACTTGCTAAAAGCCGAAGTCCAAAGGGACTTGAAAAGTTTATTAAGAGTAAGCACGAGGTGTTTTCGAATAAAATTTTAATGGCACAAGTAAGAAAAGAAATTATGAATCGAGTTAGGAAAATAGAAATACGGTTCAGAATGAAATTGGTATATGAAAAGGGACAAGACATTTATATCGATACAAAAGTATATGCTGAAAATATTATAAACTTCTAATCTAAAAATCTAAACACAAGTTTCGATATTTAAAAACATAAATAATTTAAGTCGGCGAAGGAGCATGAAACCTTACATATATCAAAAGTGTTTCGAACAAATTTAAACTTAACGAAAGAAGAAGATCGAAGATATTTTTAGGGAAATAAGGATTTGCCAAAAGAACGTGTTGGTATAAAAACTTTTGAAGTACGAGTACGACGAACCTATAATTGATACAAAAATTAGTTGAAGTCCATTCAGTTTTGGAAAAATACCCCTAAAGGTATGTAAGATAAGTGGTTAAAATAAATTTTTGTAGTTAGGAAAAAGGACGGTATATCAAACCATCAGGATAGTAATAAAGTTTTTAAAAAAATCGAAATGCGAAAGATACATTGTTAGAAAAATAGTACAAGATAGTAATTTTAAAATTACGACCAAAAGTCTTCAAAATTCAAGAACGACTTTTAACTCCATCGAAATTTAGGGAGACATATTTAAAGAAGTTTAGAACAAAATTTAAATTGAGTGAAACTTCAAATAAGGAAAGCATTCGAAAATAACTTTGGAAGAATTAAGATTTGCAACGGAAAACATTTGGAAGATCAAGGATAATTGTAATGAGGTGGTCAAGTGAATTGAGGACAAGGGAAGTGGTTACGGAAACGTAGTTTTCCAAAAATCTGTAGTCGGGAAAATGTTTGAACATAACTTTGATTTGTTGAAAGCTGAAATCATCTGTGACTTGAAAAGTATATTAAGGGAGCGCGACGAGTCATTTGAATAGCATAAATAAGAAAGGAAAATTCATAAATCGAATTTGGATAATAGAATTACGGCTCAGAATTAAATCGATCTATGAAAAGGGACAAGATATTCAAATAGGTATGAAAGGTATAGGCTGTAAAACATTATAAAACAGTAATCAAAATCTCGTCAAAACTTTCGAATTTCAAAAATTAATTTAGGTCAACGAAAGAGTACGAGATATAAGTATACATATAACAATTGAAATTCCATTTAGCTTGGAAAAGATTTTAAAGTATGTATGCTATGCGATTAAAATGGATCTCTTAGTTAGAAAATGGTATATCGAATTTTCCAAAATAGTATTGGAGTCTTTAAACCGAAATGCGAAAATATAGACAAGAAAATGGTTACGAGATAGCAATTATAATTACAACCATTAGACTCCGAAATCGACAAGGAATTTGACTCAATCGAAAAGTGAGAAATTTTAAGTATATACGTAGCGGGTTTAAAACAAGACTTAAACTTAGCGAAAACTTTAATAAGGGAAATAGAAAAATAACTTTAAAAGAAATTAAGCTTTGCGAATGGGGACATTCGAAGGATCAACGATTATCGAAACGTGGTGGTCATGGGTATCGAGGCAAGAGATTTGGTCGGATGATCAAAACATAAATACGCCTAGGTTATGACTTAGGAAAATCTACGGAAATCTCCTACGGTCAACTAGCTAAAGATTATGGAACTAAGCGCTAAGACTCCCTAAGGGCTAGACAGTGATGAAATGAGTTCAGCTTGGTCCGAAATCGATGAACCCAAGCGAGAGACCAAGGAATTCTAGAAGTCTATCCTAGTCAAAGCTAGAGAGGAACCACTAAGGTAACTCCTACGACGACCAAATCAACTCCTAGCGGGGGGTCTAACTAACAATCAGGGGCCTCTAACTAGCAAGCACGGACGTCTAACTAAGTCTTCCTACCACCTAGTGACATAGGAAAACTACTAGACTCAAGGCTTATAAATTGGATGTTCTAATTTATTTAATGGACATTCCATAATTATTATCATTGTTCCGATAGTTCACATTTGCAAATGGACCTGCATGGGCCACCAATAAAACCTGTCACGCCCCGCTTCCCAAAAATGTGGAGGCGAGACGTGAGAAGGTCCGCTCAGACTTGAAGCTGTGAAACTCCAAGTCTGATAAGCGTATAAATTATCATATGGCAGGTCCTTGCAACGCAAAACGAAACAACAATAATAATAAAGGAAAGAGACAAAAGAGAAATCTCTGAATATCCATTGAATGAATTACAATATCACAGAAAAGCCACCAGGCTAAAGGAAAAAGAGTCTAAGGCCCAACATGGCCAACAAGGTATAACAAACATACAAAGGTGCCATGCACCAACAACTAACAGCAAACCTAAACAAAGAAGTGAACACGAGCGGTCTTCCAGACAGGCCCCTGGTGTTCACTCACCTCCACAGCAAACATCAGCATCAGCAACACCATATCCCCTGCAACAAAGCTCTGGCTTTGGGTCTAACGTGTGACACCCAAAAGAGAGAGGGGCACATGTCAGCAAGTCTGGAAAGACTTGTGCAAGGAAACGGAAAGAAAGGTAAACTAGCAACTTAGCAGTTATAGTATGATGCATGACATGGCAAATATAGCATGGAAGTGACAAGTAAAGGGAAGTACAAGTAGCACGTAGCAAGTATGGCATGGATAACAAGTTTTGCAAGTTTAAACATAGACAAGTACAAGTCAAGTAAATCACGTCAACTGAACACGTCAAATGAACACATCAAGTAACAAGTGGTAGTTGTGACATGTATTGTCAAGTAACAAGTACAAGGGATCACCCACACATGGATGCCCTATTGCCCGCAGGCTGTGTTCAAGTACAAGTCAAGTAAATCACGTCAAGTAAACACGTCGTGCACAGAGATTCCGCCTGTTGGCTAGAGTGGCTGATCGGGCCAACTCCTAAGCTCAAGTGACCGTTTATCTCTACCCCTCCCACGTGTGTCGAGCCAGGGCATTACCCCCGAACACGGAATGCTCGCTTCTGGGACACGAGCCAGGAAGTGTGTTTAACACGTATGGCGTAGGGTTATGCCCACGTATAGTGGGTGTCTAGCCGGAAACTAGTAGGTCGGGCATTGGCTATCAACCAACACATGGCCCGCTTCTGGAACACGAGCCAGGAAACACAAGTATTGTAGCGTGTGCTACGAATGCGACATACAACATGGATAGCATGGATGACAATGTATTCGCGTACCGATAATCAAAATTAAACATGACATCGTAGTTGTGCAACATGGTAAATGAGGGTCCTAGCTTCGTTGTCAAGCTAGTTCCGGAATTGCGCCTAGGCGAGTATCATTTCGTCGCCTAGTCTCTTTTACGCCTACAACAAGCAATTAGCCTAAAACATGGCCTAAACCCTAAGTGGCAAGTTTCACTTGCCTCACACCAAGGAAGATGATCAACGAGACACGCCACAAAAGTTATCTACGGAGAGAAAATCGCTGCCACGGAGAAACAATCATCAAACAACATCCATCTAGTTTATTATTAGGGTTTCAATAAAATCACAAGGAGAGTTATGAGAAAACCAAAGGATCGAACCCTACCGTATAGAAGCGGAAGATCGATGTCGAGCAAGCACGGCAACGGAAGAACGATCCGGGGAAACCTAGGGTTCAGATCTGGAAATGGATGGAGAAGTTGGAGAAATAGGGTTTTGGGGGATTTTGGGGGTTTGATGAGATTTTGAGGAAGATGAGGGGTAGAATGTGTTAAGGGAGAGTTTGGATGATGGATTTTGGGCTTGGGATGAAGGAATAAGGGTTTGAGGTAGTAGGGGGCTCAATGGGGGAGAAACTAGGGTTTTGGGTCTTGAGGAAGGAGAAGAAAACGTTTGGGAGGGGTTTAAATAGGAAGGGCTGACGGCTGCCCAGAAATTAGGGTTTTGGCACTGATTAGTCGGTCAGAGAACAACCACTGACCGACTAGTTTGGGAATTAGTCGGTCGGTTGACCAATGCAGACCGACTAAGTCCAAACAGTAACTCCTGTACAGAAATAGGATTTAGATTTAGTCGGTCAAAGAACAATTACTGACCGACTAGTTTCTCATCTAGTCGGTCGACGAACGTTCTTAGACCGACTAAGAATGAACAGTACTCGACTGCACAGAAGAACTAAGAATTAGTCGGTCTGAGTACAAAACTTAACCGACTAGTTTAACAACTAGTCGGTCGAAAGATGAACTTAGACCGACTAAATAGAAACAGTAACTTAAGTAAAATTAACCCAAGGAACTAGTCGGTTTGAGTAGAGTTGCCGACCGACTAGATCTCAATCTAGTCGGTTGGTTCCCCTTCTCGAACCAACTAAGATGCACTAAAAGTGCCGATTCGAATCGCAGAGCTTCGGGAAGATTCCTATGGCTTCTAAGATCACTCTAACTCTAAGATATGAGCGATTTGAAGCTCGTCACGAATGACTTACTCCGAAATCGACGATCGAAGGAAGAAGCTAGAAAATCACATCAAAAGGAATGAAAACGAAAGCTAGGAAATCTCAACGAGATGAATGAAGCGAGAACTATGGAAATGGAAACCACACAAGGAGAGAACCCACCATCATAGCAAAACACACTGATAATCCAATCATACAAAAACCAGTCGTTACACAGATGCTCCACATATCATGCATTGATTCAGCAGCTCTCTGCAGTCCTTCATGACATGACCCCTGCGCTTGCAGTGGAAGCACTCTAGCTGGGATCGATTGATGGCTGGGGCAGCATGCCTCTTAAACTGTGCAGTTTGAGTAGGTCGGAGGTTTCCCCTGGGTGGCTCCGGTGACGCCTACTTCCTCCAATCTGAAGTGCCTTCTTACGATTCACAATAATTTCATGCTTCTTAGCAACATCCAACACTTCCTGATGTGTAGTCGGGTTCACCGAAGACATTGATCCTTGAATGTCCAGGTCTAGCCCCTGGTGGAACTGATAAGCACAGTCTTTGGGATTTTCCACCAGATGTGGGGCGAATCGACTAAGCATCGAAAATTCTGCCTCGTATTCGTCAACAATTCGATTTCCTTGCTCCAAGTTGACGAAATATTGCTGCAGTTCCCTCTTGGCTGATCGAGAAAAGTACTGAGCGTTGAAACGCTCTCGAAACATGGTCCAGTTGATGGGCTTGATGAGACAAGATTCTTCAGTGTCCCACCAGTGCCGGGCATTTCTAGTCAGCTGTTTCTTGGAAACTTCTACCCAGCCTGCCTGGTCAATGCGGGCAAGACTCAGGTCCTCCTTCGTGGTACTGGCCCATTCTTCTGCTGCTAACGGGCCTTCCCTCCCAGAGAAGCTCTTCGGGTTCATCTCCCGAAATTGGTTTGCTCCGGGCTCAGCTCGGGGCGGAGGTGGTGCAGGTGGTGCAGGCTGCTGACACAGCTGGATCAGCTGATGTTGGTTCTCCAACATTCCTCTCATGATGCTCATGAGCTCATGGAGATCGGAAGTATCATTCACGTTCGCTTCAAGACCGTTGCGAGTATGTGGTCTTCCTGCCATGCTGCAAAATAAATAAGTTAAACATTTGTGTACAGAGTTATTCAAACCATCTGGTCAGTAATGATGTTCACACTGCTTCTGAAGTATTTCACAGAAAGGAGCAGAGACCTGCATGGGCCACCACTAAAACCTGTCACGCCCCGCTACCCATTATACTTGGGGCGAGGAGGTGAGCGGGTCCGCATGTGCTTAAAGCAAAGAAGAGGTACTTTTTTTTCTTTCTTCTTTGACTTAAGCACACTAAGCGTGATTTAGCGAAGGCAGGTCCCTACACGGGAATCTTCACAAGCAGCACAATTAATCATTACATTACAATACCAGCGTCCAAAGCAAACACACAAGCAATCTAGGCCCAGTATGGCCGTATACTCTGCTGAAAGCAAACACACCTGAAAATACAATATGAATAATACTGAAATATAAGTATCCTGCTCTAGCCTTCCGCGGGGAGGATCTCAGTGTCCTCGTAACTCTAGTCAGAGGGGTCCACCTCTAAGATGGGATCCTCAAGAGTAGTGTCCTCTGGGTACTCTGTCTCTAAACCTAACATATATTTCAAAACACGTTGAAATATATGTCAGCGATAAGCTCGGCAAGATATTTAAAGTAATGAAACCATGGAACTACTATAAGGGACAAAAAGGATTAGTACACAGTTATGAATAATAAGTGCAGAAAGTAAAGTGCAAGCATGCATGAGTTTTGCAGTTTTAAAAGTAAAGCAGTTGTAAGTTGAGTAATTGTGCTCGTGATAAGTCCATGTCTGAGTAGGTATTGTTCTCGATACATCCTATCATCGGGGGTTTACTATGACGCTTCTTGTCATTCCAACCTGGAATATGGTCAAGCAGCTACCTCCGTTAGTGTGGTTTTGGAGGTAACCGTAAGGTGTTCAAGCAACAATTACAGACTCTACTACATGAACCAATCCCACCCAAGTGTTCTGTTTAGTCATTAACCAAGTTTCACCCCATCTGTATTCGATGGTTTTACCCCATCTGTAATCGATGGTATCACCCCATCTGTAATCGATGGTATCACGTGTGTGTTTGTAACAGACTTGGTTTGCCCAATTAATTTAGCTTGTTAACATACAGATAGTTAAACTGTAAAAGCAGTCTAATTAAGTTACAAGCATGTGGCAAATTGTTCCAAATGATCAACATTGATATGACTAGTCCATCTAAATTAGAAAGCAACAAAATTGAGAACAAGTTAAATGGGCTACCAGAAATTGACAAGTACACCAGATTTAGCACTAAGTTGGAACGGCCAGATTTGCAATTCATTACTAAAAATACTTTCCTTGACGCGGGTGTGGGTGTCCAGGTGATGGTGACGCGTGTCACGTTTTATCTGCGCCAAAGTATTTGATATCAGTTCATAGTTATTATCTAGTTATAAGACCTAAAACTAACTCATTATAATTTTTACTTAATGTTTATAAAGTAATAAAAATCTTAGCTTAGCAACTTAACAACTTATCATAATAATATAACTTAACTAAACTTATTAGTTACTAACTTTTTATAATAATCTTATTAAAACTTATAAACTTATAAACTTAATAACAGATTATAATGGTATAACTTATACTATGAAACTTAATAATAATAATATTAATAATACTTTATAATAACTAATAACTTAATTATTATATATTAAAAAACTTTATAAAAGAATCTCACCCTCACTGTTCTCTCCCGTCCTCCCTCTGTTTCCTGTTCTCTCTTCTTCTTATTCTTCTTTTTTTCGTTTCTTGTTCTCGCAGGGGATCGGGCGATGCGACAAGGGGACTCGGGTCTGGCGCTCGGGGATCGGCAAGGGGCGATCGGGGAGAGCGGGGCGCGACGCGACGTGCAGCGTGCGGATCGGCGTACGGCGGGGCCCGGGGCGGCGGTTCCACGGGCGGCGAGGTGAGATCTGAGGCGGGCGGCTTCGGGCGTTGCGCGGCGCGCAGCGGCCTGGGCGAAGCACAGGGGCGACGGCGGCTCCTTCACGGTGGCGACGAGGCGAGATCCGGGGAGGTCGGTTGTTGCTTGCACGATCGGAGGAGGGGTCATCTGGTGTTTGCTTTAGGATTCCAATGGGTTTGATTTGGATTGTTTGGATATGTTGTTTTGTGTTTGATTTTTGATTTCTGGTGGGTTTTGATTTGTAGGGAGGATGGAGGCAGGTTGTTGTTGTAAGGTTGAAGGGAGATGATGTGTTGGGTTTTAAAGAGGAGGTGGTTGAGATGTGAGTTGCTGCCGTGGTTGGTGTGGTAGCTGATTGCTTGTGGTTGTTGGTGGAGGGGATGATGACGGTGGAGGGATGGGTTGTTGCTGGTGTTGTTGAAGCTGTGGATGTTGGTGGTGGATGAGGCTGGTTGCTGTTTTGGTTGTTCTTTCACTGCTGATGGTTGTTGTAGGTGTTGTTTAAGAACGAGAGAAGGGTTGTTGTGGCTGGAGGTAGGGGTAAGGTAAATTTCTAAGAGTAATTTAGTAAAATAAATTAGTTAAAAATAATAGTTAATTAGAAATTAACTTAAAAGTGATTAAAAATCATTTAGTAGCGAATAGTAATTAAATTAAAAATAATTTCGATTAAAAATTTCTCTACGGTAAAAATCGAGAATTACGACGTGCTCGCGTCGTCACATGGACGAAAATCCACTCGGACGAAATAACCAGATTAACGAAGTAAAAATACACGTACATATCAGTCAAACACGACTAGTAAAACATGCCGTTACACAAACCCCACTTTCAGGTGGGATGGTCTCGTGATTAGTTTACCCTTATAACGGGGGACAAGGAAAATCACCATTTTGAAGAGTTTTCTGGTGCTTCAATTTATGTCCACGGGATTGGGTTATGATGCGGTGCATCATTACCAATCCTGGGTGACCTAGTCTATAATCCCAGAGCCTGAATCATGGTGATGTAAAACACTGCTGGTGCACCATCAGATTAGCTTCTATAGGTTGGATATATGTCTGATAAAGGCCCGACTGGAGTCCTTTAAAACGTTCTAGGAAGGTTTTAATACCATCCTTATGACGAGTGCCATACAAATATTCAACACTATTGAAATCATCAGTTTCCTAGTGATATCCGTTTAAACGGATGTCCTTGAAACTTAGTAGATTTCTGTTTGACTTTGGGGAAAATAAAGCATCTTTTATTATTACTTTCATTTGGTTTGAGAGCAATGCAATTGCTTCACCTGATCCTTCTATTATATTATATAGTCCTGAAATTGCAGTAACGGGACCATTATAATTAATGAAGCTATTAAAATAGCACCTATATTGAAGGATCGTGTGCGTGGAGGCACTATACACTAGGCATTCACACTTCATCTCTAGAAAAAAATGTAAAAAATTTTATGAAAAGAAAAACTACATTCGATTCAAAATTAATATGAGGGACATAATTGAAGATACATCGAACATAAATGATAAAGGCTTAAAAGATAACTAAAAATAGCTTCAGTCTAGGATGTCGTCATTCTCAAAATCCTCGGGGGTGAACCGAGTTGGAGGATGTATATCCACCAGATTTGTCTCAGCGGACGGCTTCAGGTTTGCCTTATACAAATCTTAGAGGTGGCGTGGAGTACGACTGACCCTGGACCAATGTCTCGTCATGCCACATCTATGGCATTTGTGTTCCCAGTTGTTCTTGGGAGCAGACATATGTCCAGAGGTATCCCTCTTCCACGTATTCTTCGTATTCCCTCATTATTGTTGTTTTGGGGAGGAGCACTGATCTGCTTCTTCGCAACTTTCCCCTTGTTGAATCTGCCTTTGTGCTTGTTCTTCATCCTCTGGGAAAAAACTTTGTGAGCCTCAGGGAGAAGAGCAGAGTCAGCAGGACGTAGGTTATGAGTGGACAGTAGGAGGTCTTTGTTTTGATCTGCCATAAAAAGGCATGAGAGTAACTCAGAGTACCTCTTGAACTTGTGTTCACGATACTGTTGCCTAAGAATAACATCTTTCTCATGGAAGGATGTATATGTTTTCTCAAGCATGCGGGTATCCGAAACATCTTCACCAGACAATTTCAGACTTGAGGTGATGTTATGGAGAGCTGAGTTATATTCAGCTACGGACTTGAAGTCCTGAAGTCGGAGATTCTCCCACTCATAACGTGCACGAGGGAGGATCACATCTTTCTGATGTTTGTATCTGTCCTCAAGTGTTGTCCACAGTTCATGAGGGTCTTCCATTGTTAGATATTCGGCCTTCAGGGTCCAATCAATATGTCTCTTGATATAGATAATGTCTTTCGCCTTCTCTATATCGGAGACTGTAAAAGTAGAAGTCCCTTCTCCAGATGCCACAGGCATAGCTGGAACTTGAATTGTGAGACTTAGGCCCTGTGAGCGCAAGTGGAACTTCAGGTCCCGCTGCCAGCTCAAGTAATTTTTGACATCCGCATCGGGAACATCAAAATCGACGCTCGCAATCTTTGCCATTTATCTAAGCATGAAATATTTATTTTTCTATAAATTAAAACATGCACAGTAGTAAAACAAAATAGTTGTGGGGATCGGCCGGTCACCACCAAAAATAATAAAAGTCCAAAGTCCATAATACAATCCGAAGTACGAAAAATTTAAAATTACAATTTGCAAACCCTTGGGATTCTAGCATTAGCAATGTTGTCCCCGTCTTCAGGGGAAGTATCTCCAGGCTTTGGCTTTTACAATTAATTCCTCAATACATTTTCACTCAAAAGAGAAGAAATGCGAGGAAAATAAACAGTGATGACTAATAATGGCCGATCCAAAAACCACAACACATTTTTACTAACATTCCAAGCAGTATATAACATTCAAATAATTATGCAACATCACATGCATAAACATTTTAATTCATTCAACATCGCAAGCAATTTATTGTAGAAATATAAAATTTACGTTTAATAATTACTTGGACCACGGGAAAACGTCATTACCCGTTAGGTTAGGTAACTAACGACAAAGCGGTCTCAGGATCCATGTAATTATTAAATCGTGAAATAATAATAAATTTAATCCAAATTTTATAAATTGCAAGATGTTGAAAATTATCAGAATATGGACCAATAATCAATATTATTAACAAAAACCATCCTAAAAGTAATATATTAATGCCACACATCAATTATCCAGAATTTTCCAGTAATTTTCTGGTATTTTTTGATATTTATCCAGATTTAATTGATTTTTCTGATTTAAATATAAATTTAAAACAGAAATATCATATGCCACATTTATTTATTAACAGCCTATGGGCCTTAAGCCCCTTAGGCTTGCTGCGGGCTTTAGCCTCAACAACCAAAAATGTTATTTTTATTTATTATTATTTATTTAATAAAAAGGGGTTAATGTGCCACTAGCCCATATGTTAAAGCAGCATTATATATTCCTAACCCTAACCCTAGGGTTTGGGATTAGAACCAGCCCCAAAAGTACATAATAGGCCACCCGCTTCCGTGTGGCAGCCGTTATAGTTAAGCCCTCCTTCAGGGAGGTGGAGATCCGGACCCCCCTCTATGGCGGCGCAAGGGGAGAACCCCCCCTCCTGGGGGGGTTGCGCAGGTAGGAGGCCCCCCGACAGGGGGTGGGGGATTCGGAATGGCCCCCCGACTGGGGGGAGCGCTATCTCATTTTCGTTAATCTCTGCATTAGCATAATTCCCTGCTTTGTGTTGTAGATGAATCTCCCAAAGGCCAAATTAAAGGTTGACGCATGGCATTTCTCTCCACTAATTTTTGTTTTGTTGCTGGGAGATTTCAAAATTGGAGAATCACATTGATGTGCTTCCATGCAATGTGCACGTGCTTCTCGTTTTTGTTTTCCCTTTGATTTGCTTTTAAGCTTGCAACAGAATGAGCTTTATTTGCCTTGAATTGATTTTCTTAACAATATGGCTCTCTCTCGTATTGTAGCCGCATGAATTTTTAGAGAAGCCGGTGCAACCGAAGGCCCTCCCCCCGACCGGGGGGGGGGGGTCGCAAAAGAGGCCACCCCCGACTGGGGGGGGGCGCTGCGGTAAGGCCCCCGACAGGGGGGTTTGCACCGAAAAAAATCCCCTTCGGGGGGGGGGGGGAGGAGGGGTTGTGAGCCGGATCAAGGCCCCACCTTCAGGAGGGGTTTTAGGGATGAGGCCGAGAAGGAGAACCGCTTCAGGTGTGAATGATTTGGATTTTTTCGATTTTTTATGTAATTAGAATATGTATAAAAACAATGTAATTGGTCCATGTAATTTGATCTAAACATAATGAATATATATAAACTATGTTTAGATCTAGGCGTTTTAGTATTTACCTCAAGATCCGTTAGATCTATGGAAGATCGGAAAGCGAAAAATCCGCAGAAAATGATCCCGCTGTTGAGTATTGGTGTTTCATACCAATCTTATTTTGATGATGATCACAACATTATGTTGTTGCTAATGACTCTCTTGTTTTAATCTCACAGTTTCATTTCTTAAATATCTTTCTTGGAGACTAAACACTTGGTGCAAGGATGGACATCAAGTGAAGAAGGGCCAAAGCTTGGACTCAAGGGGTGCCAAAGCTTAGAGATGAAGGAGAGCATCAAGGCATCAAGATAGAAGACTTAGAATCTAAGGAAAGCAATGTAATCCATGTAATATTTCCTTTATTGCTTTCTCTCTTATTTGAGTCTATGTTAATGTAATGCCTTGATAGATGGTTTACTCATTCATGCATATTCATTTAGCCATCTTAGTGAGCCTTAGGATTATCATAGAATCCAACCTAATAGGTTCATCTTGACCAAAGACTCATTTGGAGTCTCTGGCTTTTCATCAGTCGACTGGGTGATTTCCAGTCGCCTGTCGATCCTTCTAAAGTCGACTGATATGTACTGCTCAAGTCAACATTTCTATTGACTCTACTTGAGCTTTGCGCAACATTCGACTGATGCTCAGTTAACAGTCGCCTGTATATTTACAGTTGCCTGAAGATTGGTCAACAGTCGTCTGAGTAGCGTAAGTGCATATACTGCTTCTCTCTGTTTTTCTCCATCTCATGCAGCAGTCAACTGATAAAGGTTTTACAGTTGCCTGACTATTTTACAGTCGACTGTATTATTGACATCAGTCGCCTGTATGCTTATCTGGAGAAAGAGTGCAGCTCTCTGTTTTATTCCATCCACTGCAGCAGTCGCTTGCTGAAGGTTTTACAGGAGCCTATCCTGTTTACAGTCAACTGTATCGACTTCATCAGTCGACTGTCCTGGCTCAGATTATAGCCGTTGGATATTTTCTAGCCGTTAAAAAGTCGAATGTCATTTGTTCATCAGTCGACTGTCCATGTCGTTTCTGCCCAGAAACTAGCCGTTGCAGCCTTGTGCTTTTTGCTGTTTTCTTGGGTTTTGGGGTTTGATATAGGGTTCCTATATATATGGGTGTGATGAATTCTCTAGAGCTTCTTGATGCTATTTAAAATCATAAGAGATCTATAAGCCACTCTCAAACTCTCTCATTTCCCTCTTTGAGCTCTCATTCCTCTTCATGCATTGAAGTCTAGCTCAAGGGAAACCATCCAAGTGCTTTCAAGCCAATCTCAACACTTGGAGATCATTTTCCATGCCTTGCATTCATCTATGAGTAAGCATCTCAAGGCATAGATAATAGTATTTATTTTACTTGGTGATTCTTGTAACACTAATTCTCTTTGTGGGAATTAGTCTTTCTCTCTTTGTGGGAGTTTATCTCTTAGTGGGATTAAGATATTCTCTTTGTGGAAATAACTCTCTTTGTGGTAGTAACTCTCTTAGTGGGAGTTTGGTGTCCTAGTGTAGGGCTAACCCTAATTCTCCGAGTGGGAGTTAGTAATTCTCTAGGTGAGAATTTGACCCCTGTGTATGGTTGGTTGGGTCTTTGTGTAGGGCAAAATCCTCTTGGTGAGGTATCTCTTTGTGGGATTTGTATTCACTTCTCTTTGTGGGAATATAGTGAATATTGGTGTGGCTGGACGTGCCCAAATTTGGAAAACCAGTGTAAAATCTTGTGTTTGCGTTTGGATTGATTGTGTCAATTATTTCCTCTTGCATTTATTATTCCGCATTTGCAAGTTTAATTTTAATTGGACAATTTTATTGCCATTACACTATTCACCCTCCTCTAGTGTGTTGTTGTTAGTATTGCAAGGGTAAGGTGATCCTTACAATTGGTATCGGAGCGAGATTATAGCATACTGTAACGATGGCATTCAACGCTTCATCCACATCTCATGAAGAAGGTCTGTCTACCGATCGACCACCGCTCTTCAACGGAACCAACTACCCAAGTTGGAAGATCAGGATGATGATCTACATGAAGGGTCAAGACCTTTGGGACATCACAGAGTTGCCATATGAGGAGCCTACTTCACCCGCGGCTTCTAGAACTAAGGTGGAGAAGGACTCGATCAGAGTCAATGCAAGGGCTATGTATGCATTCTATTACGCCCTCACTCCGAACGAGTTCAACCGTATCTCCATCTGCAAATCGGCTAACGGAATTTGGCATACATATGATATTTCTCATGAAGTGTTACTTCAACATAAGGAAGAGGTTCAAACAACCAAGCCCGAGAAGAAAAAGGGGGTTGCACTCCACGTCGAGAAGGAGTCATTTAAGTGGAGAAAGAACTTTCAACGGGAAGTTCCAAGTGAAGAAGAAGAAGAAGAAGATGTTAGCGACGATGACTACATCGAGCTTGCCAAGAAATTCAAGAATTTCAAGACATTCCTCAAGGACAAGCAAGGTAAATCTTCGTCAAATTTTGCCTCCCAGTCTAACAATTCTGTTTGTTTCTGTTGCGGGGTAGAACTCGTATACAATGAATTTATATTATGAGGAACCAAGGGCACGGTGGTTATGCTAATGACGGGATTAGGGTAGGCTATTAGACAGATGATTAGGGGGGTGATGAGCCTAACTCGTTGCGGAAGCTGACCACGGTGTCGAATCCGGGAGGATGCAGTGAAGGGGCCGAACTGCCCAAATTGATGGCGTGCACGACCGGTGACGACGAGCTGACCTGCGCAAGGAGCAACTCGTCAGAAAGTCCGGGTTGGGGTCCAACCCTTAGCCTCTTCGATGCCTAAGTCAGTAACAGGACTTAAAGCGTGGGCTAGGCACGTAGGTCGGACTGAGGGTGAGTCGACCGTACGTGATGAGCTATGAGTGGAAGAACAAAGATATGGGCGACCTTTGCTCTTGTGTGTGAGTAATAAGATTGAGAGTAAATTTGCCAACCTCTGTACCGTAAGAAGTGAAGGGGTATTTATACCTGTCGGAGGCGGTTATGTGGGGCTGACCTGACATACTGACTCGGCGTGCTGAGCTGGCCCTGCTGTCAGCGGAAGCTTCGGACGAGGATGTCAGGAACAGGAGTGTCAGCCACATTTTTGTCAGACAACGCAACGGCCAGGGGCGCTTTCGTCAGGGTGTCAGGGCCGAAAGCATTAAGTGTCAGGGGGCACAGCGGCCAGGGGGTGCTTTGCCAGATGGTCGGGCGGCGTTACTGTCAGTAGCGTCCTTTGTACTAGGTTGTTTGTCGCATCCGATGTGCCAAAGAGTCGTCGGTGTGCGTCCGATGTATGGAGTTACTGACGGGGTCGCCAGGTCCCCCTGGTTGGAGGGCACGTTGTCCGATAGCGCGCTTTGCGAGTTGTTCCCGGCGAGCAGGTGGGGGGGCGAGTCGGGTGGCGACCGGGATCCTGGAGAAGTGCGGCTCCGCCGCCGTTCATAGTAGGGTGCGCCCTTTCTTCGGCCGTGTCGGGCTCCGGAGTAACCTGGCGCTCTGCTGTGGGCGTGGTAAGTGCACGGTCTTTGAAGTCGCGGGATTGACGCCTTAGCGTTGGGCCCACCGGCCTTCGTGATGGGAGAATGACGTAGGTGGGGTGTTTGGTGACCGGGGATAGAAAGTCGGGCTATCACGATCTTTAGATCGTAACAATTGCCCCCGGCATTCGAGTTCGGGGTGGTCCACCGGCTCGACTCGGATGGCGTATCACTCTCCCTTCCCGTCGAGAACAGCTCGGACCTTGCTACATGTCAGGAAGTGGCGGCTATGGTCTCGGGGTTCCCGCCCTGATAGCCATTATTATGATTTGAAGGGGTGGCGGAAGTCGATGCGTCTTCGCCATTGGACGGGTGATGCGTGGTTGAAACAACTGTTACGGCAGACGAGGTGTCAGAGGTGCGTCGATGGTTACCGCGTGGCGGCGCGACGACGGTCGGGATGGCCCGAGGCTTGCTATAAGTATGGGGAGAGGATTGGTGGAAAGTTTCTCGCGATTTTTGTATCCACTCTCGCTTCTCTGCTTCCAGTCATCGATTGCTGACGCTTTCGCCAGTGCCTTTATCGGGGATCTGATTCCGGCCATCTCCTCTGTTTGACAGTTCGGCCAGGTAATTTCCCAGTTCATCTATCGATGGTCTCCTTCTTTGAGTGCGGCAGTAGTAGTGGGATGAGGAGGGGGGAATCGACGGAGGAGGGTGGAAGGCGTAGAGGCCGAACAGATGCATCGAGGTCGGTCGCGGCTATCCCATGTAAGCTGGATCGGGTTAACATCCAGGAGATCCGCACCAGGTTCGTTCGTCCACCCTGTGAAGTGCGGCTGCCCAGGCCCGACGAGAGGGTGTGTTGGGCTCGCGATGACGATGTCGGAGTCTATGTCTGGTCCCTCGAGTTAGGGCTCTGCTTCCCCATTCATGCCCAGCTTCTCCATCTTCTGAATTTTCTGGAGCTGCCGATCTATACGCTGGTGCCCAGCTCCTTTAGTCTGTTGGTTGGGTTTGTCGTCTTGTGCCTCACCAGTTCTTTGAGTCCGTCCTTAGCGCTGTTTCAGTATTTCTTTGGGGTGAGGAAGTGTGGGACGTATTATTGCGTCCATGCGAGGAGGGGACGAGAACTCATTGTCGGGGTGCTAGACACTGATGATGGTTGGGCGGAGAGCTTCGTTTTTGTTGTGATGCTGGCAGACGCAGTGTTGATGTCGAACCGGAGGGCTTTGAATCCTCTGGTGAGCGAAGAGGTGGCAATGACGGACGAACTCCTGGGTAATGCCCAGATTTTGGCAGAGTTACCTGAGGCGGACCACCGACTGACGGACTTGACGCAGGATGGTCGGCTCGCCCAGGAGCTTTGCCCACATGTATTCTCCTTCTGGCTGGCCTTTACGTAGACTTACGCTGATTTCTCTTTTTTTCTCCTTTTGGCGGGCCTTTACGTAGACTTACACTGATTTATCTTTTTTTGCAGGTGAGGATCCGATGCTTTCACGGGAGGAGGTGCTTAGGGCGGCCGGAGTGAGGGTAATGAAAAAGACCGTCCCCGTGGGTAAGGGCAAGGGCGTGATGGGCGAGGAAGCACCAGCAGAGGTGGCCGCCCGAAAGCGGAACGTCGAGGTTCCTATTGCGGCGTAGGCGAACAAGAGGCAGCAGGGGCCCGAGCCGGGTGCTCCCACCCTTAGGACTGGTGGGGTCGTGCCCGATGTTTCGGCCGATCTGGACACGGTCAGCATTGTCCCCGAGGCTCCGGCCGTAGACGAGGTGAATAGGAAACGACAGGGGTCCAAACCGGACGTTCCTTTCGCTTGAGCTGGCGGGGTCGTGTCTGGCGGCCCGTCCTACCCAGAGACAGTCAGCACAGCTTCCCCGAGGGTTCTGACCTCAGGTAAGCGTCGTCGGTCCCCTCTCGTCGAGAAGTGGCCCTATGGAGTTCTCCCGTGGGAGATGGGGAGAGAGGCGCACCCAGGTTGTGAGAGGGCGCTCACCCGCTTCAAGCTTACGAGGGTAGAGGCCGAGGCCATGCCCGGTGGGGACATTCACCAAATGCCCTATCGGGTAAGCCGGGAGGAGTCGGTCTTCGAGGATGCTGGGGTTGCGGCCCGGCTATCAGAGTATTTCGTGCTGCCCCGGGATCGCGAATCCTAAACCAACGTGGGGACGGAGAGGTTGTGCGACACCGCTGTGTGGCATATCCTGTAGGTAAGCCGAACTTCCTACTTTGCGTCCGGGGTCTCCTAATTTGCATATTGACCAGGTCGTGTTCTTTGGCAGGCGATGTCGGCTGTGGTGGCCTTGCACCACCACACCCCTGTGGCCTCGGTCCGGGCTTATCGAGATGAGGCGAGGGACGAACTTCGGGAGGTGCAGAGCCAATTACGGGGGAGGGAGGCAGATTTGGAGCAGGCAATCCGGCTTCGACGATGGGGCGCGGCTTGAGCTCCTAGAGGCGCAGGTGGCCAGGCTCACCCAACAGTTGAAGGGCGAGGAGGAAAAGGGGGCTAGGCTCACCCACAATCTGAGGGAAGAAGAGGGAAAGGGGGCCTTGCTCGCCCGCCAGCTGGAGGAAGAGAAGGGGCGAGGGGTCCGGCTTGTCTGCCAGCTCGATGAAGAGAAGGAGCGAGGGGCCTGGCTTGCCCTCCAGCTTGAGGAAGAGAAGGGGAGGGGGACCGACTCACTCGCCATCTTCAGGAGGAAGAGGAGACACGAAATGATATCTTGAAGCGGAATACCGTGGCGACAGCCAGCAAGAAAAACGTGATCGACGTTCAGTAGAGGAGGATAGCTGAGCTGAACCGGGAGGTCGAATTTGGGATGGAAGAGACGGCCGTCTTGAAGAAGCAGCTAGAGGGCGGGGCGATGGTCAGTCAGGACACGATCAACGCCGTAGTCCGCAGTTATCAGGATGATGAGCTAATCCCTATGATGACGGAGGCGAGGGAGGTAGGCGTTCTCCAAGGAATGGAGAAGATGAAAGCCCGACTGTTGAGCCTGCATCTTGAGCTGAAGGTCGATTTTCCTAAACTAGACGTGCCCTTGCCGGGAGATATAGAGGAGGAAGTGACGGAGCTGGGGCGCTCGTAATTGTAGGGGAGTGAGGGAGATGTTGTATGGTCGGACGTGATCCCGCATTGTATAGCAGACGATCTGAAAAGTTAAATGAAATATATATATATATATTTGTTTTATGTGGTCGCTGGTCTTCTTGTTATGCGTAAGACCGTGTGATGAATGCCCCCAACGTTCCCGCTAGGACGAGCGTCGTGGTGAGGAGTAGGGAGAAAGTTGCGACAAAGTAGGTGTGTATGTTACTGGTCGCCCTGCGCGGACGAGCTGAGCTGATGCTTGCGTTCGTGAGTCAGACTGATCGTACTCATGCCTGTCCCCGACTTCTTGGTTGGAGGGCCTCGAGGCAATCTGCTGGGCTTAGCCCGCCTCGTTGGCTCAGACGAAGGTGGGGTAGTCGCTTAGTCCAAACGAAAGGAAAAGATGGGGATATGTTTCGAATTTCCCGCCTCGAATCGTCGCCGAATCGCAGAGGTCACATTGGATTAAAGACGGGCGGGAATCGAAGCGTCCTGACCATTCATCGAGAGACGCATGGGGGGATGTGACAGGGGGCGTCAGGTGAAGCGTCAGGCCGCCTGGATGTGCGACACGTGTCCGGGTGGGAGCGCTGGAGATCGGAGGGCGGATGCCTATAAGTAGGGGTGGGAGTTGCTGTAGGAGATTTTCTTGCTTCCGAGTGTGCTAGAGCAGTTTTCTTGAGTCCAGGAAATTCCCTTCGTGGAGGCCGAGTTCGCTACCGGAGTTTGCGTAGTCTACGCCACTGCCGCGGCCGCCGTAGGGAGTAATCGGCAAGTATATTTCTTTTCATTTATCCGGTATGGTTTCGTCATCTTCAGCCTCGTCGTCGAGGTCAACGGGTGGCTCCACGACAGAGTCAGTGGAGGTTGTCAGGGGGTATCGCCCGGGCGTCGGGGCCGTGTTGGGTCTAGGTCTGCAGTAGGGGCGAGGGGCCTAGGAAAGGGAAGATGCCCCTAGGGGAACGAGCGGGATCATCCGTGCGGTCCCACGAGACCGTCGCCGAAGCCGGGGTGTGCCCGCCGAGATAACCAGTCAGAAGTCGGAGGCAGGGACAGACGTCGTGCCCAAGGTGCGCGCGAAGTACATTAGACTGCCTTATGAGGTCTGTCTCCCGAGGGCATCGGAGCATATCTGCTTTGCGAGGGATGGTGAGGTCGGGATCTACGTGGCGTGTTTCAAACAGGGTTTCTGTTTCCCCTGCATCCGTTGTACCCCGAGATCCTAGAGTTCCTCGGGCTGCCGCTCTGTCAGCTGACGCCTAACTCTGTTAGCGCGATAGTCGGTTTCCTCGTTCTCTGTACGAGGACTGGAGTTAGCCCGACTCTCTCTTTGTTTCGATACTTCTTCTCGGCTAAGAAGTTCAGGTCGCATTATT